>LPNX010751265.1:4389-52736 GCA_001517045.1 Pseudotsuga menziesii
TCTGAAGGGTTCACAGTAGGAGTAGCAGGCAATAACAACATGAAATTCAACCATTGGATTCCCAAACTAAATGTCACACTGGGGAACTACAATATGACTGACTCATTTTATGTGGTAAATGTAGCAGATACAAATGTAGTATTAGGGGTTCAATGGATTTATTCTATAGGAAAATATACTACGGATTATATGACAATGGAAATGGAATTCTAGGGATAGGTTGGGAAAAGGGTGGTCTTGAGGGGCATGAACACTTATCCCCCCAAGATAGTATCATCACAGAGGATGGAGGATGTACTCAAACAGGGAGACATAGAGTGGTCAGCTGAATGTTTTGTCACTTTTCGGAATCCTCCAGATAACAAAACCCAACACCTGACAGATATACAGGCATTGCTACAGAAACATGAGAAAGTATTCAGAGATAGTACAGCAGGTCGACTGCCCGAAAGAGGGTTTGAGCACATTATTGAGTTATAGGAGGGAACATAGGAAGTCATCACCACTTCATACATGCATCCCAAAAGGTACAAAGATGAGATAGAGAAAACAATTAAGGAATTGCGGGAGTTAGGTTACATATGACCGAGTTCTATCCCATTTGCATCATCAGTAGTATTGGTAAAAAAGAAAGATGGCACCTTACGGATGTGTATTGATTACGAGGCCCTAAACAAGAAAACCATAAAAAACAGGTACCCCATTCCTAGAATTGATGAATTAATGGATGAATTACAGGGTGTAAAGTACTTCTCAAAAATTGATCTTCGATTAGGGTATCATCAGATCCGAGTAAGGGATCAAGATATTTCAAAAACATCTTTTCGTTGCCACTTTGGTCATTATGAGTTCTTAGTCATGCCTTTTGGGCTCTCCAACACACCGACAAATTTTCAATCTTGCATGAACCACACATTCAAGGCTTAGTGTGGAAATTTTTACTTGTGTTCTTTGATGACATTTTAATTTACAGTAAAACTTGGAAGGAACATTTGAGACACCTAGATGTGGTACGAGGAATTATGGAAGAACAATCTCTTTACACCAAAATGTCAAATGTGGGTTTGGTACGCAACAGATGTTATATCTAGGGCATGTAATAAGCACAAATGGAGTACAGGTTCATATGGAAAAAATTAGAGCTATCTTGGATTGGCCTACACCAAAAAATGTAACAGAATTGAAGGGATTTTTGGGCCTTTGCACTTATTATAGGAGTTACGTTAAAGGGTTTCCTCAATTGACCGCACCACTCACAGATCTTACAAAGAAAGGGACATTCAGTTGGAGAGGAGGGGAACAACAGACCTTCGAAAAAATGAAAAAAACTATGAGTTCATGTCCCGTTTTGGCATTACTCGATTTCACGCAGTCATTTATAGTAGAATGTGATGCTTTAGGAGAGGGAATAGGGGCAGTATTGATGCAGAACAATCACTCGATCGCCTTTGAAAGCATAAAACTTAAAGATTATGAATGCCACTACTCTATCTATGATAAGGAAATGCTAGCAATATTACACGCCTTAACAAAATTCAAGCAGTATTTGGTGGGAAGCAGGTTGAACAACCTCAAATACTTCTTAGAACAAAAGGAGTTGAATGAAAGACAATAAAAATGGGTTAGCAAGGTACTTGCATATGACTTTGAAATAGAATATGTTAAAAAAAAAATCAATGTTGTAGCTGATGCTTTATCAATACGACTAACCTCATTATCACTCATGCGTATATCTATCGACTGACAGTCTCATCTCTTGGTTGAAAATTCAAAAAATAAATTTGCTTGTGAGTTGTTAGACGGACAAATACAGGATGATAGGCATAGGGTAATCGATGACATCGTTTACTACAAGGATCAGATATACCTCATTCCAGAAACAACTTTAAAGAAAAATGTTTTACATGCATCACATGATTCACCATTATCATGGCATCAGGGTTTCTGGAAAATTACAGACAGATTAGAGAGAGGCCTCAAGGAAGATGTAATACAGCATGTCTGAGAGTGCAGTGTGTGCCAACAGAATAAAATTGAACACACTAATTCGACAGGGTTACTTCAGCCATTACCTATACCGGAATAGAAATGGGAGAGCATCTCGATGGACTTCATTACAGGTTTACCCAAGGTACAGGGACGAGATTGCTTATACGTGGTAGTAGATCGGTTGGCAAAGTCTGCACACTTCTTTGCCATTTCTTAAGATTGTTCTGCATCACAAGTAGCGGATTTGTTTTTTCGAGAAGTTTTCAGACTAGATGGATTACCTACCATTGTCAGTGACTGTGACAGTAAATTTACCAGTTTGTTATGGAAGGAGCTTTTCAGATTAGTGGGAACAGAATTAGCTATTGGTACAAGTGATCATCCTTAGAGCGATGGGCATTCAAAGATAGTCAGCAAATGGATTGAGGGACATTTAAGAAATTGTGTCGCAGGGCAACATACGACATGGATTAAATGGCTACACCTAGGGGAGTACTGCTATAATACCACCGACCATATGTCTATTAGGATGACCCCTTTCAAAGCTTTATATGACAATGAAGCACTAAACTTTGCAGATTTAGTCTTTGTAGATAGCAGAGCACCTAAGGCAAAAGAATTGGTACATGATAGTCAATATATTCTCAAAGTGCTAAAAGAGAATTTATAGGAAGCTCAAGACGAGCATAAATTATAAGCAGATGGACATAGAGTCGAGCCTAGTTTTGAGGTAGGAGACAATCTTCCCTCAAGAAAAAATGGGCAGAGAAGCTTAAACCTCGCTTCTATGGTCCTTACAAAGTAGTCAGAAAGGTTGGAGAGGTGGCTTATGAACTAGAGCTTCCAGAGGAAAGTAAAATTCATAATGTATTTCATGTATCGAATCTCAAGAAAACAGTGGGGCAACACATCGCTCCATCCATTGAGTTACCTCCCTTAGATGATGAAGGGATTTTAGTACTGATTCCATAAAAGATTCTATAGGTTCGAGAAAAGAAACTCAGAAACAGGTTAATTCGGGAATACTTGGTAAAATGGAAAGAATTACCTATTGAAGACGCCGCATGGGAAGAGAACAAATATTGCAGCATCCTAGTTTACAGTTGCTTGAGGACAAGCAATCTCAAGCAGGGAGGACTGTAATGTCTTCTTCTACTTAAGCATCAGAAGCATCTGTTAACCTATTTAATTCCCATAGGTTCGAGCTATGTTGTTGGAAGCGGGGAGCAGGAGCGGAGCAAAAAGTGAAATTTTGAAAAGCTCTCGTTTTGGGAGCGTTTTTTGTATAGTATGTATTTTATTATATTTTGACGGTTTTATATCTAAAAAACATGTAGAATGTTGAATTAGCTATCGAATACATTGATTAAAGCATATAACATCAATCATCTAATAGTTTTAACTTATAACATTATCATCAAATGATCAACCATAAAAACGTTTATAGGAGCTTGGCAAACAACGGAGGTCCCATAACATTGTCATCAAATTATTAACCTAGTATAGGAGCTTTTAGTATAGGAAAGGAAGGGAGCGCGTCGGGAGTGCCTTGGGAGTGTTTTGGGAGCACCTTGTGAGCGTTTTGGGAGCGAGCTTCCGCAGGAAGCGAGCTTCGGGAGTGGGGGGCTCTCCCATGCAACGTAGGGTTCGAGTGGGTATTATGGAAAAAGGGAATTGACTGAGGACATTTAATACCAGGAGCAAAGCATAGTATTTATTCAATATTATTAAGTCACCAATATAGTAAAGAGTGCCTTATTTCTTCAGGCTTAAGTCAACGAGCAATTAGAATTGCATGAATGCAAAAAGCAAATTGCAAACCTTAAAAGTGACATGCAAACCCTAAAAGTTACATGCTAACCCTAAAATCTATATAAGAAGGTTAGTTAAACCAAAAAGGACATCTATGTACATTATTCACTTTGAGATTGGTTTCAAGAGCAGTAGCAACAATAGCTGCAATAGCAAGTTGGGGTTGGGGGAATAAGCCAACAACTAACAGGTGTTCTCGGTAGTGAAATCTATCTGCCGTAATCACTTTCGTATAGATCACCCAGATCTATCATCAACTTTTCATCGTATTCATTCTTCTTCAGAGATCTAGCATACAGAGAAAGATATTATTTAAGGTTCACGTTTTATTGTTGGAAATAGCTGGAAATACCCACAACAATTCGCTTGGACTCAAAGACTCATTACTTCTTTTGCATTTCACCCGCATTCTTCTCGGTAGGCTCATATCACTATACTGGGTGATTATTGTTAATTTTTCTAAGCAGCATCGAGAGCCACTCTCTTCGAAGAATGGAGAAACCTAGTCTGGGACCACAGTGTAGACTCAACCCAGTGTTGAGTGACCATTTTGTTGAATTGTAGATATCTGGTTTGGGACCATGATATAGACCCAGCTCTGCCCTGGGTAGACTCAATCCAATGTTGAGTGACCATTCTGTTGAATGGTAGACATCTGGACCGGGACCATGATGTTGACAAGTCTAGTACTGGTAGACTCAACTTAGTTCTGAGTAGCCATTCTCTGGAAGAATGGAGGCGCTTGGTCTATTACCAAGTATTTGACCTAGGGTCAAATTATGCAGCCCATAGCTGAGGCAACTGGTCTGTTACCAGGAAGGCACTGTAAGCCCTAGACTGGGTCTAGGCATGTGTGACACTCTGACCCTTGATCTATGGGCTTTGTGTACTTCTCCAAGGCTTAGCTACCCTTGGTTAAGTTACCCTAGTACTTGATCTAGGTGTCACACATAGTGTGAGATAAAAGCATTAGTAACTGTCTTGGTTTATGATGATGTACTTTTGGAATAAAAAAGACCACAGGTAATGACCACGGGGGCACTTGGAATAAGGCTAAAGTCAAAAGTCAAAAACACATAAGGACTTTTGGAGCACAGGTAAAGCCAAAAATACATGAGTACTTTTGGACCATAGGAAAAGGACCATAGGTGAAAGTAAAAACACGTAAGTATTTTTGGACAATAGGAAATGGACTACAAGTGAAAGTAAAAAATACATAAGTACTTTTGGACCACAAGAAAAGGACTTTTGGTAAAAGTCAAAAACACTTAAATGACCTTTTAGACTACTAAAAGGTAAAAAGGTAAAAGTTAAATTAGGAAAAGAATAAAATATTAATATTTTGTCTTTCCTAATTTTAGTCCACTTACAGGTGACTAAAGTCTATAAAAGAAGATCAAGTCAAAGTCTATAAAAGAAGATCAAGTCAATTCATTATTACACACACACTTGCTCTCACAGACACAACTGCTCCATGAGAAGATCTTACAGGTTTGAAGAAGAAGTTAATGATTGTGCCCTAGCATGGATGAGTCTAGCTAGGGCATCATCATTCATGTGAAGTTAAACCCTCAGCTAGGGTTCCATTTGTGATCCATCTTCAGATTTAGGGCAACCATCTTCAGATCTAGGACAACGACCTTCAGATCTTTAGATCTAGGGAAACATCTTCAGATCTAGGGCAGCCATCTTCAGATCTAGGGCAACCACCTTCAGATCTTTAGATTGAGGGCAACATCTATCAGATCTGGGCAACCACAGTTGTTCTTGGGCAACCTTCTCTTCCTTCATGGGTTGCTCCAATTTCTTTCTAGCATTTCCATTAGGGGTCGACCCTCTTCCTCTCAGGCTGAGTCTTCACGACCCAGGGCCACCTTTAGAGAACCCGAGAGGGTTAGGGATGCCTGTGCAGACCCTCGGGTTGCTACAGCAGGCCTTCGGGCTTCTAGTAGCCTTCTCGTAAGGGCATCCGGGTCTAAGGCTGCAAACATACAACCTGTATGGGCTGCTGTGTATGCAGCAGTACCTCCGGGCAGTCACCGGGACATTCCGGGCAGCCACCATACATTCCAGGCAACAGAGAATTAAATTCGAACAGATTAGATCTGCCATTCAAGCAGGTGAAGAAGGCTAATAGAAAATTCAGGTAGAGAGGAAAAGCATTCAGGTAGGTCAGGCAGAGATCTGGGTAGGTAAGAAAATTTTCGGGCATCTTGAAATTTTTTTCGAGCAACTATCTTAATTTCTAGGCAGTCACTTCTTGGTTTTCGGGCAAGCCCTAACTTTTTCGGGCAGAGCTTATAATTATTTGGGCAGACCGTTTTTGTAGAGTTTTGATTATCTCTGAGCAGATCTGGAATTTGAGGACCTAGGGTTTGAAACCCTTGTTCTGATTTTCGCTAAGAATATTTAACCGTAAATTGTGGTCAAACCCAAATTGGGGTTTGAGGATCTTTTTGAAGATTTTCCTAAGTCATCTCATTTACAAGATGAGCTACTAATGCTTTTTGGGGTTTTTGTCCTTTGGCAGTTTCCCCAGTGAAAAACTCTTGTGTCCATTGTGCTGATGTGATGAATGTTATTTTACTGTACTTGTTATCTGTTTAAGTTAATCTGCAAATTTTTAAGTATTTCTACTAATGCTAAAATTCAAGAATTATTAGGTTATTCTTTGCACATCTAGAGCAGTGATCAACATAAACGTGGAAGAGGGAGGGCACCACCCACTCAGAGCAAGCCAATTCGCAAGGGTATTAGAAGGGTTTAGAACCTGTGCATGTGTCATCCTATCTCTCTAGGGAACCTATACTACCACTCCTAGAAAGTTGTTGCAAATATCGTGTCGGGGAATATATCGCTGAGGTCCTATAAAATAACTTATTGGATATATCAGGGAAGATATAGGAAAATATTGGAAAATATCAACAAAAAAAACTTAGACTTGAAGATTTTTGAAAATATCGAACAAATTGACAACAAGAAAAACTGGGGAGAAATTGGTAATATCGGGAGAAATCAGAGATATTTGCTACACTGAGATTGTCAGTAGCATCGACAACATATTGGATCATAAACATGAAGATTAGTACCAAAGAGGGACGTTTTTCTAACATGGGCGCCAACTCCTGAAGATCAACACGTTTTCACCTTTATTCTGATTGCATGCCATGCATGTCTCCTGTATAGTGAAGGACTATCACCGCTATAATTCTTGGTATGTGATCACACTCTTAAAACTGTAGATGAATCCCCTACATGGTCGGAGTTTATTCTTTGTTGAAGTGGTGTCAGGCCCAATGGCGTTTTCTATTGATGCCCAACGCACATATTTCATGGTGAATTCAAACTGTAGATGGAACTTGCACCCCTTCACACGTGGATGAAGATCACGACCCGACAGGATGCTGTGTCAACACTTAGTGAACTTCCAGGACGTAATTTGCTGAAATTATAATGGCTCTCAGCATTGTTGTGTGGAATTTGAAGCATGTAATATCCCAAACTGATATTCTATGGTTTTTTGCTACTCAGTTGTAGTTAATATACTCAATGATGTGCAAAAAGCTGAATAAAAAGTGCATGCAAAATTGTCATGCCCAAATGCCCTAAAATATAGCAAATCTAGAGAGTTTATAGGGTGGAAAGTTCAGAAAGAAGTTGTACACTTACCACTGATAAATAGGATAAGAATACTCCAGAGATATGTTGCATGCATGTGGTACTGAATAGATGAGATGATGGTGCTCCCTTCGTGCTGTTGATGCTTTGCTGCAAGGAGACCCTCTTTCTGATGAAGTTTGACATTTTTGATGAAGGAGGAGGCTGTTGCTACTGAGATTTTGTGGAGATGATAATCTCTCCTCCCCGAAGAGATAGGCTGGTGCATGCAGAAGATCTAACTCGTCCAAGACCCCTAGTGAATTGTTTTGCTGGACAGGGTGACTTTTCCTTTACCCCTGTAAATCTGCTGCTGGATGCCCTGAGGGTGTTTTCAATGGGATGATAATCACACAGTGTGGTGTGCTGAGCCTACTGAGAGGAATGGTGATAGTGTGTCGCGAAAAGACTGAGCTGAAAGATCCTAGGGAATCCTTCTGGGGTTTTCTAGCTAATCCCCATCTATAAAATGTGAACCTGCAAATAGATGTTCTGTTGGTGTGGGATCACTGAATTTGGAAGGACACAGTGAATACAGATAGTAGACCTGGATGACCCACCCTGAAAGAGACTAGCGTAGATAAATTTCATTGCCGAACCCTTGTTAGCTGAAGATGTCGTCTTCAACCCCAACTGCTGCTGCTGCACTCGTTGCTGCGGCTCAATAACTCCAAATCAACAATAATAATCATAGATTCCTCCTTTGGTCTAATAACCCTTCTTAAATAGATTAGCATGTACTTTTAGGGTTTGCATGTCACTTTTAGGGTTTACGCTTTACTTTTGCATGCATGCAATTCTAATTTCATGTTCACTTCAAGCCTAGAGAAATAAGGATTTCTTTATCATACTGATGACTTTAACATTGAAGGAGTGTTTCACTCTGTTCTAAGTATCAAATGTCCTCAATCAATTCCCTTTTATGCAGTACCCCCTCAAACCTATGGGAATTAAGTAGGTTAGCGGGTGTTTTGGTGGTTAATTAGAAGAGGACATTACAAAGCAACCCGCAAATGATTTGTGAGATCTCCACAACTACGTCGCTTTTTTGTGTTAATCATGATGAGTAGTCTCCATTGCTACGTGGAGCAACCAAGCATATATATTTTGATGATTGAGCTCAAAATCTTCCACCTCCCACGCGATATGCTGGATCGTCCATGTTGCTCCTAGAAGTCGTGACAATATACCACCGTTGGGACGTGATTCATGACTCAATTATATGCTGGAAGTTGCGTGTCTAGATTTCAATGCTGGATAAAACCGACTTTGTTTAAAAGATCATCTTTGCTGGCATGGCAACAATTGGCGACTAAACATTTACAATGGCATCCCAACAAAGTCTTAGTTAATTGCTGGCAAGTCAGCGAGTCTTGAGTTAATATGGTAGTTGCCTGCCAAAAATCCATATGGCGACCAAATATACACGAGATCCTTCACATTACTCACGCCCAATTTAAAACTCAACGCCAATGCTTAGATTTTATTGAGGTGACAAATCACAGGGAGGTTCACGTTTTGAAAGCAGCTAACACGCCACCTGTGGACCCACATTTTATCTCCATTGGCAGCTAGCGAGTCCAGTTGATATGGCAACCCCACACTCCTCCACATGGTTTAAGAACCACGTTTTGTGTCACAACTAGGTCGTGTAGTTTGGATCAGATCCTCATACGTTGCTTTGGCGGCCGATGGCATCCTTGGCCAAATCGACCTTTTAGTTTTTGTTGGGTGCAAATTTTTACATAAGGGTTGAGAACATGAGCAAATTAAGTAACAACTACTTTAACAAAATAGATTGGGTAATGTTTTTGGCGCTGAGGAAAAAGTGGATATAAGATCCTACTTTTCGTCTATTATTTTATTATTATTTTTAATTTTTTGGCCTTTAAAAGATGTTGGCCTTCTCTTTTGTAAAGAGTGGGAAAAATTGGGAGTTTCTTTTCCTTTTTGAACTTAATAAAAATATCAGTTTGGGTTTTTATGGATGTGTAATTATGCACTCATCTAATGTGTGTCGTAAACTTGTGGAGCTTCAATTAATGGGAGTAATTATTAGAACTTAGTTTTTCTTTCTATATTTGTGTCAGAGACCACAGACGAATGCTACCACCACATTGGAAGGTGAAAATTCTTAGCAACTGCTAGCTTTTTCCCTTTGTAAGCGCACATACACGGGCATTGATCTTTACATTTAATCTAGTTTGATTGTGTAATATTGTTCTTTTGTTTGCATAGCGCATCTCCTGCAATAGGGAGGAAGTAAATCTAGTAGCTGTACCATTGACTAATCAAGGTCTGCTTAATCATGTGATCTCTCCCCTTTAGTCACATGTGACACTAGGCCCTCTTGAGTTTTCCTTTTGACTCCATTCTCCCTGTTGATGTACTAGCATTGGTATCTTCTTGAGGATTGATCCTTCCCCCCTTCCCATCACTCATTCAAATTACATCTATCCTACAACCGTTTCTCTAAGGAAGCCTCTTCATTTCACCTTGTCCATCATTGCATCTGCCTTAGTGATTCTACCTTAGGGAAGACCCCCTTGAGTTGGAGAAGAGCCAACCTGAAGTCAGGAAGAGAGGAGTATGGTGACAATGGCATCTCTTTTCGCAGTTGCCATCGGGCTGGTGTGCCTACTTTTGGGCTTTGACACACACACACCGGTCAGGAGTGGCATCAGGTTTGAACACCAAAAACTTTCATATTCCATATTGATGTTGGGAGAGTGATATCCTTGAGGATCACTGAGTGATTTGGAGGCTAAGGAAATTGCGGAGTAGGGCCACATCAGTCAACGCAAAAAATTCATAAAGCCTTAGCTTCAATTTCTTAGTCAAGGAAGGTAAATTGCCAATCATGATCAAACTATCAATATAAAACGTGATAATGAGGATTTGACCATTTTGATGGTGAAGTTAGAGGTCATGATCAACCTCGTAGTAACATAATCCAAAACTGAGAAAGAAGGTATGGATCTTCTCATTCCAAGCTCAAGGTGCTTGTTATTGTCTATACAAAGACTTATTGAGTTTGAGTAGGCTCATCTTGAAGAAGTCCTTGTGGCTACTTGATATAGATCTCGTCTTCAAGGTCTCCATGAAGAAAAGCACTTTTGATCTCCATTCGATGAACCTCCCATTTCAGTGAAGAAAAAATAGATAGTCTCATGTAAATTGAGTCCATCGTAACAACAAGAGTAAAGGCCTCAATGTGATTAACCCCTTTCTTCTGTGAAAACTCCTTTGGAAGGAGATGAGCTTTATGCTTTTGAGTCTATCCATAATCACAAAATTTGGTCTTGTAGATCCATTAAAAATTCACAGTATTCCTACCCATGGGTTAGGATATCAACTCCCAAGTGCAATCCTTGGTGAGGACATCATGCTCAACCGCCATGGCTGTCACCCATTCAGGTATTCAATGGCCTGATTATAAGTAGTGTGACCATCAACATCTAACTTGGTAAGAAGGGCGCATGGTGCAAGAGTCTTCTAATGGTCCTCCGATTTTGCTTTTGTTACAAGAAAATAAGTTGTGTCCAAAAGTGTGGATATGGTCCACTTGGGAATAGGCCTTGATCTGGTCAGAGGAGGAGTTGTGTCATATGCATTGGAAGAGTTCTTCAACCTGATTGAGTTGCTTAGTTACTAATTTGTCTATCAAACCCTTGCAAATCCATACATATAAGACCTAGACTATTTCCTATAGGGGGGCTTCCCTTGTGCTGGATGAATTGTTAGCCTAAAAAGTAGAAGAAGGTTGTTGAGGTGACAGTGGCCTCCCTTTTAATTAGGCTTGAGTCTTCACCTTGTGAATTAGGGATTTGAAACGGTGGGTGAGGGCTTAACTTGTAACAGGTTGGATGTTGAGCAGAAATTTTGAAGCCATATCGGACAACAAAATTTCTAGAGATTGAGGAAGATGACAAATTTTTTTTATTTACGATGTGAAAACAAGTTTCTCGCTCATGAAATTGATTGTTTAAAACAAGAAGTACAACATCACCATAGGGTAAACAAAGTTCAAGTGAAGAAAATCAAAGATTTTGAAAATGCTAAAGATACCTTCAGTATGAGCCGCATACCCTACAATATAAATTGAAAGAGCAGGTTAACATTGCAAATGGTTTCAAGAAACAACTACGAGAATTGGAGAAGACATTTTGGGATTGCAAGTTAAAAATCAGGTGCCAATTCTACAACACTTTGCAGTTCAATGCGACCAAAGTAGGATGTTAAGAAAAACTTCACAAAATCTTAGACAAGGACAAGGACAAGGAAATCAAAATTTCTATAGTCAAATTTTGATTAGGAAAGTTAAGAAATTAAAGTGCAAGGACATATTTGTTCCAAAGTTTGACATATAAATTTTAAACGATCTAATTGTATTCTGTATGTTGTTGCAATTCATTGTGATCAATAATCACAAGAGAAGAAGTTGGATGTCAAGAAAAACTTTGACAAATATTGTCAGACAAGGACAATGAAATCACTTGTTTAAGGAATCATGAAATTTGGATGATGAAAGTCAAGAAATTAAAGTGCAGGGACATTAATTCCAAAGTTCAACAAAGAAACCTTAACCTATCTGATTGGATCAGGGAAGTTTTCCATGGTTAAATTCCAAACCATGGATAAGGAAAATACCTGATATAAACTCATTAAAAGTGGAAAACCTAATGTCACTGCTAATGAACCTTTATTAGACGAAGAACATCTAGAAATTAAGATTGAGAACCAATTTGATGACAAGGTGACATCTACAGATTTAGTCATAGTTGAAGGTCCATTAGATGCCATTGATGAAGTTGTCTTAACCAAAGGATATTGACACACCAATGAATACCAAAATATTAAATATCAACACGAGGACACAAGTCAACCACGAGAAGATTAAATCAGAGATTAGGAAGGATCAACTGAAGAGGATGCTGTATTCTCACCCAAATCACATAGGTCGTTGCATGCAAAAATCAACTTACCGATGTCCACGATTATGCAACCAAAGATATCACTTATACTGAAGCATCTGAATTCCAGTCAACTCGAAGTCAAGAACAAAACAAGTTCGCATTGAGAATCTTAACATGAGAGAGTCCCAGAAAGAATCCACTTAAGATGGATCAATCCTTTTACCCTGCAGCAGTTTCGTGAAAAGCTTTGAAGATCCTATCATCTCGTATAGTCAAACAATACCTGAATATATCAACAAGTGAAAAAGCTTACTGGGTGAGGACTCATTTGGAGATTGAAACAACTCCACAGCAATGCCCTCTTTGCCATGCTTTGAGGACAAAATATTTTTAAGAGGGAGGACTTGGAATATACTTAATTCAGTATATATTTTACTAACTGATTGCATTAAATATTAATTAATGTTATTAGGATGTGATGTTCACAACTCTTCATCATGGTTGCTCCTCTTGAAGGAATGAAAGGAAAGACATTCATTCATCATAGTCATCATCCATAATTCATTCTTTTAATAATAATATATATAACTTATGATTTTGCTTTATATGCAACTCTAGTTTGAAGTTTAAACGATAAGGTTCATACCAGAAGTTTATTTGTCAAGCTATTTTATTGGACAGTTAAATTGCCTTTGCCAATATATCATTTTTGTTGTACATAAAGCTGCTGAGATGCTTAATAATGCGAACATCTAACTTATGACTACGATTAACTTCACCCAAATGGTGAATTTATCACTTAAAATAAAAGTGTAAAGTTTCCATCACCTGATTTTTGGACATATGAATTTAATGTTGGTTGCAGGTATCCAATCAATTGAACAGTTTGTATTTGAAATTTCTTAAGAGGAATCCTGGCTATGATGGGAAGGTAATGCATTGTGAAAGCTTTCTTGAACTTATGTAACAAACATGTGTGGCAGCATTCTGTAGTTCATCAGAGTTGTGATACCATGCAGAGACTAAAGTTGCAGTTTTTTTGTAAGAGAAGCAGTAAAAAATAATTTCAATATACTGTTGACTCTCAGAATTTTTCCATGCATGGAATGTCAAATTAAATGCAATTTGTATTTTATGTGAAGCATACTCTGCTGTGCAGGTTTCTATTTATGGGCATTCTTTGGGTAGTGTTCTTTCCTATGATATTCTTTGCCATCAACAGATTTTATCTTCTTGCTTCCCCATTGATAATATTAATCAAGGTGCAGTGTATAATGATGAACCACGTGATCGTGGTGACCATTCTGGAAATGTCCAAGCTTGGCCTCCTGTGATTTCTAAGGAAAAGGGGAAAGCAGATGTTAGTGAAAATTCTCCAAAGAAAGCCAGAGTGGTGTCAAAACAGGCAATGGAAACTGTCTATGCTCAAGAAGCGGATATAGTAGACTCCAAGTGGGAATCAGAAACTTTAGATGCTCAACAAGAGGTTAGATTAGAGTCAAAACAGGAAGAGGGAGTTGGTATCACTCTACAAGAGGTTCCATGGCAACAAGAAGAGAGACTTAGTGCTTCAGAAGATATTACTGTGGAGCCAAATCCAGAAACACAGATTGTTAATGATGGAGCTGGACATCTAGAAAACACAGAGAATGCTATAGTTGAAAAATGTGATGAAGTGACTGAGTCTCTGAAGAAAGAGGTAATTCATCTAATTCATCTTGCATGCTTCTGGTGGATTTCATTTTGACATTTATCTTGGTTCGATCAATAAGAAAGACTTTGTGCAGAATTACTCTATTGAAAGTTTGCAATTTTCTTAGAGGAGACAAGAACATTTGATTATTCCATGGCGCATTGTTTACAACCCTTTGCTTGAAAGTTAGTCACATAACCCTTTGTTTTATAATATTTTCATTCATTCTTATATAATCCTGTAAAATTTAATTCTCACTTCAAAGTTCGTATAAATGGTGTTTAAACTTTAGACATCCATGGCATTTTTTGGTGGTAGTGTTATGGCTATTTTCAATTTTCCAACTGGCTTATTAGATTGTAATATCTAATATGGCCTCCTGTTCTCCTTTGGGATTCATGAATGGGTTCTATAACTGGTTTTGCCTATAGGATGGACAATTATTGTTTAATGCAATGGTTTATACTATATTTTTAGCAGTGTTGCAAATATCTACGATTTCTCCCGATTATTCCAAATTTCTCTCGAGTTTTTCAAGTTGCCAATTTTTTGGATATTTTCATAATTCCTCAAGTCTAAGTTTCTTCTTGTCAATATTTTCCGATAATTTCCAATATTTTCCCCAATATTCCTGATAAACTAATTTGCAGACCCTGGCGATATATTCCCCGAAATGATGTTTGCAACATTGATTTTTTTAGTTCTATTTTTTGGAATTTTATTTATTTATTTTGCCTCTTCGTGATCATATATGTTGGCAGCCGTGGAATAGATTTTGATCCTACATTGCCATTTACTTCCAGATTCAACAAGCCCCTCTCATCTTTATTCAACTAAAGACGTTTGCTAGTTGTGTTGCCTTCCAAAACCTAACTTCAAATGTTACAAAGTCCTTTAACAAAGGGCAACCCTAGGGGCACTTTGGAAGGTTGCTCATTGCCACTTGAGCAACTCTTCCACTCATTTTAGGCCCGTTCTTTTCAGGTACTAGGGGGAAAAGGCTAGAAATGTTGTTTTCTTTACAAATAAAATGGATGGTTTAATTTGCCAAGACCAATTCCTATCGAATTGGGCTATGGAGTTGGGGCAGACTTTGAACCAGAGCGTTAGAATATGATGAACAAGACACAATAATACCATCATAGATGTGGCATAATTAGTCCAAAAGATATTTTCAGATTATGGAAGAATAAAGTAAGAGCCCTTTGTTACTTCCTGCAAATGCATGATCCGTTTTTCATTTCATAGGCACACTTTTCAGCAGCACTGAACCAAGAGATGTGAACTTTGTGAGTTTGGTACAAGTTACAATAATTGTATTGTTTAAGCATCATCTTGTTTATCATGCATAGGAGAGACAGTGATGGAGATCCATGTGGTACCTTTCTTTCACATGTTCGGAGGCATGTTTTGATGTTGAGCTCACGTATTTGGAGGAACTATTTGGGTGGCAACATCTCACCTTTGGGGCACCGTGATACATATTTTTATGCATGCTTCTCCATCCAGGGTATCTTTCAAATTTTCCAAGGCAGATACACATATTCGAAGGCAAGACTCGTCATTTTGTGGACCATTGACATACCTTAGAGAGCATAGATGAGGGTTTTAGGAGGGTGCCTGACCTTAGAGGTTTACACATGGCCTTGAGATCTCTTGTTCAAAATCAAATGCACATTCTTAGAGGAGCACCCTTAAATAAGGGAGGTTTTCAAATATTTTAGTACACATAAATTGTAATGTCCCATTTTGACAAGCTTGGGAAAGTTAAATATTTAATTAATTATTTATCTAAAGTGACTGAAGTAAAATAATATTAGAAAGTCTATTAATTGGAAGGGGAAATAACGAGGAGTCATTTAATAATTATAAAGTCATATACTTTGTTAATTAAATGACGGGAAATGAGTAAAGGAGTGCCAAAAAGGCCGTAGGGGAAAAAAAGGGCAAAAAGAGGAATTCTCCTCATGGATTATGGTTGATGATTATTATTCAAAGTGGATTTGAGAGCTCTCATAGATTTTTGGCATTGAGGACGGAAACCCTCGGTAAACATTGGATTCGATGGTGAAATATCCATCGTAACCAATTCAGAATAGATCATTCAGATCTATTATTGTGCTTAATTGTGGAGAAAGATTGCATTGTTTTTCGTGGAGATCTGATAATATTGCAGCTGTGGAATGGCATTTGAATGCATGAGAGCTTCTTTCTTTTGGAAGCTCATAAACTTGTAAAGGGCGTTTTTCTTAGCAAATCGACTTTCCTTGGAAATTCAAATAATTAATAAAGGCTGTGATTTGATATTGAAGGCTAAGATCAATTATTCAAGACAGCGATCCTCTGATTACAAGCAGCGATCCCTTGTGTAGAGGCGTGATCTTCATTTAGCAGAGGTCATGTGAGCACTCATTTAGGATCGAATCTATTGGAAAAAGCTATTTTCTCTTCAAGGAGGTCAAGTTTACTTACTGTGAAGTGCATGGGCACTGTAGGAGGCCGTGGCTGCCATCTTTGATTGCTTTCTTGTGTGTTGGGGTCTATTCTCCAAGGAGAAATCGTGGATCTGCTTCCTGGGCAATGAATCTCCAAGTCTGGGCAAGTAAAGACTAGCATGGATGTCCTTGGGCATTGAATTGGATGGCTGGGCAGCACACTTACCTTCCGAACAGCCATAAATGCATGGAGAACCCCTGCCTATGCATCTAGTCTATATATATATATATTCTGTAGCAGCGAATACCCTTGTTAATCAACACCTACAGCAAGAAGAGTCACATCTTTGGTGTCTGGGACTAGCTATACAATCCAGATCTGCCTTTGGGTGTTTCCAGTGGCATCATATGGTGGACATTTGGCTGTGTTATAGAGGTTATCGCTGCCTTGTTTGCTGAAGAAATGGATATCTTATTATCTGCTGGTTCATATGGGATATCTTTATTGTCTTCTGGTTCATATGTTCTTCAAGCTGGGCACAACTATTTGTCTTAACCTTCAATATCCATTTCCAAACTCTTGCTGGGTTTAGCCATAAGCCGCTTCAGGCATTTCATATTGGCTGTTAACATCAGGCCAGATCTGGGTATCTGAACATCACATTTCTTGTCATTTGTATTGCTGATCTAATATATAATACATGCTATGGCCGTCTATGAATTTTGGAGTGCATTTGAGTTGTGATTTAATGAGAGATATCTCCACAGGAGGATATTGAAATTTACTTTAGTTTGCAGAAGTAGTATATCAGATTTGCGTTTATGACATATGTCTTGTTGGTGTGTGATGTTACAAGGAACCATACTTATGAGATGCAAGCATTGACTTGACCATAATAATAACTACAAAAACCATGGAAACCCATAAACTGTAAACCAGCAAGCTCAGCAGTTGACATATGAAGTGTTTGACGGAAGGCATTAACCAAAGAAGTCAGAATTACACAACCAGCGAAGTGAAAATTTTATATCAGAGTTAAGTAGGTTCATTACATAAATCAAGAAGTTTGTTAGAGTATTTCTCTACTTTCGTAAGATTTTGTTGCTATTTTTGGGGAAGAAGTTATTGAATGGTGCCTTCTTGGAGGAGTGCTCAACCTAAAAATGTGCCAAGTAGCAAATTTGACATTGTCAAGTCACATCTTAAGGACAAAATGGCCAATTATGAAGGCACACTCCCCTAGATGGCTTTTATAATTATATTTTGTATTGATCTCTAGGCATGGGAGGAGACTTAGAAGTTTTTGGCACCATCTGCAAGGGAAATGTGGTCCATTTAGAGGAGTACATGAGCTAGAATGATGACACATGCTGTAATGTCCTCATTTGATTAGGCATTGAGGACCAAAACCGCTAACCTATGTTATTCCTGTGGGTTCGAGCGGTTACTGACAGTTAGGGAATCAACTGAAGACTGATGCCATCTACAAAAAATCTAGGGCATCAATATGATATCACCATTAGGTCAAAGAGAGCCACCGAGGCCAAAGGCCACCGGCATGCATGCCATCTAAGCATTATTTAATGATGCATGCATCCATTTAAGTCTCCATGCGCATGCATACAAGTCAATTGCAGATTAGAATTTAAAGTGACCTAATTAGGTCAAAGTTAGGGTTTTCACAGTTGAAAGTTATAAAAGAAAGATAAAGTGAATGGAGACTTCACTTTTGGATTATTATTATTTTGGAGCTCTTGAGAAGCAGCACAACGTGCGGCCACAACAGTTGGGGTTAGAGACGGCGTCTTCAGCTAATGGGATTTCGACAGTAAGACATCTACCCTAGTCTCCTTCAGGATAAACCATCCAGGTTTGTTACCGTGTCTATTGCATTCATCATTATTCAGTATTCCAGTATAAGTCCGAAGGTTATTGCAGATTCATCCGTACAGCTGTGGGCATTTAGCTAGGAAAACCCTAGTCATTCACCAGGACTATGGATCACTATATTTCTTCCACATGCGGCCTGCATCCTCACTGATAGGATCACTCTACTCCATTGGGTGATTATCAGCTATCAGATTGTCCATCTGGGGCAGCTAGCAGCAGTTTACAGGGTTGTGGGGGCGTGAGTAGCAGACTGGGAGATCAATTCGCTAGGGCATCTTGGAGGTCAAAACCCTTGCATGCTCTGACCATCCTCTCTGGCACTGGCATACCTTCCTTTCGACTTATTTCCAGCCGAAACTGACCATCCCTTCAACAAAAATGTCACACTTGTTTGATTCAGCCGTCCGGGTGTATTGCAGCAGAAACAAGGTTATTTCTTCACCAACTCAGCTCATCTTGTATGCGTATTCTGTCTGGAGCACATTCAACTGGCTTATCAGTGGTAAGTGTTCATTCTATCGTGCAAACCCTAACCCTAATTTTAGCTATAAAATAGGGAAATTTGCATGGCAGTTTGCATGCCCGACTATTTCAGCAAAATTGCATAGAAATAGAAAATATCAGAATTTGGGATATTACAGTGGTATCGGAGCTATCTTCTTGGCCAGCTGTGGGCTTAAGAAATGAGAAGTAGATGAATACAGAAGATGACCCTTTTGTAACCTATAGGAAAAGAAGAAGTAGGTACACAGAGGACTTTGGTGATATCCAACTAGAAGATATCAGCTCAGACATGGAACAAACAGGTATACACTTTGACAGGGAAAAGGGAGTGGGAGAAGATGAGGACAGGATGGAGTTTCGCAACTTAGTATCTGCATTGCAAGACTTAGCCAAAGGGCAAAAAGATGTACTCAATGCAATCAACAGATTATCGGCGAAACCAGAACTAGGTAACAACAGTACACTGCCCTCATTGGTAGATCGAGGGTCTACAAGCAATAATGGAAAGGTTGCGTACACCAATATACAGAATACACCGCACATACATAGCAGACCTTCCAACAGGCCTACTATGCCTCACTTCTTGGTAGATGCAGTAGGAGGTCCAGTCATGCAGGTAGAGCCTAGCGAACCTTTTGGGGCTCATTTGCAGGAATACAGGGACTTAGGGGATGAGTTTCATGCCGCCATGTCTTTTTCGGATTTTTGCAACATGAAGAGTAGGAACAGGCCCAGGAATTTCAACAAGGGATTCAATCACAACTATGAGTTGCAGAAGACCTTGGGCAGGTTGACCATCCAAAATTTTGATGGGACTTGCGAAGGTTCAGCAAGGATATGGGTTCAAAAGCTAGATACCTATTTCCAACTCAATCCCATGACAGATACAGATGCCATTAAATTGGCTACACTCCACTTGGACGGAGAGGCTCACGAGTGGTGGTACCACAGATTGGTGACATTGGGTCACAACACCATACACTCCTACGGTGAGTTCAGTCAGAAGCTTTGGAGAGGTTTGACAGGAAGGATCCAGAGATACATTTTAGGGGGTTGGCCCAACTCAAACAGACAGGTAGTGCAGAAGCCTTCATCTCAGAATTCCAGAGGATAGCAGTCATGGTAACAGATGTGTCAGAGAGTAGGTTGACGATGTTATTCACTGAGGCCCTAACAGAGCCACTACGGGGATGGGTGAAAGCCTACAAACCCCCCACTTTGCAGCATGCTATTAGCAGAGCCAGAGATCTCCAAGATTCAATTCTGAAGAACAGGTTCCCTCTCAAGACCAACTTTCCTGTTAGGGACAAGGACAGGAAACCTTTCCAGCAGGATGTTCCCAAGAAAACATGGTTAGACAAGGACACTAGAAAAGACTTAAGGCGGAAGAAAGTATGTTTCACTTGTCAGGAACCATGGGTGCCAGGACATAGGTGTGCAGGGAAGGCGAAGGCTCACTACATCGAAGTGTATTCAGACAGTGACGATGAGGACTATGAGCAGGGGGCCACATAAGAATTACGGGCAGCTGAGGAAGAATCACTCTAGGGTGATACACCAGAGGGAGTCATTGCTACATTATCTGGAGTACCAAGATTCCATACTCTCAGGGTCAGAGGAGTAGTGCAGGGTAGGAGTATTGTTTGATGGGGGAGCAACCCACAATTTCATTGACTCCGCTTGGGTAGCCAAGAGGGGTATTCAGACCGAAAAGTTAGAAGGATTTACTGTAGTAGTAGTCGGGAACTCCAGCATGGAGTGCAACTACTGGATTCCAAAATTGAATGTCACATTAGGTAACTATCAGATGATAGATTCATTTTATGTAGTAGATGTATCAGATACTCGTGTAGTATTGGGTGTTCAGTGGCTTTATTCAATAGGGAAATATACTACAGACTACCAGGCAATGGAAATGGAATTCCAGGGACCAGACGACAAACAGGTAGTTTTGAGGGGCATGAACACTTATCCCCCAAAACCTGTCTCTTCACAGAGAATGGAGGCAGTACTCAGACAGGATGACATAGAATGGGTTGCAGTCTTGTAGAATGTTTTGTCACCTTTAGGAAACCTCCAGAAACCAACACACAACACCCAAGTGATATTCAGGCTTTATTACAGAAGCACAAAAATGTATTTCGAGACCTTCCATCAGGTAGACCGCCAGATCGGGGTTTGAACACATCATTGAACTAGAGGAGGGGACACAGGCAGTCATCACCACTCCTTATCGACATCCCAAAAGATACAAGGATGAGATCGAGAAAACGATCAAAGAATTGCTGGAGCTTGGATACATTCGGCCCAGTTCTAGCCCCTGTTGTCCCTTGTTTGCACACCAGCAACAGAAATCAATTGAAAGCTGTCTTGTCACTTAGGAAAGTGGGAGAGGTGTAGCCTTTGGGGCAAGCACAGAGCTAGGTACTGTCACCTACTCCTAGCTCCTCCATTTAGGCTAACTCCTAACAAAGCCAAGGGGGGTAGTCCCTACAAAAGAGTTTCTATGGCTCTTAAGTTGTTAAAGTGCTCTTAAAGGTTGCGGATGCGGATGGGTATTGTTTAGGAGTTATTATGATTTGAAGGTGTTATACTTGTTATAAATGTGACACAAAATCAAAGAGCAATCCACGTTGCAACAAGTGATTAAAAGATAAGTTTAAATTCTAGACTTTAATTAAGCATTCAGTGATAGCAATTATAATAAACCATAGATAATTGATCAAATAATATAATTATGCAAATTAAAACAAGGACCAATGCCTTATGGAGTCAATGAAGCTGAAATGCGCTAGAGAATTTAAACATACGTCTAGAAATTAAACCAGTGAATGTTAGATTGTGCGAGTGCTCTTGGTAAATTTTAAGGATTTTAAAGATGATCTTGCTTAAGGTGTCTAGGGAACCTAACCGGAAATACTTTCAGTCGCTCCGTTCGAAGACATGACGGACCTGTCTAGAATCACAAGCTAGGTGTTCAGAGAACTTAACTAGCCAGTGTCCAGATTGGGTTGCCCAGCACCCACACTTGGAATTTGCCCACTACCTGAGTATTTATCGAGACAACGCCGGTGCGTTGGTTATGGGGTGGAAGTTTTATTATGTTATCACTTGCAAGATTAACAAATCCGATCACGTTCTAAGTACGAGTCCAACTTTTCAGGGTCGGCAAAGCATATTAGGTGAGGGATAGTAATGAGGTAAATTTTAAGTGGGGAAATGTGAGTTGGAAAGATTTTATTAATAGGAGCACATAGTTCAACTCTCCGACAGAGAGCGCTCTTGACTTTGTCTTATGACGACAGTTCAAGAAACTTTAACTAAACTATATGCTTGATGCAAGGAAATGCAGTGGGAATGCTCTCCAATAGAGAGTGCTCTTGACTTGTGTTATGGCAAGTTAAAGAGACTTTAGTTCTTTGTTAAAAGGCAAGCAGCTTGAAATAAGAACATAAAGATGATGTAGTTCAAATAAACAAAAGATGGGATGACTAAACTAACGATTAGTATCTACTTTGCAAAAAATGAAACTACTCTAAGTACTTGAAATAAATCTAAGCTAAGAACAAAGACACTCTTCCCCAAATGGGGAAGAAAAACCAAGTATGGGAGGCCTTATCCCACTTAGCCTTGATTTATTAACGAAGTACAAATGCCTTGGGAATTTAATCCTTGTAAAGACTTTTGAGAACTAACTTAAGTGAAAATGAAAAGCTCTTATGAGTTTGTACAAAGGAGAATGACTTCTTTTTGGTTTTGGATCCTTGTCTTTGGATCTAGTTCTGCTTGCTCTTTCTTGCTTGGTTTTGCTTTTAGTTCACCCGTGGATAAGAGCTCTAAACAAGGACTAGTAAGAGTGTTAGGAAACCAAATTTAACTTGTGATTCGAAAAGATTAAGTGGATGAGAAGACAAGTGCCTTATGAGATGAAACAAAAGACCAAAACAATGGAATGAGACCCAAAATCAAAACTTGGAAAGGACTAGGCAAGCCCACCGATTTTTATGTAAAATGCACGATTTTTGATGAAACGACTTGAGACTTTTTGCGAATTTAAAATTCAAGATTTTTTAACATTTTAGGCTAATTTCCAGAATCTGGAAAATAGCAGAAAATCGCAGAAAATTAGTAAAAAAACAGCAAGTACAAAATTGCACGTTTTTCAAGAAAAAAGTCAAAATAAATTTTTTTTTTTGGAATTTTTTTTTCATTTTAGGCTCATTTCCAGAATTAAAAAATAACAGAAAAAGTCAAAAAATCAGCAAAAAACAACAAGCTTAAGTTTGCATGTTTTTCGAGGAAAAGATGAAAAAATTTATTTTTTTTTTTTTGAAAATTTTCTGATTTTTAAAAAGAATTTCCAGAACTGAAAATTAATGAAAAACACAGAAAAACCAGCAATCCTAAAAGTGGAAAATTTGCACGTTTTTCGAGAAAACTTGTGCACGTTTTCCAAGGCAAAAAGAAAGATGGATTTACAAACTTGAAATGAGACTAGTATCTTAGATCTAGTAAAAGTTTAAAGATTTGAATAATAGTAGATCTAAACCCAACAAGTAGATCAAAGTATGAATCTTTGATCTACTTTAGCCAATTATAATGCACGATCTATAAATGTGAATAAATTGAGAATACTTGCACTACTTGGAAAGCAAATCGATAGGATAAAACCTGTTAAAATGTAGATCCGCTTTGTAGTAACCAATGTAACCAAGATAATTTTTTAGGAGCTTGTTGGAGAAGGCAATAAAGATCCGGAACTGCTTGCAACCCTGCTAACAAAATATATTAATAATGGAACACTTGTATGGTGAAGGTATTAGATGCCGAGAGCTCCTACTAGATACAATCCCTGAAGAGACAAACACTCAATGCAAATTTGATTAGAAGCTTAAGTACTAGATTGTTAGTCTTCAATAAACATAATAATCAAATTGCAATACAAGGGTAGGGTGAAAGAGATATTACTGCACATGGGACGAAGACACAATGCCAAAAGCCCATCAAATGACCTCCAAAGTCTCAATATTTTATTAACAAAAGAAGCTTACAAAATCCAAAAGAGTTTCTATGCCAAACTCTCCTTTTGAATAGAGCTGAAGGAGCCTTATTTATACAAAGGGATCAAGCTAAAACCCTAAAACCAAATCACATAACCTAACCGGCTCGGCACATAACTGAAAGCCTAGACCTAAAAATGAAGAGCTGGGAGTGAGGGGAGGCCTCCACCTAGGCAAGGCGCCCCCATTCCAACCATAACTGAGCCCACACGTGTAGAAGACGCCCTCATGCTGAAAGAGGGGCGTGAATGATGAAGGGAGGTGTGAGCTGGTAGGTGAGGCCACAACTTAGGTATGGAGGAGCCATTGCTAGCTCTGGAGAGGACACTGCTGCTGTAATCTTCAGTCTTTGCCTCGATCAAATCATCAAACCAATGAGTGCTCTCCATTTCATCCAATTCGGGAGTTTAGCTGGAGATGACAAATCCATTAACTGATTATAACTTTATTGCTCATTGAATGCTGACTGAAGCTAAGTTATGATAACTCCAATCATCATAAATGCCCATTGAGATGTCATTTAGCCTTTTATTTCACTGAATTTGGATTAATTTGGAGAGTTCTAATTTTCTCCAAAATAATCATTTTTTTCCTCGAAAGTGACTTTTTTGAGAAAATGAGCGTTACGTGTTCGATTGATGATCTGAAAGTTGGATATGACTGGTTGGCCGATTAAGAATGATTTTTGGCTTAAGGGTAGAGCCTTCAATCACTGAAAATGGGGTCCGGATACTAACTTATTACAAACGGGATTTTTTCATTTAATTTATGGAAAAATTAATAAAAAAACTTAGGGTAATAATTAAAAAATTAAAAAATAATTTTTTAATCCGTTTGGTAAAAATTTTAAAGGTCCCATTGACTTAGGACAAGACCATGCTCTATTCTAACAATGCCTAGTAGGTTTATAAACACTTAGTTGGGCTCTAATAACCCCCCAAGGCCCAGAATTCAAAATCAGGCATTCCAGCTTTGGAGGAAGCGAGAGAAAACCTCGTCAATTATACTCGGCTATAGGCAAAGCATAATTTTCAAGGACAAAAAACTCCCTGGAATACCTTAGTTGAGATTCTACGTCTTAGGAGACTGAACCACTCACTAGCACATTTTATTACAAACCCCGCGGGGCCATGGTCAAAATTATTCAAATGAAAAACTGGCTAGCCAATATTTGCTAGACATGAAGATGGATCAACTGATACACTGGAATCAAACATTGAACATGTTTGTCAAATGGCGGCTCCTCAGCCAATCCAACTAAGTGCAAAATTAGTGAATAACAGCCCCTTCGCATCTTCAGTGGTCTTGGTAAAAAAGAAGGATGGTACACTGCAAATGTGCATCGACTATCGAGCACTCAACAAGAAGACCATTAAAAACAGGTATCCCATCCGTAGGATTGATGAACTCGTGGATGAACTACGGGGTGCCAAATACTTTTCCAAGATTAATCTTCGCTCGGGGTACCATTAGATCCGAGTAAGGGACCAAGACATCTCCAAAACAACTTTTCGTTGTCACTATGGTCACTATGAGTTTTTGATCATGCCTTTTGGACTTACCAATGCTCCAGCCACTTTTCAGTCGTGCATGAACCATACCTTCAGAGTTCAGCTACGTAAGTTTTTGGTAGTATTCTTTGATGACATCCTGATTTACAGCAAAACATGGGAGGAGCATTTGAAACACCTGGATGAAGTACTGAGCATTCTAGAAGAACACTCCCTTTACACAAAAATGTCCAAGTGTGAGTTTGGCATGAAGGAAATGTTGTATCTAGGGCACATAATCAGTGAAAAAGGAGTACAGGTTGACATGGAGAAAATCCAAGCTATTAGAGATTGGCTCGCGCCAAAAATAATCATAGAATTGAGAGGCTTCTTAGGTTTTTGCACTTATTACCGAATGTATGTTAAGGGATTCTCCCAATTTGCAGCACCCCTCACAGATCTCACAAAGAAGGGAGCATTCACCTGGACAGAACTAGCACAAAAAACTTTCGAGGAGATGAAAGTCATTATGAGTTCTTGCCCAGTTTTAGCATTACCACACTTCTCACAACCATTTGTAGTAGAATGTGATGCCTTAGGGGAAGGGCTAGGAGCAGTATTGATGCAAAATCATCACCCTATTGCATTTGAGAGCCGAAAATTGAAGAACTACGAGTGCCACTACTCCATATATGACAAAGAAATGCTCTCATGCTCTCATCTTACATGCTCTCATGAAGTTCAGACAGTACGTGGTGGGCAGTAAGTTCAAAATCAAGACAGGTCATAACAACCTCAAATATTTCTTGGAGCAGAAGGAACTGAATGAGTGCCAATAGAAATGGGTCAACAAAGTACAAGCCTGCGATTTCGAGATCGAGTATGTAAAAGGTAAGAATAATATAGTAGCTGATGCATTATCCAGGCGACCCACCTCACTATCTCTCATGAGTATATCCACAGATTGGAGGGCACTTCTCTGAGTAGAATACTCCAAAAATAAATTCGCTTGCGAATTATTGGATGGACAATTTCAGGATGGTAGGTATAGGATTGTCGATGACATCATCTATTACAAGAACATGATATACCTCGTCCCAGAATAAACTTTGAGGAAAAAGATCATACAGGCAACACATGACTCTCCATTATCTGGACATCAAGGTTTCTTGAAGACCTACAAATAGATCCGAGAGAGGTTCTCATGGAAGGGCCTCAAAGTGGAGGTTATGCAACACGTACGGGAATGTAGCATATGTCAGTAGAACAAGATCGAGAACATCCATCCAGTGGGGCTGCTTCAGCCACTGCCAATTCTAGAACAGAAGTGGGAAAGTGTCTCCATGGACTTTATTACAGGACTTCCCAAGGTCCAAGGGCGGGATTGTTTATATGTCGTGGTTGATAGACTGACCAAGTTCGCACATTTCTTTTCTATATCATCTGATTACTCTGCAACTAAAGTGGCTGAGTTATTCTTCAGGGAGGTCTTCAAGTTACACAGGTTACCTAAGACCATTGTTAGTGATCGGGATAGTAGATTCACAGGTGCCTTCTGGCAGGAACTATTTAGATTAGTGGGGACTGAACTGGCTACCAGCACGAGTTATCATCCCCAGAGTGATGGACAAACTGAAATTGTCAACAAGTGGATTGAAGGATATTTGAGGAACTACGTAACATGGCAGCAACGAACCTTGATTAAATGGCTACACTTAGGGGAGTACTGCTACAATACTACCTATCACATGTCTATTAGGATGACACCTTTTAAGGCATTATATGGCTACAAGGCCTTGGACTATGCAGATTTAGCATTTGGAGACAATAGGGCTCCTAAGGCAAAGGATTGGATACAAGACAGTCAGGATATTCTTAAAATCTTGAAGGAAAACTTACAGACAACCCAGAATCAACAAAAGTTGTATGTAGACAGACACAGGGTTGAGCAGAACTTTGAGGTAGGAGATTTGGTATACTTAAGGCTCCAACCTTACAGACAGTCTTCACTTAAGAAGAAAGGAGCATAAAAGTTAAAACCTCGCTTCTATGGACCCTACAGAATAATCAGGAAAGTGGGAGAGGTGGCATATGAACTAGAACTACCACAGGAAAGTAAAATTCACAATGTATTCCATGTGTCCAACCTGAAAAAGACCATTGGCCAACACATTGCTCCATCAACAGAATTACCTCCTTTAGATGATGAAGGACTACTGATACTGATTCCTGAACGGATCATACAGACTAGAGAAAGGAAACTCAGGAATTGGGTGATTAGGGAATACTTGGTTTAATGGAAAGAACTACCTCCAGAGGATGCCACATGGGAAGGTGAACAGGTATTGTAGTATCCCAGTTTGCAGTTGCTTGAGGACAAGCAATCTCAAGCGGGAAGGACTGTAATGTCCTCATCTGATTAGGCATTGAGGAGCAAAACCGCTAACCTATGTGATTCTTATGGGTTCGAGCGGTTACTGACAGTTAGGGAATCAATTGAAGACTGATGCCATCTACAGAAAATCTAGGGCATCAATATGATATCACCATTAGGTCAAAGAGGGCCATTGAAGCCAAAGGCCATCGACATGCATGACATTTAAGCATTATTTAATGATGCATGCACCCATTTAAGTCTCCATGCGCATGCATGCAAGTCAACTGCAAATTACAAGTTAAAGTGACCTAATTAGGTCAAAGTTAGGGTTTTCGCAGTTGAAAGTTATAAAAGAAAGATAAAGTGAATGGAGACTTCACTTTTGGATTATTATTATTTTGGAGCTCTTGAGAAGCAGCACAGTGTGCGGCCACAACAGTTGGGGTTGGAGACAACGTCTTCAGGTAACGGGATTTCGGCAGTGAGACATCTGCTCTAGTCTCCTTCAGGATAAACCATCCAGGTTTGTCATTGTATCTATTGCATTCATCATTATTCAGTATTCCAGTATAAGTCCGAAGGTTATTGCAGATTCATCCGTACAGTTGGGGGCATTTAGCTGGGAAAACCCTAGTCATTCACCAGGACTTTGGATCATTATATTTCTTCCGCAAGCGGCCTGCATCCTCACTGATAGGATCACTCTACTCCATTGGGTGATTATCAGTTATCAGATTGTCCATTCGGGGCAGCTAGCAACAATTTACAGGGTTGTGGGGACGTGAGCAACAGACTAGGAGATCAATTTGCTAGGGCATCTGGGAGGTCAAAACCCTTGCATGCTGTGGCCATTCTCTCTGGCACTGGCATACCTTCCTTCCGACTTATTTCTAGTCGAAACTGACCATCCCTTCAGAAAAAACGTCACACTTGTTAGATTCAGCCGTCCAGGGGTATTGCAATAGAAACAAGGTTATTTCTTCACCAGCTCAGCTTATCTTGCATGTGTATTCTTTCTGTAGCACATTCAACCGGCTTATCAGTGGTAAGTGTTCATTCTATTCTGCAAACCTTAACCCTAATTTTAGCTATAAAATAGGGAAATTTTGCATGGCAGTTTGCATGCTCGACTATTTCAGTAAAATTGCATAGAAATAGAAAATATCAGAATTTGGGATATTACACATGGGAGCAAAAATATTTTAATGTTTGATCCAAGTTTAAGGAAGCCCATAGAAGAGGAATGTCTTCCTTGGAAAAGATTCCAAGGGAATTTTATAATATTGTATGAAGCATTGATTAATTATGATGGAGAAAAATATGGATTTAGGTTCTTCTAAATAATATTTGATCGTAGAATGGTTGAGGAAGAACTCCATAAAGGGAAGAGAGCTCTCTCATTTGTATAGGAAAATCAACAAGAGGAAAATCCCCTTAAGGCCAAGTACAATGTTTTTTTGCAAGAAAGGGAGGAAGGGCTTAAGGAATTGGAGCTTCCATCTTCTTTTCCCACAAATCTCATGTATATGTAAGGCTTCCATTTATTTATTGCTGTCATATCTTCAAGTAAAGGGCTGGTTATCACAAAACTTGTAGCTGCCCCAACTAGGTATCCTATCCAAGATGGCAGAGAGAGAAAAGCATCTAAAGCTATGGCAATCAAGGATCCTTCTCCCCAAGGATCTAAATGGTTGTCACACCGAATAAGATTCTTGTCACTTTAAGCCCGAGAATGGCTAAGGGGGAGACCCTAGTCTAACCTTGTGGGAAAGACTGGAAACAAAGTACCAAAACTAGATACTATGATTGATCGTGAGATACCTTATGATAGATAACCTAGACCAAAAATGGATTACTACTGAGTGAGGTTTAAGGGAAACTAGCATAGATGATACTAGGGAAAATGATTAGAAGTTTAAACACACCCTAGATTTTAAGCTACAAAAGATTGAATAATTACCACAAGGAAGGCACCAAACACTTTGTCCTAGGGTTACTTCAAATCCTAAAGGAAAACCTACTTTGAATGATATAAGCTCTTTTCAATGGGCAAATGGAGTCTTAAGATGATAGATTTACAAACCCTAGAGTTAATGGACTTGGAGGGGATTGCTGAGTAAATGGTAAGTTATGGATCCAAAACCCTCTCTATATGACTCAAATTTCGAAGTGATTGAAGTTAATACTTCGATACCAAATTTTTGTATTTTCAGTCAAAACGACTTCCCAAACCCCAATAATGGCTTGGTGCATAGAAGTTTTTTATGCCTTGGATAAAATTCAGACCTTCGTTTAAACTTGTGAATGGCAGAATCCCACCAAAATGGCTTCAAATCTTGCTTAAAAAATAACAGGTAGGGACCCAAAATGCAAGACGCCAATCTGAGATAATGAAATCGATCCTCAGACTTCTACACCGAATTTGTTGTGTGGATAAATTTTGCCAAAGGGGATTCAAATGATAAATTTCAACCCCAACAATTTGCAAAATAAACTTTAAATATATCAAATCGAACACCAAATTACATAGACATCGACTCTTGATGGTAAATACTAAATACGACCCTCTATTCTCAACTATGAAATTGTCCACGGAGTTTGCCAAAGAAATGTTAAATGATAAATATCAATCCCAACGACTTTGCAAAATTAAACAAAATGAACCCCATATACGAGACGTTTTGATCAAATTCCAAATCGGAATTGTTTCACCCTTACAGCGATTGATTTTCTGTGGAAAGGGATTGTTCTGTAATAAAATTATGACCTTGACCAATTCATTTTGCTAAACGTTAAGGTAAATTTACCTCTAAATCTTAGTTTCAAATTGTTTATGCCAAATCGTGAATTACTCCAATTCGCGATGCTCTAAAAATTGATGGCTAAGGTATAAACGCCCAGAAGGATTACATACATGATTCCGATTTGAGAATAATGGGATCGTTTAGTTGATACCGATGGCACAAAATTCCCCAATATGACTTCAAAGATAAAACTGCTTTAATTGTGAGACAAGCTTAAAATTAATTAGTGGTTTTTTAATAAAAGATGCCTAGGGTAAATTTGTGCCCAAAATGCCAACAGAAATGCCCTCAAGAGAAAATCAGCCTTCCCAACACAAAGTGCGATTTCCAAAAGAAATATTAAATCTGATTTTGATTTTATTTTAAATTATTGCAGACAATGGAGTACGAGAAAATGCAAGTGAAGTTCTATGGACTTACATGAATCCAAACAGTTGATGCAGGTGGTTTCTCCTAGCTCAACAACTCCCAAATAGACCCCAACTTTATCTTTGGGACAAGCAATTGATTCCCTAGGGGTGGTTTAGGATGTATATAAAAGAGAATATTTCGTATGTATATAAAAATTCTATTAATGAAAATGATAAAGCCATTTTATCGACAAGAGAATGAGAGTGATAACAAAAGATAAATGGAAATAGCAAAGATATCCAATATGTAGATAAACCCCTTTTCTACAAAGTCGCCCAAGCCAAGTGAGAGTCCTCTCTCCAATTAGCACAAGCTAAATCACCCTCCCGTCAAGACAAATATAATATATATGCTTGGAAATAAAACGAAGAACTAGTGGGAGTAGAAGCTCAGCAAGAAAGAGAAACTCATCAACATGAGAAATTTGAAGAGAAGTGTCCACAATGGTTTCTATTATTTTTTCTCAAGAGCCAAAGCTCCTTTACAATGAGGGGTCCTCTCTCTTTTATAGCTTTGAGAGGCAACAAATCCCTAACCAACTTTTTAATCAATGGTTGAGATTAAAAGATATAATGATGGTAATCGACGATGGAGATTAGATCTCACACCCATTACATGGATCAACTTGACAAGAGGGGGGAAAATTGCCTCTAATGCCCAAATACAATGATATAGCGCAATAAAAATAACATTAGTCTCCTAGGGCTACAACTTGCCCCTAATGAATTTACATTACACTTTTCCATGGTACATGAAGTTATATCATCGACAAAGTCACTCTCTATAGGTGAAGTGCGCCTCCCTTGGGGGCTAATGTAGCCGGTAATGCCGAATAAAGATGGAAGACATATGAAAGTGTCTAGAAGGAATATGGAGCGATAGAAACAAAACTTAAATCACCATTTCGTCATTCACTAGTCCCAAGTTCTACTTGCCATACCTTGGTCACTTTAATTAAATGAAATAAACTGCTGAAATCCTCTGCAAATAATCAAAATGCGTAATACTGACTCTTCCTTTGCCCAAAATGATCTTTTGATTGCACCGATGGACTCATAGATGCTAAAACCGCTAAAATCCACTACCGATACACCATGGATCATCATGTAATATCATATGTGAATAATTTCCATCTTTTATAATTAAAATTTTTTCTGCTAACTTTATAAAATGATGATAATGTTGATGAAATTGTCATTTATGCAACATGGACTTGCGATGGCCCCACAGGATGTCATTGATGCCACCAAGTCCCACTTGTAGTGCCTAGACCCCTCACAGAGTGGGTTTGTACCTTGCAATGCCTTGGACCCCTTACAGAGTGGGTTTGTGCCTTGAAGCACTTGTACCCAGTTGACAAGGTCCCTGTACCCACAAGACTGGATCTTGATGCCACCACCTTGTTGAAGATGTTGAAGACCCTGCTGATGGTGTTGAAGATTTTGGAGATGGTCCTAAAGCCCTTGCAGACGATGGAGAAGCCTTAGATGGGTTGGAGAAGCATCAATGACCCGTTCTATGGTCATTCATGCTCTGATGGTGTCATGGTATCCCAGGAGAAGGTTTGGCAACCCCACAGGTAATGTCATGATAGATCTTGAACCTTGGGGGTCTCCTGGTGTGGTTGAGGTCATTGAAGAAACCCATGAAGACCCTTGCTTGATGAAGAAGCTCTTAAAGAAGTCACTTGAAGTTGTTTGACCCACATTTGATGGCTTAATGGTCCTAGTACTCTTAATGAAGATGATGTGGTCATTGATGACCTTGTATGGTCTTTGACATATTGTGGATGCCCTTGGCTTGATAAAGAAGGCCTTGAAGAAGCCTTTTGACCCACACACTAGATGGTTTAATGGCCTTGAAGAAATGTAGATGATGTGGGCGTTTGGGGTCTTGGAACCCTTGGGGATGGCCCTAGGGCAAAAGGAAGATGAAGGCACCCACACGCATATGATGGTGATTGGGCACTTGGACACCTATTACACCCTTGTTGTTGATGATGTGGCAAAAGAATAATGATAAAGAAATACATGCAATTCTTTGGTAAGGTTTGACCCTTGAAGGAAGGGTTTGTGTGACTATTAAAATTCAAATTAAAAACAATTAAAAAATACTTAGCTTGTTAAAGTCATCCCAGTCAAAGGAAAGATTTTGTTATTTGAGAAATAATTTTTATGACAAAGTCGGCTCAGTTAAAAAAAAAAAATTAAAAAAAAAAGTTTAAATATTTTTTTTTAAATATATACATGTTGGCTCAGTAAAATTCATAAGAAATGAGTATAAATACCTAGTCAAACGACCTCATTTTTAAAAAGATGAATCCGTGACTTAGCTCTAAATTTCGGGTATCACAGTGCACACTGAGACAGTCGCAGTCCACTGTGAAAAAACGCAGAAGAACTTAGCTCTGAAATTCACTATCACTGAGGAAATTCGCTGCTTAAATGAAAAGACTGATTTTAGGGCTGTCTTTCTTCTTCAATTTCGGAGTGCCCTTTTTGGGGCTGCCTGCTCTCCTCTCAGCATAAATTTGGATACAGTGACTGAGGCCCCAGTAGTTGGGGTCTTTTGTTGGAGTGTACAGAGGTAGCAGCAGGTTGTGACAGTCACATTTTGGAGTGGAGTCTTAGCTCTGATTTCGGGAGGATGATATAATTCTAAGGCAGCCACAGTAGTAAGCTGTTGAAGGATACATGAGCCCTGGGCCAACCTAGTTTTGATTTAATTTTGATCTGAATTTTGGGCTTCTACAGCACAGTTCATAGAGGATCATACCTTGTCTTATGCCACAGTCAATGGACTGATCTGAAGTTGATTCCAAACCATTCTTTGAATTCGGGTGGTTGACTTTAGCAGTTATAGAAGACAAGAATGGAATACCAAGATGACTGAAGTATGAAAGTGAAACAACTCTGATTTTCTGTAGCAGTATATATATTAATTGTTGTAGCAGGTCTTATTAAGATTGATGGGGTTCTCATTTCAGCCAATATCAGCAGAGACACTAAAGGCATTTAAAGATCAATCTCAGGACCATAAGGATTGAGGCAACAAAAGGTTTGTTTTGTAGGAGTTCTAGATTCATGCAGTTCAGAGTTTGTGAAAGAGGCAGCCAAAGACGTTGTTTTGAAGACATCTAATGCAGGTCACTAAGACAGATAACTGAAGTTTTAAGTAAAGTATCTTCAAATAGCTCTGATTTTAATGTTTGAGGCAGCCATGCAAATGAAGGTCTGAAGCAAAGGCAAGGAGCCATATCAAACTCGTGTAAGTACACCTTGGCATTATTTTTTATGAACCAGACTTTTGAGAAAAGTTTTGGATTGGTATAAGAATTGAATATGAGAGTTCTATCACACCCTTTTTGTCTCCAAGATTTAGTATTGTACCTTTTGAGTTCAGATGATGACAGTCTGTAAGACATGATTAGCAGTTGAACTAAATGACCATATGAGCAACTTATCAAATTAAGCAGTTGAAGGAAGTGGCAAGATGATACAAACCCTATGATATGATGCATACCTTGATGATGTACTGAAATGATGATGCATTATACATGACTGCCCTAGATGATGGCATATGCAGATCTTAGTGAGATATGCAGACCTCAATGACATCTACAACAGTATGACATGATATCTTCAGATGAGGACTTGATGATGGTGATGCCTTGATGATGAGAATGATGCATAATTAATGCATATTCTACAATGGTGATGAGTGAGAGCAGCAGTGAAGAATGATGATCAGAGATTAATGAGCTGTGTTGACCAGCAGAAGAAGTACTGATCAGAGGATAATTTGCAGCAGTAGATGGCCAGCAGTAGTGATGATGAGCAGATAACGAGCAGTGTTGAATACATGAGCAGATGAACAAGATGATTGATGCTCAGTAGTATTGATAAGCAGATCGCAAAGAATGATGAGCAGAAGAGTGTTGTAGCAGTAGATGACCAGCAGTAGTGATGTTTAAAATGATAGTGATGACGTGGACAAAAAGATGATATGGCAGTGAACGCACTTGATAGTGATGTGTGTGCGTGATGAGTATGATGAGATAGTGAGTTGTAATTGTAAAAGCAAGCTTGTTTTGCTTTTGAGGTTAAGATGCCTCAAACCCTTCTTAGCAGGGTCTAAGAAAACTAGGCAGGGTCCTGGATGAAGAGTAGGTGCTCTTTGTATCAGTAGGTGCTGATTTTACCTCACGGTTGTAGCCGTTCCAAAACAAATACAAAAAGATTACAAAATCATATGGTGTTGTGTTCTCTTGTGCTATGGTTCTTGTTATGACTTCATGATTCAAATGCTTATGACTTATAAATGATGAAGTGATAGATGTTTATGAAATGAGTATGCAAATGGTAGAATAATGCATTGATGAATTAGTTGTTGATTGTTAAAATTGAAAAAGTAATAAAGACTGCACACACAGATTCACCCCTCCTCTCTGTGTGCCTGGTGTGTCTAACATATAATGTAGAAATTTTTAAACTGAAGCTTGGAATGATATGGTTAGCCTCCAAAGGCATTAAAATGGACATCTGAACACCTGCAATGAAATTCAGGTGCAAGCCTCGCTTTTTGACCAAGTCAAAACTGATAAAAAATTCAAATTGAGCATCAATTTGAAGGTCTCTACATGCAGGAGGCACTAATAACTTTTTCTTAAATGTATTGAGAGTAGGCTAAAGGCATAGCAACACTTAACAATGATGATCAAAGCATAAAACATATAAGCAAGTATGGATCAGTGGAAAGACAAGTGAAGATGGTGTTAGAGCAAATGGGAAATGATCTAAGTTGTACACAGAGGTTAATCCTACTAATGAGCATATACTAAGGACTTAACATAAAAACCATTTAACCACTTCAAGCATTAGTCCTTCCGAAATAATCAAAAGAATATGATCACCAATGCTAATGCTACTTAACCCAGTCACATCTATCAATACAAATAAGAGAACCAATAAAGCTATGCCTCATGCCATATACTTGCTCAGTCATCTGCATCGAAATCTATAATCATTTTGACATTGCATAGCAAGGAAGAAACACCAACAACTCGCTACTCCTTTGCTCGGCTAAAGTGAACCAAGGCATGAACAAGCTTCACTCAAGACATCGTGAAGAGGACTCAATAGTGATATGGGTGGTTCTGCTGCTACTTCTCTAGATAGTCTATCTGTCTATCAACTAAACCACTGATCATTATCTCTAATGAAGCTCATCTCAATGTAAAGGACTGGCTCAAGAAATAAATCTTCTCTAGAGAATGGTAGTAGCTCCCAACTACTAATAGTGTGATAACAAGGTTGTTTTTTATTATCATAGTCGGTCATTCTTTGCTAAAAGAAGAGGCTGAAGCAGCATGGTCCCAAAACTCTCTTCTGTCCATTGATATCATATTTGAATTATGATGTATTAAGGGGTTGTTTATTTGATAGAACCCTTATTTCTCCTTTCACAACTTCTCTTGGCCAGCCAAAGGATTCTTAGTGCTATGACTATCCTAGAAACTTATTCTTGCTAGCATAAAACATAAAGATTCCTTTTCTATTCTTACCTCTCTTCTCCTATCTCTTGGTATTTCTCAACAAAATGGTTGTCTCCAAGAACCACTCTATACTTCCGTATCCTCGTACCAATGTTAATTTCCCCAAGATGGTTCCTCATTTTGCTTCATCAAATGGCAATGTTATTCGTTTGGCTTTAATCTTAACAATGTCTACTCTTTATCACATCTTTGATCTCTTAGATGCTAACCCTTATGTTTGATACCATTTGAGAGTTAGACATAACACTTAGATATAGAATACTTGTAGAAAGAGAGAAGAGAGAGATATATATTCAATATCATCCCATGCGCATAACTAGAAAATGCATGGAAATAATGTCTCGTGAGAGATACAAGAACTTGTATAGCCACCAATGGTGTTATCACATAATTTAAAAATCATAACCCTTTATGTCTCTCGACATAATGGTTGTCTCCAAGCACAACACTATGCTTCCCTAGCCTTGTTCTTGTGTTGATGTGCATAGGATGCTTCCTCATTGTGCTTCATCAAATGGCAATGCTATACCTTTTCCTTTTTCTATAAGATGCCCACTCTTTATGGTGGCTCTGATCTCTCAGTTGACAGTCGGTTGCTTTGATACCACATGAAAGTTGCACATAACACATAGACCTAAAATATTTATATAGATAAAGAGAAAAGAGAGATATATTCAATATATTATTCGATGTGCGTAATGATAAGGTACATAAAGTAATGTCTCCGAGAGAGACAAGAACTCCCAAAACCACCTATGGTGTTATTATGTTATATCACCTAACTTTGTTAATACATGTCATCTCACTTTTCTTTTTAACTAGGGGAGGCAGGAAATACCTAGGTGCGCTCACACAACCTTAGGCGTGGGGCACTGGTAAGTTTGGGGTGATTTGAACACGAGACTTTCCATTCACAACTTCTCATAACACATCCATTTACCAATTGCTTTGGCCCCCATAGACATGTGATGTCACTTAGTTGACAACTTAAGTCACTCTCTTATGATTTATCTAATCTCTTATACATGATATGATCATTATAAAATATACTCTAATAGTGATATTTTATAACTTGTGGTTGCATTATGTATCTACTAGTGTGTGGTAGGAGGATTTTGTTATTCATACTTCTGAGATTGAAATCTTGACTTTGTAGTTTTGAATGATACCTATAGTGCCTTTGGATGCGAGCACAATTGCAATATGTTTGAGTGAATTTACTTTAAGAGTCCCAAAAGGTTGGGCTGAAATCAATTGATTTATTTAGTCTTCATGCCCTACATTCTTTGGCTTAACAATTGACAATCAAAAGTAAATGAGATTGATGATGCTATTGACTTGGATGAAGTTGATTGAATATCAAATTGGATCATGGAAATAGAGGAAAAAACTTTCTGAGATGAAGACTTGAGTTGGATAGAGATTTGGATAGGAACTTAGCGATTCTGTTAGAGATGTAGAGGTCAGCTATTGAGTACTTTTGCCATAGCTTGTAGATTTCATGACTCATTACTTAACTATTTATCATTTTTTATGCCATGGTGCATCGTTAATGTGATTTTTTCTTTGTGCATTCAATGTTTAAATTATTTTCTATATAGATTTCAAAGCAAAACTATTTGATGCAAATTTACAAATATCATGTTGGCGTATTTATTGCCGACGATCCATAAACAACGTATCAGATTTGTCGAGGAAAATGTCTGTAGACATTAGCAATATATTGACAAACTTAAAAATACAAAAATATTCATTTTTTTTTCTAATTTTTAAACATCTAAAACAACGAGAACATCAAATAAACACATTGCCACATGAATATGGAAATAAAACTTATATATAAGATGTAGAAGATGTCTAGTGATACATCACACATAAAAAAATGAATCATGTCCTGAATGCTGAGTCCCAGACTCATGATTTACCAAAAAATACTATCAATGTGTCTTAGATACAATGAAATCAAGTAAATAAACTATTGATTACTTCTACCCCTTTTACGGACAAAGGTAATTGCTTTGGTAATGGCTCTTCCTTTAGAGCTAGAAGGCCCAAGCGGTTGTGGAGGTTGTGGTGGACTTTGACGCCCTCTGGAAGACCTTGGAAATTGATGTACTCTAGAAGAACTAGAAGGATGCCGAGGTAGACGTTGATCATGTCCTCTACCACTGCTAGTGCTGCCACTGGGTCTATCTCCCTGTGACTGTGGTTGTGAAACTGGTGGCTCCGATGGTGGAACACTCCCAGACTCCTCATCCTCCCTGTTCTTCCTATCTTTTCTATCATCCTCTAACCAATTAGGTGTTACCTCCTGTTGCCCACCTATATCGATTAGGTGGCAACGTCATGTACATTGTAGATGTACATATTGTACAATTTGCACCATGAAAAAATCCTAGTGATTTTTCACTTAGTAGGGCAATTCTGCCCCTTTTGTACACGAAATGTCCGCTTCCCTGCGTGGGATAATTAATGTACTTTATATGTCAGCATGGGTCATTTATCTAAGGATGTCACCATGGACTTTATTATCAGGGAAGTCCTCTTTACCGAGTGTTTTTTTCCCCTTCCAGTTAATTTTGTTAATTAACAATTTTAATTGGTTGGGTTTTTCACTCACCAATCCTCCAAAGTGGTGAATTGGCGTTCTGATAATCAAGCCCATGAGGTGGCTAAGGTTTCAAGTTGTTGTCCATGACCATGCTAGCCATATCTTGTAGTCTTGTGGAATTTCGTTAGGATTTTAATTTTATTTTTTTAAATTTTTTCCTAATTAATTAACTTTACCATTTGGCGGTTAATTAATTAAAGTTTTGATGTAATAATGTAATCTTTTGAACCTTGGAGTTTTGTAATAGGGGCTATGAATGCAAATGATAATGCTATGACACCCCTTAATCCATTGGTTCAAATCCCATGTCATTCTGACAAGGGGTTAAGAAGTTAGACTAATTTTGGTTAAGACAAGGTATTTTTCCTGGGAATTTAATTTAATTTCCTAGGGTGAAGAATTAAATTATTTGATTTTGAAGGAGAAAATCAAATAAGGCCATGGTAATTAAGTTTGGGGGGTGGTTAAGTATAGTCAAAATTTCATTTAAATAAACCCCCCCATGTTCAAAATAAATTTTTGAAGATCTCCTAAGTGGGGTGCCTCTCTTGTCTTAATAAAAGATAAAATAAAAGATAAAAAAATAAAAGATTTAAAATAAAAAGAATAAAAAGATAAAAATAAAAGATAAAACTATTGAAAATAAAAAATAAAAAGATAAAAATAAAAGATTAAAAAATAAAAATAATAAAAATCAAACTTTGAGTCAAAGGAGGCCCCACTTGAGTCATGGAAACTCTAGATCTAAGGGTTAAGCTTCATTGTGACATGGATCTATCTTTTTAACCATTGATTTGAAGAGGTGCCCTTGCTTTTGATTGGTGGATGGCTTGCAAAGTCAACAAACCTAGATCTAAGGGTGGAGGAGAGCTAGAGTTTAGATCTATGTTTTGGACTCTTGATTTAAGAGTGGGTTTGGGATCTTTTCAACTATAAAAGTGAGGCCCCTCTTCTCATTTTCTCATGATTATTTGGAGCATGGTTATGCTGCCAAAATACTCTCTCTTCTCCCTCTCTCCTCTTATTCTCTCACATTTTTCTCAAGCTATGCTCAAGCCCTAGAGTCTCGCATTGTATTGAACCTTGCTCTAGTAGTTGGCCCTAATAAAAGAAAATCTTTGGAGGATCTCTATCTTTTTTGGGTGTTTGGTCTCTTCTCTTCAAACTTGAGGTAAAACATTTAATTTTTTGTGAGATTTATTTATTTTTACATGCATAGATGCCTCTTGCAAATGTTTTTGCAAAGGGTACTTGGTAGTAAATGGTTATTTGCTATTGTTTGTGAGTAGTTTATTTTAGATCTATAAAGGTTTTTGTAGATCCATTTTGGTTACTCACCTCTTGCTTGTATTTTGTAGATTTTTCTTACTTTTTTTTGCAAATCTGAGGGTTTGAAGGAGGGCCTCCAAGGCTGAGCACTAAATCTATATTTATCAATCATAAATCTGATATTTTGCAAGGTTTTAGGTGGCTGGAAATGCATTTTGTAGCCCTCCAAATTTCTTTTTTCAGTCATTTTTTCACCCATATTTTTGCCATAGTTCATAGTTTTTTGGGTACTAACATTTTAACTAGTTTGTTGGAGCTTTCTGTCACTTTCCAGCAACCTTTTCCTTGCTGGTTTTAGCATGTTTTACACAGGAAACGCTGCCCAAATCGGACCAAAACGCCTCAATTTTCAACCACTTCAAAAGGGGTTCAAACCCTCATCTTTTCTCATTTTTTCTTTATTATTTTGTAAGCCCTGGGAGAGTCTCCTCACGGGTATTCTCTAAAGGATTTCAAAGTAATTTGTAATCATATTGTAATTAGGTAGGAAGTAGATCACTAGTTGTACTTTCATTTTCAAGTAGATTTAATATTTTTTTAGTTTTGTTTTTTTACCCACCTTCTCCTTTAGAGAAATTGATGTGTGGTTAGTATATTTTGTTTAGATTAGTTTACTTTCAAGCATTTCTTTTCCAAACGAAGCATTTAGTTAGATCTTTACTTTCTGTCACCTAGTTTACTGTTTTGAAGGAATATACAACCTAAACTATTCGTGTATCCTCTGCCCTTGTTATCTCCTTTTAGGGAACTCGGATCAAGGGTATGAAAAGCGGAAAGGCTTAGGGGCTTTAGGAAATCTAATTAGCTCACATTTCTTTCCTGCAAATCTTTAAGTTTTTGCAAAGTAAATTTATTCTATTGTCTAGAGATCAAGTAACGACACCTCCCATAAGGGATAAAGCATAGGTTGACTCTGTTGATTGTTTAAAATGTAATTTACTTGCTGCACTTTATTTATTGTAAGTCAATCTGTAATTTACTTTTGTACTTGCTTTTATAAATTGGAAATTAACCAACTTATTTGGCCCCTCCTCCTCTACTCAGTCATCGCCCTCCGGGGTCTTCTAAGAAACGATTGGTGGTTGAATAAGTTTTAGTAATAGGCATCCACTTCCATATCATTCTCTTCAACTAAAAACGGGTGACTTTGGAAGCTACGGAGGGTGAGAGACTGCTGGGGGTCTCACTGCGTTCGCGTCCTCCTTGATGAGCATCGGGCACTTGGGGTTTGACCTGTGGATTTATGGGTGGACTTGTTTCCACTTTGTTGAGAGCCCAACACTCCCTCTTTGATTTGAAGGATACGAAGTTGGGGTAGTTACACCATCGGATCTAAAACTTAATCAAAGACTTCGACTTTAATAAAATTTATTAAAACAAACAAAGAGACATTGCAAAACGCCTTACCGAAATTTTTGTTTCTGTATTTGCTTCAAAGTCCTTTCTTTTCAACGCTTTCATTTTACAAGTAAATCTTGCTTAAGCATCTAAATTTCATTTCAGTACCTTGCACTTTCAAGTATAATATCTTTAAAGTACTGTGGCACGCTTGAGTAAAACATTGTTTAATCTTGTAACTTGAAAGCAATCTGTTGTTTGATCTTTGGCATAATAACTTGTTCATTCGGTGTATATCTTATTTTCTTTCAGGTATCATTGTATATTTGTCTAGCCATTCTTTAGCACTTGTTCATGTTATGTAATTCATTTACATTGTTCATATTGTTAATATTGTAGTTCTTGCTTAGCTTAGATAACAGTGGATAATCATTCTTAATTCTTTTTTAAGTTTGTAACTTGTAATCTTTTGACTCCATTTAATCTAGGCACTAATCTTGTAACCTTGTAACCCTAATTAACTAAAATCCCTTTAACTAGATTGTTAATAAAATTTCCTGTAGGGGCTACCCCCCTTGGCTCTGTTGGGATTTGGCCTGAACAGAGGAGTTGGTAGACTGTGGTGACAGTGGTCCCCAGCTTTAACTTGCCCCTAAGGACACACAAAGCGGGTTGGAGACTTCCTCGTGTCATAAAGTGTGTATTAGGCGGCAACACCTCCATTATAGGTTCCTCAGATTCCACCCTCGATGCAATAGCGGTGTCAATCCCATATGATGAAATGGCATACACATCAGGTCTTTTCTTAATTTGCTTCACCCAGAGCTTGATATTGTAGTAGACATAGACTAGATCATTTAGGTGTCGAACATCAAACTTGTATGAGAATCATAAATTTATTAAATTATAATACATAAATTAGGGGGTAAAAAGACATCGTACATTACAATTTATAACGAATTTAAAATTTAATTTGAAATTCTCCAACTTGTTGCGCTTCTTGGTGTTTATTTTTTCAAATACAAGCTAGTTTTGCTCACAACCTGACGAGCTACAGGTCTCGCTAATCGCTTGAATGGCATGCTTTTGTAGGTGAGGTACTCTTGAGCCATAGGTTTCCCACCAATTATCTACAATGAATCAGAGAAACTTAAGAGAAGACATTGAAATTTAAAATAAAGAAAGAAGAGAAATTGAAATTTGAAACAAGGTGAAGCTTGACTTGCATTATGTCCTTCTTGTCACTAATAGCCATCTCAAACCCAACTTTTCCCATGGCCCTCCTATAGACTTCCGACTCTTTGTTGCTCTGAGAATGGTTAGCCACACTTGGCACCATCCTCTAGATACACTCCAAGAATCAATCCTTAACCTATGCATCAAACTTGAAGCCATAAGAGTAAGAGAATGCAGGGTTGAGGTATTGCCCTGCAGCATGAATGGGGAAATGGAGTGTATAGTTCCATTGCTCATCAATCACCCTCCATATCAATTGTTGTCTCTAATGTCCGTCATCCCCCTTGTCCTCATAATAGGCACATATGGCCTCTTTATCCCTATACATAGCCTTATACAAGTAGCTCGTTATGGGATAGTCTCCATTAACCAAGCAAAGAAACTTTACCAAATGTTTGCTAATGGCACACACCTGCTTCACCCCATCCCCAAAAATTTCTTGGTATGACACTAGCATGAGTATGGCCTATCCCTTCGGTTTAGTGCTAATGGATAAAGCATGCCACTCAGCTGAAAGGAACATAGCCTGCAAGTCCCACATAGAAGTCGAGAGAGATTGAAGAGAAATGAAACTAGTGGCAAAGCAAGTGACGGTAGGCTGCACCAACTCTTTGTCACTAGTGAACTGTCTCATCAAGATAAGCATAGATGCATGATTGTATATAAATTTTGTGTTGCTCCTCACTAAATCAATGGAATCCTTGATAAAATCAAATTTTCCCATATCCGGTAAAATCAAATCAATACAAGGAGTGGCACAAGGAGTCCAAAACAATGTAGGATACCTGTCCATATGCATTTTGCCAATGATCACATAATTTGTAGCATTCTCCATTATGACCTGGATAACATGTTGCAGGCCTATCTCTTGGATGAACCCTTCCATCAATGGACATAGTGTTGACCACCAAAACCAACTAGGTGGACAATGATGTACCACACACATGTTGGATGTGCCTTGAAGATAAGAATGAAGTACTTAATGATTATCTCAAGCAAGGAAACTCTTCTTCTCTTCTTCTCTCTATGAAATTTCCACACCTCTGCAGGGGATTTTGTAAGGATATGTCAGCATGAAGGTCTAGTTTTTTATAGCTTAATCACCTAAGACTTGGTCATTAGGGAAGTCCTTTCATCGAGTGTTTTTTCACTTGGATAATTAAAATTTCTTTGTAGAGATTTTAATTATTTGAGTTTTTCACTCAAAATTACCTCCAAACTGGTGAAAGGTGTTCTAGTGATTGAGTCCATGGGGTGATTGGGGCCTATGAATGTTCTATATTCCCATGCTAGACATTATCCAGAGTCTTGCGGAATTTGATTAAGTTTTGCATAGTTTTTTTTTTAATTTTTGGTCATCGAAAATTGTCACTCAGGACAACTTGTTGTAGTGTAAAAGAGGGTTACTTGGTCCATATTAATGTTATATAGGGGTATGGGTACTCAAGACAAATGGGATAAGACTCCCTACACCCTTGTGCCAAGTTTGAAGTCATTCAGGCAAGTATTATTATGGTTTTGGTCACTTTTTCCCAGGTCAGGCATGGAAATAAAAAAAGGGCATTTAATTAGAGAGCCAACTTATGGAAAAGTGACTATAGCCACTTGGGGTGGCCAAGAAAGGTTCTAATGTTTATATTAGGTTCCTAAGATAAATTTAAGATCCAAAGTGGCCTCCCCAAGCAAGCATGTAATAAGTTTTGAGTTGCCGACTCTAGGGAGGTGCCCCCTTTTCTCTTTGATTGGTTGGGTGAGTTAAAGTCAATGGAAGGGTCCCCACTATGGTGGTTAAAAGCATTAAATTGAGGGTTTCTCTCCCCATATTTGAGATCCCAAACCATGGTTTTGCCCTCCTTGAGCAAATTTGCCCCCTCTCTTGGGCCCCCCTCCTTCCCTTGTGACACTTGTCTAGCAAGCAAAGAGCCTCTCTCTTTCATTTTTCCTATTTAAGGAGGGCATTCCTCCTCATTTGGCGGGATTCGCTTACTCTTTTGCTTCATTTTGCTCATGCTCTCTTGCTCTCCCATTCTCTCATTCTTGCGCTTTTGCTCCATTCTTGTCCAAGAGGACCCATTGTACTTTCAAGTTTGGATGATAATAGAAGAAATTTTTGGAGGAAGTAATGTCCATGCATTGTGATTGAGGTCATCTTGTTCCATTCTTGGTTTGTTTTGTATTTGGAATCTCCAACAAAGTTTTTTGCTTAAGAATAGTATTGTAATAGTTTTGTTGCATGCTATGTGGGTTGTTTGCTTAGAATTTGAGAATTTAAAGTATTTCTAGCTTGAATATTTTCAATTTTGTTTCTCAAGTCTTTGTGGATTTCTCACTCCATTTGCATTGTTGAGCTAATTTTGTTACAGGTTTCCCAAGTTTGGAGAGTGGGAATCCCGGGTGGGATACCCCATTGTCCAACAAGTTTCGAAAATGACTTGGCATCTTTACTAACATTCTTATTCTTATTGCAGGTCATAAATTCTTCATTTTGCACTCAAATATTATAATTTTTCAAGTTTTTACATGCTCGTTTTGTCTTAGAAAAATTTCTGATTTTTGCATGAAATTTTTTGAGTTTGTTTAAAACCCATTTCTATCACTTTTGTGCTATAATAGCTTGTTGTTTTGTGCACGTTTCTGATATCATAGTGGGAGGGAATGCTCATGTTCAGCCACTAGCAAGCACCAACAACACCCAAGAGGGCATACTTCAAGTCCCTCGCAAAAAACGGTTAAAAAATCAGTCTTTCTCTCTCATTTCTTAATTAATATTAGTGCTGAAATATACATCTTTGTAACAAGCCCAAGAGAGTTGCTTGGGCTTGAGTTTGTTGTGCTTCATTTTGGTTTCGGGTGCATGTAAGTGAAGTGGCTCTGCCCATCCTTGCATGACCTTGTAAGTTGCTTGGATTTAGATTGGTTTACTTCATTGTTTGTTTTCTTTTTGCCCACACCTCACAAGTGAAGTGGCTCTGCCCATCCATGTGAAATCGCGTTGGCTAGCATTTTTATTTCAAGTATTTGCTTATTTCTTTTTGCCCGCACCTCATAATCGAGTAGGCTTTGCCTCTGTTGTGATATCGCGCTTGGCTTGTTTTGTTTAATTTTTGCTTTAAGGATAAAATTTACCACAAGCCCCGTTTTTTTCCTCGTATCCTCTCCCCTTGTCGGTTAACCCGATCTAGGGTGACGAGAAAGGGCAAAGATTTGTGTTGGCTAGTTTAATAGGCACCCATATAAGTATCTTCATTAGAAAGGAGAAAAAGAGGCTTGACCTGTGGAGCTAGTGGGGTGGAGTCCATAGGGGGCTTCGTGGCACTTTGTGTCCTCTAGTTGAGCACCCAGCAAGTTTCGAGTTTGACCCGTGGAGCTAGGTGGGAACCTTGTGTTACCATGTTGAGCACCCGACATTCTCTCTCTAATCGAAGGAGATAGTCTCTTTGGGGTAGACATCTAGAATAGTTCATTTATTTGCAACAAACACCTTAATTCCCTAAGTCAAAGAGAGACATAAAATTTATTAAAACTTACAGGACCACTTGCATAACATTGTTACAATCATTTACATTTCTCTGCTTTGCTATCACTTTATTTTAACTTGTTCATTTACTGGAAGTCATCATGTTCTGGTATACTTGTTAAAGTAAATGAGTTGATGCTTTAAGAAAATTATTTGAAGTTGATTATTGTGACTCCATAGCCCATGTAGAGACGACACTGGTAATTTTGATTATTAGATTGTTTCTCTATTTCATACATTACTTGTTGATTGTTAAAGGGTTTGCTTGACATTGAAATATTTGCATCACTGCACGTTGATTGCCATTTTTGTAATTTACAACTCCCAAAAAACATTCCTCAAAAAAGAATTTAGTAAGTAGGGACTACCCCCCTTGGCCTTTAGGAGTTGTGGTCTAAACGGAGGAGTTTAGAACCAAAGTGACAGTCGGTTCTCGACTCATAAGTTTCCCTTGAGAACACACACAGCAGTTGGGAGACTTACCCTTGTCTAAGTGTGTTTTAGGCGGCAACATTTTTGGCGTTGTTGCCGGGGACAAGTCTCTCGTCCTTGGTTAGTTGACTTTTTGGTTTAAATTTTAATTTTGTAAAAGGATTCAAAATTTTAATTAACTGCACAATGATAAAGTTATTAAATATTGCCTAATCTTCAAGTGGCAACTCCACTTTCAAATTCGGTAAGGTATTCTACTAGGAGCAACTCTAGGGGTTTACTTGTTCCCATCCCTAAACCTGAAAGGGTTATAGGAGGAGAGAAAATAGACTAGCTCCTCGTAGACTCCTTGCAAGTCTTGGAGAAGAAGCAATCTATGATATACATTTATTATCTAATAATCCTTTAATAACATCACCAATGGATGCAATTTACCAACCATGCGATTTTTCAAATATCCAAGGTTATCCTCATCCTATTCCTGACAAAGCTCTTGAGAAGTTGCCTTCTTTTTTAGGGAAACAATGTTGTTGGTGCAAAGGCTCATTTTCGAAATTTCAGCTTATGCATTAGCAAATGGTGCAATGCCCATAATTATGAGGATGTGAAAATGAAGCGCTCTGTTTTGTCCTTGGAGAAAGATTTCCTTGATTGGTTAACAAAGCAAGATGATGATAAGTTTAAGACTCTTCAAGAAATCCTGGATGCCTTTAATGAAAGATGGGGATATAGGAAGGAAGCTCGTTTTGTGTTTGATGGCGAAATTAGATATCAGTTAAAAGATAAAGAGCCAACAGATCTAAAAGATGCTCAAAAGAAGGCCATCAAAATTGATAAAAACATGCAAACTTTTGGAAAGTCTAATCATCCTGGTTTTACAAGGGGAACTTCTTCAAAACCTTTTGAGGATAAGAAGAAGAAATCTGAAGTTCATGAATCACCAAGTGAATCTGTTAAAGAACTTAATGAGAAGATTAAGCAAATACAGTTGAACCATGCAAGTCAAATGGAAGCCATGCAAAATAGTTTGATAGCCATGGAAAGGTCTCAAACACATAAAGTCCATCCTAAGCATAATGATAAATGGCAAAAGAAGCCTCATTTTCAAGAACAAAGACCTCCAAACACTTTAGAGTATGCCAACTATGTTGATAATCAAGCCATTCCTTATTGCAGACCCTGTGGGACTTTTCATGAAGAGTCAACTTGTCATTTTTTCCTTCAACTTTGTAGGGGTGAGCCTTATACATCAGAAAATGAGCAGATAAATGTTTGTAGTGATGAGGAGCCT
>LPNX010751265.1:56560-139698 GCA_001517045.1 Pseudotsuga menziesii
GAGTTACACTCGTGGTTACACTATGTGGCTTTAAACTCGTGGTTACACTCTGTGGCTTCAAACTCGTGGTTACACTCTGCTGTCCAAAGTTGGGTCTTCGTCGCCCAGAATCATGCTGGGTCGAGGGTTCCGCGTACAAGCGAGGGTTCGGTGTACGAGCTAGGGTTTGAAGGTCACATTGTGCAGACTCATGGAGTGCCTGTCGGAGACCCAGCAGACACGAGTCGAGATAGACCGTGGACAAAGACTCGGAGTGGGAGGGGAAGAAAACACAACGAAAAAAAAATCTTGAAAAATTTGAAATGTTCGTTATGAGGTTTGACGAACCTAAACGAACCTGATTTTTTTTTTTGAGGTTTGACGAACTTCAAACCTGATGGTTGAAGTTTGCCGAACCTTGTGACATAGCCTGCGAGGGATTTTGTAAGGATATGTCAGCATGAAGGCCTTGTTTTTTGTACCTTAATCACCTAAGACCTAGTCATTAGTGAATTCCTTTCATCGAGTGTTTTTTCACTTGGATAATTAAAATTTCTTTTTAGAGATTTTAATTATTTGAGTTTTTAACTCAAAATTACCTCCAAAGTGGTGAAAGGTGTTCTAGTGATCGAGTCCATGGGGTGATTGGGGCCTAGGAATGTTCTAGTCATTAGTGAATTCCTTTCATCGAGTGTTTTTTCACTTGGATAATTAAAATTTCTTTTTAGAGATTTTAATTATTTGAGTTTTTAACTCAAAATTACCTCCAAAGTGGTGAAAGGTGTTCTAGTGATCGAGTCCATGGGGTGATTGGGGCCTAGGAATGTTTTATATTACCATGCTAGACATTATCTAGAGTCTTGCGGAATTTCATTAAGTTTTGCATAGGTTTTTTTAATTTTTGGTCATTCAAAATTGTTACTCAAGACATTTTGTTGTAATGTAAAAGAGGGTTACTTGGTCCATTTTAATGTTGTATAGGGGTATAGGTACTCAAGACAAATGGCATGAGACCCCCTACACCCTTGGGCCAAGTTTGAAGTCATTTGGACAAGTATTACTATGGTTTTGATCACTTTTTCCTAGGTCACTCATGGAAATCAGGAAATTGGGCATTTAATTAGAGAGCCAAATTTTGGAAAAGTGACTATAGTCACTTGGGGTGGCCAAGTAAAGGTTCTAATGTTTATATTAGGTTCCTAAGATAAATTTAAGACCCCAAGCCCCCCTCCCCCGCCAAAGCAAGCATGTAACAGGTTTTGAGTGGCTGACTCTAGGGGGGTGCCCTCTTCTCTCTTTGATTGGTTGGGTGAGCTAAAGTCAATGGAAGGGGCCCCACTATGGTGGTTTCCTCCCCATTTGACATAGCAATAAGGTTAAAAGCATTAAATTGAGGGTTTCTCTCCCCATATTTGAGTTCCCAAACCATGGTTTTGCCCTCCTTGAGCAAATTCGCCCCCTCTCTTGGGCCCCCCTCTCTCCCTTGTGACACTTGTCTAGCAAGCAAAGAGCCTCTCTCTTTTATTTTTCCTATTTAAGGAGGGCATTCCTCCTCATTTGGCGGGATTCACTTACTCTCTTGCTTCATTTTGTTCATGCTCTCTTGCTCCCTCATTCTCTCATTCTTGCTCTCTTGCTCCATTCTTATCCAAGAGAAGCCATTGTACTTTCAATTTTGGATGATAATAGAAGAAATATTTGGAGGAAGTACTTTCCATGCATTGTGATTGAGGTGATCTTCTTCCATTCTTAGTTTGTTTTGTATTTGGAATCTCAAGCAAAGTTTTTTGCTTGAGAATAGTATTGTAATAGTTTTGTTATATGCTATGTGGGTTGTTTGCTTAGAATTTGGGAAGTTAAAGTATTTCTAGCTTGAATGTTTTGTTTCTCAAATCTTTGAGGATTTCTCACTCCATTTGCATTGTTGAGCTAATTTTGTTACAGGTTTCCCAAGTTTGGAGAGTAGGATTCCTGGGTGGGATACCCATTGTCCAACAAGTTTCGAAAATGACTTGACATCTTACTAACATTCATATTCCTATTGCAGGTCATAAATACTTCATTTTGCACTCAATTATTATAATTTTTCAAGTTTTTACATGCTAGTTTTGCCTTAGAAAAATTTCTGATTTTTGCATGAAATTTTTTGAGTTTGTTTAAAACCCATTTCTATCACATTTGTGCTATAATAGCTTGCTGTTTTGTGCAGGTTTTTGATCTCACAGGGGGAGGGAATGCTCAAGTTCAACCACTAGCAAGCACCAACAACACCCAAGAGGGTCTACTTCAAGTCTCTTGCAAAAAACGGTTAAAAAATCAGTCTTTCTCTCTCATTTCTTAATAAATATTAGTGCTGAAATCTACATCTTTGTAACAAGCCCAAGAGAGTCTCTTGGGCTTGAGTTTGTTGTGCTTCATTTCCAGTTTTCAGTACTTAGTGATTTTGGTTTCAGGTGCATGTAAGTGAAGTGGCTCCGCCCATTCTTGCATGACCTTGTAAGTTGCTTGGATTTAGATTAGTTTACTTCATTGTTTGTTTTCTTTTTGCCTGCACCTCACAAATTAAGTGGCTTTGCCCATCAATGTGAAATCCCGTTGGTTAACATTTTTATTTCAAGTATTTGCTTATTTCTTTTTGCCTTCACCTCACAATCGAGTAGAATTTGCCTTCGTTGTGATATAACGCTTGGCTTGTTTTGTTTAATTTTTACGTTAAGAATAAAATTTACCACAAGCCCCTCTTTTTGCCCTGTATCCTCTCCCTCGCGGTTCGACCGATCTAGGGCGACCAGAAAGCGAAAAAATTTGTGTTGGCTAGTTTAATAGGCACGCAGATAAGTATCTTCATTTGAAAGGAGAAAAAGAGGCTTGACCTGTGGAGCTAGTGGGGTAGAGGTCGTAAGGGGCTTCGTGGCACTTTGTGTCCTCCAGTTGAGCACCCAACATGTTTCGAGTTCGACCCGTGGAGCTAGTTGGGAAAGTTGTGTTCCCATGTTGAGCACCTGACATTCTCTCTCTAATCAATGGAGATGTCTCTTGGGGTAGACATCTAGAATAGTTCATTTCTTTGCAACAAACACCTTAATTTCCTAAGTCAAAGAGAGACTTAAAATTTACTAAAACTTACAGGACCATTGTTACAATCATTTACATTTCTCTACTTTGCAATCACTTTATTTTAACTTGTTCATTTACTAGAAGTCATCATGTTCTAGTATATTTGTTAAAGTAAATGAGCTGATGCTTTAGGAAAAATATTTGAAGTTGATTATTGTGACTCCATAGCCCCCAAGTAGAGACGACACTGGTCATTTTGATTATTTGATTGTTTCTCTCTTTCATACATTACTGGTTGATTGTTAAAGGGTTTGCTTGACATTGAAATATTTGCATCACTGCACGTTGATCGTCATTTTTGTAATTTACAACTCCTTGAAAACATTCTTCAAAAAAGAACTTAGTAAGTAGGGACTACCCCCCTTGGCCTTTAGGAGTTGTGGTCTAAACGAAGGAGTTTAGAACCAAGGTGACAGTGGGTTCTCAACTCATAAGTTGTCCTTAGGGACACACACAACGGTTGGGAGACTTACCCTTGTCCAAGTGTGTTTTAGGCGGTAACACATAGTAATGCCACATATTTGACACATGTGGATGCATGCACGGATTTTATAAACATTGTCCCCCATAAACGTTGTCCCCAAAAACATTGTCTTTTGTTGTGCACCATAAAGAACATAATCATTAATAGGTGGAACAAATACAATACTCCTATACATGCTTTAGCCTATTCCTTAAATCCAAAGTACTATGATGGGGCGTACTTGGCTAAATTTGGGGGTAGGAGGAGAGCCCCAAACAAAGATAGTGAGGTGGCCAATGGTTTTAGAACAACAATTTCAAAGGTTTGCTTTGATTTGATGGAGCTTGCAGAGTTAAAGAACTATTTACTTCATTCATCACAGGTAGTACTTCAGTTGGAAATGTAACTGCACTAGTTGTTAGGGGAATTATGACAACTATTACATGTTGGAGATATTATGGTGCTGAAACTTTAGAGTTTCAAACCCTTGCATCTAGATTTCTTTCACAGGTTTGTAGCTCTTCAAAAGTAGAGAGAAACTGGAGCACTTACGGGTTCATCCATTTGGTCAAGAAAAATAGTCTTCAATCAACAAAGGCATAAGGCCTTGTATACATTCACTCAAATCTTTGCCTCATTTTTCAATTGATGCCAAATTATAACAAGGGGCTTTTGAAACTATGGGATGTGAATCTTGAGGATGCAGACTCGGATACTCCTAATTGCTTGGTGGCTAGCCTCTCTTTGACTCATCCTTCTATAGATCCTTTCGGTTTTGGGGATTTAGATGAGGCATTGATGCCTGGGTCTAGCTTGTATGTGGTAGTTTTTTTTTCCTTTGTGTTCGTGGGCGTAGTGGTAATTTTATTGCATCTTTTGCTTGTGTTGCTTCATATCATCAGTCTGGGGAGTTAGGTAGGGTGTGGAGGGTGATAACTATCTAGAGATTAGTCCGTCTCACTCGAAATTTTTATATTTTTGATTTTCTTCCAGACTTGTGGAGCTTTCCAAATAAGCTCAATTTTTGTTATTTTGAAGAACCTTAGTCTTGTGTCTTGACTCTTTAATATTTATCATTTCCATGTTGACACTATGTATATATATATATTCCGAATTTATGCTATTTGAATTAGAATTTCAATTTGACAAGAATTTCAGTTTGAATGTTTGATGTTATGAATCATGATGTATGTGTTACCGGTTGAAATGGCAGGCCTAGCCACCGGTAAGCATATGTGGGAAGTGTGACCACTGTCACCTTAGTCACTTGTCCCCAACTACTTCGGAAGTTGAAACTTCCTAGGGCAGAGCCCTATTCCGACCCTGTAAGGACACTAGACACCAAAATGTTCTCTTTCGAGGTTGTTAATGATCAGTGCCTAATGGAGTCTAGAAAACAAGTAAAGGAACAGTATGATTTGTATAGTTATGATCGCAACAATATATCCACCTTAAACAACAAGACAAGTGTGCTAGCATTGTCCAATGATCATCTAGAATATGTAAGTACAATAGTAACAAAAGTTGATCTTCTTAGTAAGTAGTGACCTAAGTTACATGTATTGCAGCACACACACTTTAGTGACATTTCCTAGCAGCAGCAGAAGCATTTAAAACATGCACAACAATATGTATCAGTCACGACACAAGCATGCGGATATCAGTTGTTGACAGGCTACCATGTTGCATTTACACAATCTGAAGTAAATGTAATATTAGCAGACTGTGTATATAGTAGCGTTAGTATATCATAAGTAGTATGGTTATTGCTCTTACTTTGACAACGAAATCATAATGATAACTGTTTTAGACATATGTGATTGTTACAGCATGAATGGCGACCATGAGAATTTATCATCATCAAATAATCATACAAAGCATAAGTATATCAGTGGATATCGGTCATCACATACAACTTTGCAATATCTAACTAATAGCAAAGCTCGAAGTAAATGCATGTTACTTGCAGACTGTGTGTAAACATTAAGTACCGCAAACAAGATGAGGTTTCAGTGCCTTACATCAAGTCAAAACACACATACAATATCCATAGCAATATTCATACCAACATTTTATTATCAGCAGTAACAAACACAAGCATGATGGTGAAAGGATGTAACCAGCTCACTTTCAGTGTCTGCCCAAACTCACAAATTCATATCAGCATTCAATAACCTCTAATTTGTACATGTGTAGGTTGAAAGGAAGAGGTAAGCAGGACCATGTAAAGGAGGGCTGCCACTGTAGAGGGAAGCCCTGTAGGGTTAGAGAGGACTGTCACAAAAGTGACCTAGGGCTATGACAATCTGGACTCTGAAGAAGGAGATCTGAGTCCTAATGAGGAAGTTAGGGCTGCCATGATAGCAGCGACGGCTTAAAGAGATAGTTAGGAAGGCAGCGTAGGAGAGAAAGGGATCTTAGGAGTGGTTTAGAAGGGAGAGCAAGGGCAGCCTTAGGCTTTTAGGGCAGAATTAGGATTGTTTTAGGCCATTTTGGGGCAGATGTTGAGATTTTTGCAATTTTTGTATTTTTAGGGTCTCCTATAATTCCGCCTTAGGGTTTCTAGGGCTTTAGATACCAGGGCGAATTTGTAGGGAAGGTGGCCGAAATTTAAGGGAGGCCCGAAACTGCAAAAAAAATTAAAGTTTTGATTTTTAGGGTTTCTAACATAAAATGGCAGACCTAAATTTAACCTAAAACTTATCCTAAACTAACCCTAGAACTAGGTTTTTCAGAAGAGAAAAAGCGTGAAAACCCAAGGAAAACCCTGCCCTAGCAAATGCCCTACCCAACCTAGGGCATCTAAGGAGGATGGCTAACCTAAAGAGGCAGAGTTCCTAGGTCAAGCAACTAGCCTAGAAAAACTAAGGATAAACCCTAGGGCACCCTCACAAGGAGACGTGCCTCAGTTTGCTAAGGCGACAAGAATGAAAGGTAATGGCCTATCCTAGGATAAAGTGCAGCACTAGGGCTACCACTAAGACTTGAACATGCACATCCACCAACATTCAAACAAAAAGATGAGTAGCCTGACCTCTTTGTGCTCTTGTTCATCCAACAAATCAAAGCATCACCAAAAGCAGAGAACTTCACACAAAGAATTACTAGAAAAATCTTGCATTAACCCAGAAAAAAACTTCCTCAAGAGGAGCGCATCCATCCAAAGAGCCCTAGCAGGGGTAAAACAAGTGCATAGTGTATTATCCCATAAGTTTTGTCTTTAAAATGAAAGTGAGGAGGTCTATTTATATGATGTAATGACCTCTTCTACTTGAGCATCAGAAGCACCCGCTAACCTACTTAATTCCCATAGGGTCAAGCAGGTATTATGGAAAAAGGGAATTGACTGAGGACATGTAATACTAGGAGTAGAGGAGAGCATTCATTCAGTATTATCAAGTCATCAATATAGTAAAGAAAGCTTTATTTCTTCAGGCTTAAAGTCAACAAGCAATTAGAATTGCATGCATGCAAAAAGTGAAATGCAAACCCTAAAAGCAGCATGCAAACCCTAAAAGTACATGCTAAAGCTATATAAGAAGGGTAGTTGAACCAAAAAGATCATGCATGATTATTATTATCTTTGAGTTTGGTTTTGAATGTAGCAATAACAGTAGCCACAACAACAAGTTGGGGTTGAAGACGAAAGTCTTTAGCTAGCAAGTGTTTTCGACAACGAAATCTATCTGCCCTAATCACTTCAGGGTAGATCACTTAGATCTATCATCAACTATTCATCGTATTCAGTCTTATTCAGAGATCCAACATACATGGGAATATATTATTGCAGGTATAGGTTTTACTGCTGGGAATAGCTGGAAATACCCAGAACAATTCGCTGGGACTTTGGAACTCAGTATTTCTTCTACATGTCATACTCATTCTTCTTAGCAGGCTCACAGCACTCTGCTGTGTGATATCAGTCCAGTCTGCACACTTCTAGAGTAGTTATCAACAGAATCGTGAAAGAGGGAAGGCACCACCTATTTAGAGCATATCAATTCGCTAGGTCCCCTAAAGGGGTCAAAACTTGTGCATGCTTCACTCCATTTCTCCAGGGAATTCATACTACTATTCCTGAAAGTCTCTGCAACATCAGATACCCATTGCCTCAAAAGCGTGAAGAAGAGCACTAAGTGGGACATTTTTCTCATAGCGTAGGCGCCAACTCCTGGAGATCAACACTTTCTCATCTTTCTCTTGATTGCATGGCTTGCATGCCTCCTATATACTGAAGGACTATCTGCGCTATGATTATTGGTATGTGTTCATACTCTCACTGAAAGCTTATTTCCTATTATTTCTCTAGATCTGCTATATTTTAGGGCCTTTTGGCACGACATTGTTTTGCATGCAAATTTTTATTATCTTTCTAACACACCTGAAGCACATAAACCACAAGCATATTATCAAACACAATAGAATATCAGTTGGGATATTACATATGATCTCACACTCACTTTTTGAATATATCTAGGCCTACATGCCTTAAAATACGTCAACTTGAAATTATAAAATGTCAATTGAAAATTAAAAGAAAATAATAATAAAATATAGCCTAAGGTAGGCTCAGGGTAGGATACCTGCGGTATTTGTAGATCTAGGTTCCAAAACATGCTCAAATAATCGAATCACTCTGAACGAAAGGCTGGAGTGAGCTGGAGGAAGAGCATTATACCCCATCTAACCTGTGGAATGCTGTGAAATCCCTCAACGCACTCCTCAAAGCATGAAAAGGCCTGGCATAGAGGGTGGCTTTCCTCTGAGGAGATAAGCCTAGGGAGAGCAAGTGCCAAGAACCCACCGACTAAAGGGTTAAGAGGGTGTCCTAAGTGGCTGTGAAGGGAGACGAATGTCTCATAGCTGAAGCAAAGGTCACAAAAGCACATAAACAGGATATGGAGTCATGTGACCCAGTGGTCAACTCTTAGGGGTCCAAAACACCAACTTGGAGGTTAAAAACCCCAATAAAGGGCAGTCAACAGTGCCATTAAGGTATAGTACCCCTAAAGGATGACCAGGGGGCCCAACCATGACCACCATTGCTTGATAACACCCCTCTTGGTCAAAAAAATTAGCCCTCTCTCCCTGGGGTACACCTGAAGGTGCGCTGGGGATAGGTGCAACGTAACAGTATGTATGATGTATTTCAGTATTTAATATTCATAAATGATAACTTTATAATTGATAATTGATATCTCATATCACTATGAATCATGATCGTTGATGTAATGAATTATTTGACATTTGACAATGAGCATTGAGCATTGAAAAATTAGAATTTGGAATCCATGATGTTATATGAATAATAAATATCTTATTAGCTATAGCCTATTAATGATGAATCATTTCATTTTTTATTTTGAGATTTTATTTTATTTTTGTTTTTAAATATTAAGTTTCATTATTAATTTTTTTGTTAAATATATTTTATTATTTATAAAAAATATTAGGGTTAGGGTTCCAATTCCTCAATGCCTAATTTTGGGATGAGTGCCGCACCCACATCAAAAGGATTGAGGATTAGTTGGTTCATGTCAAGAAGTTACAATTGGAATTGGGTGAATGTGGCAAGGACTTTCTAAAGAAAGATGGTTAAATCATTGCAATAATTCTCATGAATCTGAAGATACCCTATGATGTATTCTATTCGACATTTTGTGCTAGTGGGGTATCTGTAAAAGAATATTGTAAGAACTATACCTTTGACATTTTATGTGGATTGGCAATTAGGACATAGGAGAAATTGGTTGGTGTAAGCAAGTTAAGTGGAAAGTAGCAAGCCCATCCCTTGAAGGGAAAAGGACGACAAAACTATAGAGAAAGAGGTCGAATGGGTAACGAAGAAAAGTCGGGAGTGCATCGAGTATAATGTGAAGAAGAAGCATGACGAGTTGACTAAGAATGATGGGATGAAGAAAAACTATCATTATTGTGAAAAATGAGGACATATCGAGAAGACTTGCTAGATGAATACTAGAGATTTGGAAGAGAAGGTCAAGAAACCTGAATTTGACATGTTGATTGGATGGTCAACCAGTCACCAATGCTCAATGCTAACTTCCAAAAGGTATGAAAGATATTTATACATTTTCTGTTAGAGCTTCTGAGGCACCACATGCTCACATTTCTCAGAGAGAGTAGATAGTTGATTTTGGTTATACTCACCATACGGCTAAAGATGCTTCTCTCATTTCTTCCTTAAGTAAAGTTGCTAAAAAGAACTTTTTTAGTAGTAGATGATTATGCAATTATTGTTGTTGGTTGTGGTAACATTGAATGTCAAAACGTTGTGATTACCAATGTGTATCATGTATCCAACCTGAGTACTAACTTGTTGTTGGTACCCTAAATTACCTAAACTGGCAAAAGGGTTGAATTCTAGCTAGCTCAATTTTTTGTTAAGGATGTGAACAACTAGGAAATGGTTGCATCAAGAGTAGTGAGGTGCTCTACAACTTAGTATGGGGGAGATGTTGTCATGTAACGTAATGTTACATGACCAAAAGTAAAGAAGTAATTAAAAAAATTCATGTTGGCTCATAAAATAAATAAAAAATTAAAACCAAATGAAAAGTAATTAAAATAATCCATGCCAGCTCATAAAATAAAAGAAAATTAAAATTAGCATAGATCCATCTTAAACCTTGATCTATCCAACTCCGAGAGGGTTCAAATGCCTAGAGTTGTAAGTTTCTTCTTATTGTGTAAAAAATCTAAGATAAAAAAAATTTACACCTCAAGAAATTGGATCCCTCTCGGTGCTTGGTAGATCGTGGTTTGAGATTGATATATGCTGGTAGTTGAAGTATTTCTTGATCCCAAAGACATACTTTATAAGATCTTAGATGTTCCCTAGAGAAATACAAGACCAAATACACTTATAGATCAGACCAATAACCACAATATAGTTTCGCATGAATAACGGACATTTAAATTCCAAATCTTGAAACTGATGGTGAAACATGACATGGTTGCTGGACTACTTAAAATTGTTTCCCCTGATGGAGTATGTGAAGGGTGTGTGCTTTGAAAGCATCACTAGGTTCCCTTTGAGATTGGAAAGTCATGAAGAGCAAAGGCTCAGAAGGAACTTGTGCATAGTGACCTATGCTACATGAACACGTAATCACAAGTAGGGGTGAGGTATATTTTAACTTTTACTAATGATTTCTAGGTAAACTTGGTTTTATTTCTTGAAGAATAAGAGTCAAGTCTTTGGAAAGTTCAAGGAATTTAGGCAGTTAGTTTAAAAGCAATGTGTTTGTCCTGTGAAATGTGTAAGATCACACAATGGTGGATAATATGTGGGTAGAGTTTTCGAAAACCATTAGTCACAAAATGGAATCTCTTGGCAGAGATCTGCACCTTACACAGCTCTGCTGAATGTAGTAGCCTAAAGGGAAAATCAGGCTTTGGTGGAAATGGCATGCTGCTTGCTTCAAGGCAAAGATTTGCCGACTAGCTTTTGGACAGAAGCTATCTACTGTTCAAACTATTTGTTGAACCTTATCCTGAGTAGAGTTGTTCTTAATATGATTCTCGTTGAGAAATGTAGTGGAAGGAGACTATCAACCAATCACCTTATAACATTTTGATGTATTGTCTGGGTGCACATTCCAGACATTTGCAGAGAGAAATTGGATGCAAAGATTCTTGCTTGCATCATGATGGGATAGTCTGAAGAGTCGAAGGCCTACAAATTGTTTGAGCTACTAAAACAACAAATCATCATTTTAAGAGATGTTGTCTTTGATGAAAAGACCTCAGGTATTAAATTGTTGAATTCCTCTTTTGCTTTGATGAACAGTGGTCCTTTGAAATTATGTCTTAAACAAGATTCATTGAACCATATTTTGGATCTTCGATTGGACAGTCGACTCACTTGCTTTCTTCAAGTTGTAGTCAAATTGTGACTAGGGAATCGATGACCAGCTTTGGGACCTTCGATTGACCCTTTGGTGAACTGGTCAGTATCGATAATTCTTCATCTCATTATTTTTGTCTACCTCGTTGGGTTGCGAAGACAATTTAAGTTGCTGGAGTTGATGCAAGATATATCAATGACTCAATGAAGACTAGAAGTCAACTAGAATGTCGTAGTGTTGCTCGAATGGTACGCGTGCTAAAGGCATGTGATCTAGATGCATATGCAGTTGCACATGGTGGACCTAAATGGGAGAACACTATGGCTGAAGAATATTGTTGCTTGATGAAGTATAAAACATGGGATTTAGTTCCTCGGCTGCAAGGAAAGAACATTAACTCGGAAGAGTTATCCACATTGTCTTACGTAAATGAGAAAGCGGAAGCTTTCGTATAAAGGATGACAATTAGATCGTGTCAATCCACTTTAGGAATGTTGGCATCCAAATAGCAAGGATATATTGGATTCTTGGTTCAAATTAACTTATTAAGTATCTTGAGTGTAGCAAAGCTAGTGGAGAAAGCAAGAACATTCTAATGCTCTCCACTAATACCCATTGCAGCCATATTCCAGGTAATATCCTATGCGATCCATGCTTAGGATTGAAGGTAGATTTTCAGGTATCATGTCAGGATCCATGCTATACTCTTCCTTAAAATAAAAAATGATTTATAATAACACCTGCAAACCTGTAAGAGGCTTTCACTAAAACCGACAGTAAAAGAAAATAGGTTTGGAACATCTACTTACAGCAAGGGAAATTCAGAGATATCCATACAAAGAGATTCATTTTTATAACTAAACTAAGATTGTTCAATTTTGGCACATTTGTGGGATCAGAATCTGAATGAACTGGCATTCAGAATAATTGTCATGGTTTTGTGTGATAATTGGAGACATCAGAGCATGTAAGGTTGCATTTTCTTGGTAATGACTTACTGCCAACTTTTATATAGGAAGTGGATAAGTTTCTGTAAATATGTTATGTCAAGCATATGAACGCCTGATGGAAGTTTTTTAAATGGTTGTTATGTACGTGGTTGCTCATGATGCGAGTCATCTACCTTGCAGGCAATGTACACAAACGAAATATGTTTTAATGCTCAACATTTTGCAGTGATGTGAATATGTTGTATGCTATTCTAATGTTTGGCTGGATCCACTTCAATGTTAAACCTTATAGGTAATGTCTCTGAAAGCAAAGATAAGGGAACTTGAGGGGAGGCAGAGAGTAAATGAGTTCACTGTTGGCACAGTAACAGATCATGGCCTTCCATTCTATTCACCGGAAATGAGTGAGGGACTTAATGGTGATTTCACTCTAAATGTTAATTCCTTACCATCAAAGAATTCTGTACGAGACAAAATTTGCAATTCTCAGAGAGAAGAGGAACTGAACCTTGGTACAGAAAAAGCAGGTCCTGTGAAAAATGATATGGTAATAAGAGTTGAATCAGGAAACCATTACACCCCATATATCAGATACACAAAACTTGAGTTCAAGGTGAGAAAGATTGTTTATGCTAATCTGTTTTCTATCTTTGCTAGTGAATGCACTGAAATCCTTATGATTAAGTTTTATCATAGATAGTTGCATTTTAGTTTCTAGAAATGGTAGTGTTTGAACATGATTTCATAGAGAAACATAAGAATTGGGTAGGGATTTTCTAGCATCTGTACCTTAATTTAGTGATTGCTTCCTTACAGGTTGACACCTTCTTTGCAGTTGGCTCTCCACTAGGTGTATTTCTATCTCTGCGCAATGTACGCATCGGAGAAGGTATTATTTTGACTATTTAAAAAACTGAATATTTGTGTCATTTAATGTCAATATCCTTGTGGTATTCTTCAGAATAACCTCGAGTTCAAATAGACTTTATTGCTTTGATTTTGACTGTAATCATTGCAAGAGTCTTTTCTAGATCCATGAGGATGATCCTGGTCAAGAGGGCTCTGTTGAATATCTGCTTGTTATGAATACTAATTGTCATTTCTATCCTTGTTTATTTCTTTTTTGATGTGAGTATTAAAGTTTGATTTCTTGATTAACGAAGTGGTAAATTTGAACTTTTGTTTCTGGCTCTTATAACCTTAGAATTGTTTTGCTTGTCTAGTATTAAAGAACCTTGCAAAATAGGTGGCTGAGACTTCTTATTAACAATACCTTTGCTTTCATATACCGCATTTTACAATTATGTGTTTTATAATTTGCAGAGAAGTATGTTGGAGTTTCTCTTTTCTCTTTCATGTTCAAACATATGCAGTGTAGGGAATCATCCAGCTGTGAAAGTTGAATCTTTAATAAATTGAGAATATGTAGACAATGATACACTAAATCTTTTATGGATCATTATCAATTATTAAGCATCATCTTCCAAACAATAACTTCAAGTTCATTGCTTCAAACACATCATCTACATTTATCAAACTAGAATTAGAATTGGCTTGTTTAGTCAGTTTGACCTTAAAAGAAGATGGTTGGTCCTTGAACCAGTATGATGACCGGTTCCATACCAGACTGATTGATTTGGTGCACTGTAATGTTCCATTACTGATAAATAGGGAATTGACTGAGGAATAATGATACATGGAGCTAAAGGATAGATTAATACAACATTATTCAGTAATCAGTAGACATAAGAAGCCCGCCGGAGCAAGTAACAGCTGACATGCGGAACATGCAAGCCATATATCAAACTGCATGCGACACACATCACAGCTGTATGCATGCAAGGAAGTGCATTCTGCATGTGGCATGCATCAATTAGGTCACAAGCATCCAAAAAGTAAGTCATGCAAAACCTAACATTATAAAAGAAGATAAAGTTGAATAAAAAAGGGATGTATCTGTGATTATTCATCTTTTGAGATTTGGATTTTACAGCTCCCTGAGCTACTTAGGGTTTAGGGCGTATTGCGTTGACCTAATTGGATTCTGTGGCGAAATCTATCCACCCTAGCTGATCCTTCGGGTGAATCATTTAGGTTCACCATTGTGTACTTCATTGCAGATCAGATCTATTGTGTTTAGTGTTGAAAAATTAACTCTGAATGTCCTCTTTATAATTTTGGTGTGGTGTGATAAAGAGGCCTTAGAATTTGTCCTTTGTGTATTTATGTATAAAGTGAGTTACATATAAATAAAATGATGTTTTGTACTTTATAGAATGGGTATCAGTTAAGTTATTATTTAATAATTAAAGTGAATTAATTATTAAATGTGGGTGCATTAAATGATGACCCTTGATTTTGGAAATGTATCTCAACCATAGATTAGATGGTTAGAGAGTTGGTTACAAATTTTAAAGTATAAAACAAGAGAGAAAGGACATGTTAAGCACACCATTAATGAAGAGAGAGAGAGAGAGAAGGAATACCCTAGAGTGGCCCAAATCCCAAGGAGAGGAACAACGCAAATTCCAAGGCAGCCTGAATTAATCCATACAACAATAGTCTGAAGCAATCCGTACAACGCACGTGTGGGCACAAATCCCAAGGCAAAGTACACCAACATTAATTACAGACTAACAGGCCGTACAACTGCATTATTTGCAGGCACGTGTGGCATGGTTTTCGAGGCAAAATACAACAGAAAGTACAGTTCGTACAACGCATGTGTGGAGGCTGTACAACTGATAAAGGGTGCAAAAATTGAGGTATTTTGCTGCTGTTCCAGTCTGGTTATTTTTGTCAGTGAGGGTTGAAGGAATGATTTCATGTGTAGATGAAAATATTTCTGAGTATTCTTCTCTAATAAAAATTTCTTCTTTCTAGGGTTTTCCCCAGGAGTTGGGGTTTTGCCCGGTTTGTTGACCAAAACATCTGTGTTTTCATGTGTGAATGTTTGCTTCAGTATTGAGAAGATCTTGAATATGGTGGTTTGTATTTCAAATTTAAGAGTAAATTTTTAATCATAAACCCTAGACATTCAAGTGTTTGACAGAGTGTGTGAATGAAATATTCATGTTAATGTCATTGATTTTCTTCATGGTATCAGAGCAAGGTTTGAGGTAGGGTTCAAGGGTGTGAATCAGAGTCAGAAGTTGTGTTGTCTTTCAAGTTAAAAGATTTGTTGTGAGTTATTTCCAAATGATGAGCATTAGATATGAAGATAGGTTGGATGGGATATCCGACTATCTTCCTTGGAAAGTTAGAATCACTGTTGTGCTTAAAGAAAGGAACATATGGAATTTTGCTAACACCAAGCTGACCAAGCCTACAGACAAGGACGAATTAGAAGAGTTTGAAGCCCTAGAAGCCAGAGCCCAGAGAGTGATCTTAGATGGGGTAAAGGATCATCTTATTCCACATTTGGCAGAGAAGAAGACTGCTAATGATATGTGGGATACCCTGAAACAGTTATTTGAAGCTAAGAACGAGAACCGCAAAATGACACTAAAGGACAATTTGCACAATGTTAAGATGAACAAAGACGAAATTGTGACCTCTTATTAACTTGAGTGATGCAAGTTTGTAATATCCCAAATATTTATATTTTCTAATTCTATGCAAAGTTACTGAAATTGTCGAGCATGCAAATTGCCATGCAAAATTTCCCTATTTTATAGCTGGAATTAGGGTTAGGGTTTGTAGGATAGAATGTAACACTTACCACTGATAAGCTAGCTGAAATGCTCCTGAGAGAATATGCATGCATCAAGAGCCGATTTGGAGATGAATTGGTACTTTCTGCCTTCGGTGATACCCCAGCAGCACGTACCCAAGATCAACTAAGGGTGACGTTTTCAGTGAAGGAGGTACCTGTTAAAGCTGAGAATTTTTAGGAGTGGTAGTCTTCCAGTGCCGGAGAGGATGCCTGACACATGCGGAGGTTCCGAGGTCTCTAGGCAGGCTAGCGAATTGATTTGGATGTTTAGCTGCTCACGCCCCCCTGATCCCGTAACTGCTAATAACTGCTACGGATGAGCAAGACCGGCTCTGATAATCACCGGGTACTGGAGTATGATATCGATGATGAGAATGGTGCTTGGGTTCTGAAGGTAAACTGAGATCTGAGGACCCAACGAATGATTTGGGGTTTTCCAGCTAAAAACCCCCCTACGGCTGCACACGTGCCCCTGCAAACAATCTCTGATGGATATTGGATAACTGTAAAGGAATGAATAATTTGAGGAGTGGATGGTGAACCTGGATGGTTCACCCTGGATGAAACTAGGGCAGATATCTCACTGTCGAAACCCCATTAGCTGAAGACGCTGTCTTCAACCCCAACTGCTGTGGCCACATGTTGTGCTGCTACTCAAGAGCTCCAAAATCATATAATAATCAAAAGTAAAGACTACATTCATTTTAGCTTCCTTTTATAACTTTCAACTGCGAAAACCCTAATTTTTGACCTAATTAGGTCACTTTAACTTCTAATTTGCAGTTGACTTGCATGCATGCGCATGGAGACTTAATCGGGTGCATGCATCATTAAATAATGCTTAGATGTCATGCATGTCGATGGCCTTTGGCTCCGGTGGCCCTCTTCGACCCAATGGTGATATAATATTGATGCCCTAGATTTTTTGTAGGTGGTATTAGTCTTCAGTTGAGTCCCTAACTGTCAGTACCCGCTCGAACCTATGGGAATAAAATAGGTTAACGGTTGTTCTCAGGGTGGTTTAGTTGGAAGGGGACATTACAGTCGTCCCCTCTCGAAATTGCTTGTCCTCGAGCAATCTCCGACCAATATACCGAATCATTTGTCCCTGTCTCTTCTTGTTCGTTTTTATCAACCAGTTTATTTCGTTGTTGGGTGGCCCTTCTTTTCCTTCAAATTGGTGTTTGTTTTCACCCTTGCTCTGTATTCCCTCCTTGTATCTTCTAGGATACCTGTGAGGATCGAACATGCTAGTTTTGGCTCCTTGTCCAAATCCCCTAGGTCTCATCCTATCTTTGTCTGGAGGTCTACCCAGAAAGCCCTTTGCACACCACTGTTCCTTCCTTGACTTCTTATGTGTTGTAGTTGGCCATGTTTTTGTGCGAGTCTTGTCCTCATGCTTGAATATTGTGGTCATCCCCTTTCCTGTGGCAGACCCTGAAGCTTCATTGGGCATTCCCCTTAGGACTACCCTCTTCCCATCTGGTGCCAGGAACTCCATCTCTAATGTTTGGTAGTTGGTTGAGTATTTCCCAATTGAGTACAAGCATTGTACTCCCAAAACAATGCTTGTGTCTGGCACATCTACCACATAAAAGTCGTCCACCAATGTATAATTCCCAAGTTGTACCTGTAACTGAGGTATCCTCTGTGTGCATTTCATCCTGTGATTGCCAGCCATGACAATGGTAAAGCCCTCAAAGTCCTCAGTGGGAAATCTTTTTCTCTCTACCCAAGAGGCATCTTTAAAGTTGTGGGTGGCCCCACCATCAATCAAAGCAATGGCACACTGTCCCTGGATACTTCCCCTGATCCTGATAGTATGGAAGGTGGGGAATCCTGTGAGGGTAGCAATAGTGGCTCTCTGTGGCAATTGTTGCAATTCTGTACTATGTAGTTCTCCATCCGGTTTCTGCTTCGACTCGTCTTCCTCACTACTATCTGGAAGTACCTCAATGAGGTGTACTTTCCCTTTACCCATACACTTGTGTCCTAGTACCCATGGTTCTTTGCAAGCAAAACAAAAGTTCTTCCTTCTCAAGTCTCGTCGTGTGTCCTCGTTCAACCATTCCCTCTGTGGGATTATCCTTTCCCTATTTTCTGGAAGATGGGTAGGTTTTTCTTTGTTTTCCGGGAGACTGGTAGTTTTTTGTGGCTGCTTGTTCTTTGGTACAGAATCTTGTAGGTTCAGAGTCCTACTGATAGCATCTTGCAAAGTAATTGGCCTGCAGGCCTTCACCCATCCGCGGAGTGGCTCGAATAGTGCCTCTGTAAATAGCATAATCAACCGACTCTCTGATATGTCAGATACCATAACTGAAACTCTCTGGAATTCAGATATAAATGTCTCGGCACTGCTCGTCTCCTTGAGCTGTGCAAGATCCTTGAAATGAATCTCTAGGTCCTTCTTATCAAAGCGCTCCATGAGCCGTTGAGTGAAGTCACTGTAGGAAGTAATAGTGTTGTGACCCAATGTCATCAGTCCGTGGTACTGCCACTGATGTGCTTTCCTGTCTAAATGTGAATTAGCCAACTTGATTGCATCTGCCTCTGTCATGGGGTTAAGTTGGAAGTAGGTGTCTAACTTCTGTACCCAAATCTTGGCTGAACAACTGGATGTCGCATCAAAGTTGGGGATAGTCAGTCTCCCCAATGTGCGTTGCAACTCAAAATTCTGATTGAATGCTCTATTGAACCCTCTTGGCCTGTTCTTGCTTTTCATGTTGCAAAAATATGAGAAAGTCATGGCCAAATGGAATTCATCTCCTAAGTTCCTGTATTCCTGCAAATAAACCCCAAAGGGTTCACTAGGCTCTACCTGCATGACTGGACCTCCTACTGCATCTACCAAGAAGTGAGGCATAGTAGGCCTGTTGGAAGGTCTGGTATATATGTGGGGTGTATTCTGTATATTGGTGTATGCAACCTTCCCATTGCTGCTTGTAGACCCTCTATGTACCGGTGAAGGAGGTGTACTGCTGTCACCTGGTTCTTGTTTCGCTGATAATCTGTTGATTGCATTAAGTACATCTTTTTGCCCTTTGGCTAAGTCTTGCAATGCAGATACTAAGTTGTGAAACTCCATCCCATCCTCATCTTCTCCCGTTCCTTTTCCCCTATCAGAGTGTATACCTGTTGGGTCCATATCTGAGTTGGTATCTTCTAGTTGGATATCCTCAAATATCTTTGTGTGCCTACTCCTTTTCTTATAGGTTACAAAAGTGTCCTCTTCTATATTCATGTACTTCTCATTTCTTAAGCCCACAGCTGGCCAAGAAGATAGCTCTGATACCACTGTAATATCCCAAATACTGATATTTTCTAATTCTATGCAAAGTTACTAAAATAGCCGGGCATGCAAACTGCCATGCAAAATTTCCCTATTTTATAGTTGGAATTAGGGTTAGGGTTTTTAGTGTAGAATCTAACTTACCACTAATAAGCTGGCTGAAATGCTCCTGAGAGAATATGCATGCATCAAGTGCCGATCTGGAGATGAACTGGTACTTTCTGCCTCTGGTGATACCCTAGCAGCACGTACCCAAGATCAGCTAAGGGTGACGTTTTCAGTGAAGGAGGTACCTGTTGAAGCTGAGAATTTGCAGGAGTGGTAGTCTTCCAGTGCGGAGAGGATGCCTGACACATGGGGAAGTTCTGAGGTCTCTAGGCAGGCTAGCGAATTGATCTGGATGTGTAGCTGCTCACGCCCCCCTGATCTCGAAACTGCTGATAACTGCTCCGGATGAGCAAGACCGGATTTGATAATCACCGGGTATTGGAGTATGATACCGATGATGAGAATGGTGCTTGGGTTCTGAAGGTAAATTGAGATCTGAGGACCCAGCGAATGATTTGGGGCTTTCTAGCTAAAAACCCTCCTACGGCTGCACATGTGCCCCTGCAAACAATCTCTGATGGATACTGGATAAATGTAAAGGAATGGATAATTTGAAGAGCGGATGGTGAACCTGGATGGTTTACCCTGGATGAGACTAGGGCAGATATCTCACTGTCGAAACCCCATTAGCTGAAGACGCTGTCTTCAACCACAACTGTTGTGGCCGCATGCTGTGCTGCTACTCAAGAGCTCCAAAATCATTTAATAATCAAAAGTAAAAACTCCATTCATTTTATCTTCCTTTTATAAATTTCAATTGCGAAAACCCTAATTTTTTACCTAATTAGGTCACTTTAACTTCTAATTTGCAGTTGACTTGCATGCATGCACATGGAGACTTAATCGGGTGCATGCATCATTAAATAATGCTTAGATGTCATGCATGCCGGTGGCCCTCTTTGACCCAATGGTGATATAATATTAATGCCCTAGATTTTTTGTAGGTGGTATTAGTCTTCAGTTGATTCCCTAACTGTCAGTACCCGCTGGATCCTATGGGAATAAAATAGATTAAGGGTTGTTCTCAGGGTGGTTTAGTTGGAAGGGTACATTACAAAGTCAAAGATGAGTTAGCAACTGTAGGAGATACTGTCTCAGATTTAGAACTGGTGAGGATAGCCCTGAAGGGTTTCACCAAGAAATGGGAAGTATTTGTTAAGTGCATTGTCGGTAGGGAGAAGCTTCCGGATTGGTCCAGACTTTGGGATGATTTTACTCAAGAAGAGATTCGAGAGGGGTCTTTGGGTAGTCAAGTCAATGAAGAGGTGGAGCATAATGTGGCTCTTGCAACAAAAATTAACAAGAAGAAGAAAGACATCAGTTAGATTAGATGCTACCATTGTGGGTAGATCTGACAATATGCCTCGAAGTGTCCTGAGAAGAAGAACGTGAAAGAGAAGATCGAAAGAGATATGGCAGTGATTGCAACAGTAGAAGACTATACAACAAAATTTGAGCAAGAGTTTTCTCTTGTCTCAATTGATTCTAGTATAGGGAGTTCAGTTTTTTAGAATGTCGGGGTTGTTAACAGTGGTGCACCCAGACACATGACTGGGATCTATGATATCTTTCAGATTATCACAAGGTTGGTGCTAGGACATTTCGTCCAGACATATATTGATAGTCCTCAGATAGCGATATAAGGGGTTGGAATAGTTAGGTTCCATCTAGACCTTGGTGAGATCCTGGAAATACACATAGTACTTTTTGTACCTGGGATAAGAGTTAGAAAACTCTCAGTATCATCCTTTGAGGATGAAGGTTATGGAATGATGGTGAGGTCTGGCCATGTCTTCTTGTATCGGAGAGATGAACCAGTTGGGACCACTATTCTTTTAGGAGATCGCTGGGACAGCCTTTATGTTTTGGGAGGGCATATAGTACGGCCAGGAGCAGGAGCAGGAGCAGGAGGTGGCTATTTGAGTCAAAGAATGAGGTAAGAGTTGCATTTGATAGATATGGTTCTAATGAGGAGAGTGACTCTCTCCAGAGCACTGGTAGGAGACTCAGCTAGTTCAATGATGGTGTAGATGAGCAGGTAGATGAGACTCAGGTCGAGTCTTAGGCTTCAGAGTTTCACTATAGAATTGAGCATCTGTATCCTAGATTGATTCCAGAGCAGGAGGGACCTGTTGCAGTAGTCAGATATGGAGATGGTGTTGTGGACCTTCCTCGTTAAGAGGGAGTGTTGAACAATTAACTCTGAAGGTTCTCTTTATAATTTTGGTGTGTTGTGATAAAAAGGACTTAGAATTTGTCCTTTGTGTATTTATGTATAAAGTGAGTTATATATAAATAAAATGATGATTTGTACTTTATAGAATGGGTATCACTTAAGTTATTATTTAATAATTAAAGTGAATTAATTATTAAATGTGGGTGCATTAAATGATGGCCCTCGATTTTGTAAATGTATCTCAACCATAGATTAGGTGGTTAGATAGTTGGTTACAAATTTTAAAGTATAGAACAAGAGAAAAATGACAAGTTAAGCACACCATTAATGAAGAGAGAGAGAGAAGATTGAGAGAGAGAAAGAGAAGGAATACTCTAGAGTGGCTCAAATCCCAAGGAGGAACAACACAAATTCAAGGCAGCTTGGATTAATCCATATAGCAGCAGTCTGAAGCAGTTCGTACAACTCACGTGTGGGCACAAATCCCGAGGCAAATTACAACAACATTAATTGCAGACTGACAAGCTGTACAACTGCATTAATTACAGGAGCATGTGGAGGCTGTACAACAGACCGTACAATTGTTAAAGGCTGTGAAAATTGAGGTATTTTGCTACTGTTCTAGTCTAGGTAATTTTGTCAGTGAGGGTTGAAGGAGTGATTTCATGTGTAGATGAAAATATTTCTAAGTATTCTTCTCTAATAAAAATTTCTTCTTTCTAGGGTTTTCCCTAGGAGCTGGGGTTTTGCCCGGTTTGTTAACAAAAACATCTATGTTTTCATGTGTGAATGTTTGCTTCAGTATTGACAAGATCTTGAATATGGTGGTTTGTATTTCAAATTCAAGATTAAATTTTTAATCATAAACCCTAGACATTCAAGTGTTTGACATGAATGAAATATTCATGTTGATGTCATTTATTTTCTTCATTTTGGCAGTGTTGGAGCTTTTTTTTACAGCTGAGCGCCTCCACCATTACCAAGCAACCAAGGGCGCATTCATGAGGATTATGGAAGTATTTATCCATCACTAGATAAGGGCTTGTCTATCCAATATTCAAGACAACGAATCCTCTCTCAACAACTTCGTGATCTACTAAGGACGTGAACATCCAAACCCTTCTCAACAGCTGCATGGTTTGCTAGGGTGTGAGCATCAATACTCATGGGGAGTAGAAGCACTCATCCTTCATTAACAAGGGAGTATTCTTCCTATTGTTAAAGCAATGAACTTAGTCCTAAAGGCTGTGTGAGCTCTGCTAAGGGCGTTGTTTCCACCTAAAATAGACTTGACCGTGGAAAAATCTTCCAACCACTAGGTGTGTTCCTGAGGTCAACTATGAGTTTAGAACCCAATGTCACCTTGATTCCTAACTCCTTTGTTTAGACCCAATTCCTAAAAGGGTCAAGGGGGGTAGTCCCTATTTACTATGTTTCAAAGGTTGTGTTTTTGTAGTTAAAAGATGCTTAGATTAATTTAAGCTTTATGGCAATCAATCATGCAAAAATGCAATAATGTCAAATGACAGGAAAACTCTGCTTTGAAATTTAAACTAAATAAATCTGTAAGAATGAATAATGATCATTTGCTTGCTAAACTAGTGCCTATTTCGCTAGGGCTATGGAGTCACAAATAAACTAAATTAAACTTGACAAAATTACTTAGATACATAAATTGATTTGAACCATTCACAATCTACCATATTCGATCATCAAATTAAATTATTGAAAATGCACTAAGCAAATAAAACCAATGGTAAGTGAAACTTGCTTGCAATTGTGCCGAATCAAATAAAGAACTTGGAATAAAAATACTTTGTGTTGCCGCCTAATTCGCTCCTCGAGCAACGTGGCAGAAATCTTCAAGCCACTGGGTGTGACCTTGGGGGCAAGCTCGAGCCAAGTGTTGTCACTTGATACTCATCTCCTTCGTCTAGGCCAACTCTTAGCGAAGCCAAGGGGGGTGGACCCTAATGAAAAGTAAAATCTAGGGTTTTTACTCTACGAGAGAAATAATTAATTCTAGGAGTTTTAATATGAAATAAATGAAATTTAAAGAATAACAAATAACTGCAAACAAGATTAACCTTAACAACCCCTCACAAATTTGGTCCACAATATTCAATGACACATTGCAAGATTTATTTATGCAAAAATATAACAGAAAAGACTAGTTCCAAGATGAAAGGAGTGCTTGCGAATGTGGGTTGCTAGTGTAGTCTTAGTGAAAGTATTGCAGTGTCTCGGTTGGTAAATTTTAGATTATTTAAATGAATTGATTAAGGAATGGGTAAATTGTGGGTTTGGCCCAACAAGTCAAGTCCCTTTGAACTGAATGGTAAAGCAGTAATACCAAGTGTCCAACGGAGCGAGGATGAACCTGCTTGGAGTAGCCCCTTGACTCTGTAGTGATTACCCTTTGCAACCTCCCGATTTCTCGAGAAAATCACTTGTGTGGATTTTCCTATTAGATCTAGTAACTCGTATCCCTTTCTGATACAACCAACTGATCAGACAAGCTGCAGTGGTGTAGAGCATACAGGGAAGGAGTCTTTGTTAATTTTTTAAAAGTTTTAGAGCAAGTTTTCTAATTTAGAAAAAGGTAAAAACCTAGGAGTCTCTTTCCAGATTCAGTACTCGGGCAAGCCCTTATCCACGAACTTGTACTCGAGAAAGCGAGGGGGTTTATTTTAACTTAGCAATGCATACAATATTTGTTTTTTAATTACTACATTGCTCAAATCTTTTCCCTTATGGTACTTCGGTATAGCGCTGTGGGTAAGTATTCAGATTACTTTTGCAAAACTTAAACAAAGCATGAAATGATAAAGAAAAACAACCTACGCTAACAACACATAAAGAAGACAGAAAAAGGACACCGACACAAATTCCCCCAGGGGGATGGGGACTGAGCTCTAACGAGCCTACTCAAACTTGCTTTTATTAATCAGTTACAATGCTGCGGAAGAAAGTGCACTTTGGTCCTCAAATTTGGATCCAAAGGCTTACAACTTATTAAAAAAAATTCCTTTTGTGCAAGGGAGCATAGTTACATATATCGGTGATATCATGATATATCGTGAGTCATTCCCCTTGGCGATATATCGCCACTAAAAAATCGCGATATTTTCGATATTTTGAATATATCGGGATATTTTGAATATATTGGGATATATTCAATATGTCGCGATATATTGGGAATATATCGGGACATTTTGGAAAATATCGCCCTGCTAAAAAAATTTGCAAGAAATTTGAAAAAAATATTGAATATATCGCGATATATTCAATATGTCGCGATATATTGTGAATATATCGGGAGATTTTGGAAAATATCGCCCTGCTAAAAAAATTTACAAGAAATTTGAAAAAAAATTCATGGGTTAAGTTTTTGGCAGTGTTATTAAAACTAAATATATTAAATTCTTAAAGTAATAAATGGTAATATTAAATTCTTAAAGTAAAAGTGACATTCTCCTTTACTTTCATTTTCTATCCTTTTATAGTCGAACTCGATATTTGATCATGATCCACCATTTGACATATTATGCATCTTATATATGAGTTGTATTTTAATATTTATGTGGAAATGTGTTTATTTTAATTTGATGTTGTTGTTGCTTTAGATGTCAAAAAAATTGAAAAAAAATGTTTATTTTTGTATTTTTTAATGCAAAACGACATTTGCCGATATTTTCCGATATTTTCGCCGTTGCTACCGATAAGTTTCATTCCGGACCCTCGGCGATATATTCGCCGACACGATATATGTAACTTTGCAAGGGAGAGCTCTGTTTGTCTTCTTTTTTGTTGATTTTGTGAAAATTTGCCAGAGTTTCCCTCTCTTTTATCGCAAACTTGCAAAAAACAGCCAACAAATATTAGTGGAATGTGTCCAAAAGCACTTTAAAAGTGCTTTGGAAAAACTTTCAAATTTTGCCAAAAATTTATAAGTAACAGTAGAATGAAAAAACTAGGTAAAAATGACTGAGAAAGTGAGCTAGAAAGCTATTTTCTCATGGTCTTTATTTGCTTCTTAAGGAGAGAAAATAAATCAAGGCACTAACTTGCCGGATAATGAATTAAACCAACTACTATCCTTTAAAAAACAAGCTTTTAGTTTTTCTGCTAATAAGGGCTTGAAATAAGATAGCTTAAACCCTAGATCTGAACTAAGAAATGATGATTCCTTTAAACTTTAGCAAGATTTAAAAATGAAAAGTAATTACGATCTATGTATGAAGATGAACCTTTAACTTCAGATTCGTAACTACTTTTTCAAGTAAAGGACGAGGTAAAATTTTAAATAATACTTGAGAAGGAGAGGGAGAGAGGTTTAGAGAACAAGAAGATCTTTGAGGCGCTTGATTGTGGGGCACCGAGGGACTTTATCTGCAAACAAAAGTGTTAGAAATGAGAAAGATCAAACAAGATCTTCTCGATCTCCAGCTAAGATAACTTGTACTTCACACAACTCAACAACCAATGGTCAAATCCAGCAGCATATATACTTAGAAATCAATGTGAAAATGTTCATAAACAAATGAAATATTCGATTTGCATCTCTAAGCATTCATACTAAATAAATTGAAGCAGTAAACAAACAGCTTAATTTACCTCGCAAAACTGATACCAGTTCTTCAAGCAGGCTAGATTTGGAATTTGGAAAGTAAGATGGATCCAACACATATTATCCCCAAAAAGCACAATGATAGTACATCCACTCAACAAAGCACCATACAAATAGACCTCCAAAGTCTCTTTTATTTCTCAGATAAACAATGATTACAATAGCTAGCTCTTGCCAATATAATTCCAACTAGTTTGAATGAGGAGAGCAAGCTTTATTTATAGCAAATACAAGCCCAGGGGGGCACTATCAACACTGGCAGAAGAAGTTCAGTTGAGCTGAGTGAAGCTGAGTTGAATTGCATCAATCAAAAAAATCGGTGGGGAGATCCTTAGTTTAATTGAATAGATGGTATGGGGAGGTGCCACCTCGACCTCACTCCACCCACAAAGGAACCAAACTCACCAAACATCACCAGCTCGCATGCTTCACATCTCCCTCACGCGATTGTACTGCTACGTGACATGAGCTTCACCAACAAATGCATGGTTTGATTCACAACTTAGGGTAGGATGGGTCCATGTTTTGGCTGCCGTATCAAAAAAAGGACCACTCGTGAGCTCCACCTACCATGCTCACGATACCAACATGTGCTAGATGACGTGAGCAATGAGAATCACGGATTCCATTCCATATGGTATAATAATCCACCACATCAAAAGTTTTAAGTGGGTCCATTCCGTATTACTCCAACCATGCTCATGATTTAAATAAAAGCTTGAGGTTACCATACTCTAGTCCCGATTTCCTTTAGCTTCACGTCACCATACTCTAATCCACCACTAGTTCATAATAAAACCAATGTATGGTGTATTTAAAAATAAACCAAGCCTTTTTTATTGCGATGTGAATATAAGGGGGTCCACCACCAAACCATGCTAGCGCTTTTGCCTTCATGCTTCACGTCATTTCTTTTAAAAAAATTGATATGTATACCATTCTTTATTTTAACCAAGGTTTGAAAGTTCTCCTCATGTAGTGAGGTCATCATCATGGGGACCACCATGCCACATCACCTTAATCAATTAAAATAATCACTCCTTTTGACTTTTCACGATTTTGACTTATGCCAAAATGATGCTTTTGTAGCTTTTAAATGTCAATTTGATGCTCTCCTAGCCAAATAATGCTTAACGGGAAGTTTTAGCTGCATGAGACTCCTGAAAAGTGGCCCTGAGGTAAAGAGTATGCTCCGAGTGTGAAAACGAGCATATCCACGCCAAAAACGGACTCTGGACCCACCAATTATTGCATTCTAAAGTTTTTTAATTAAACCATTAAAAAATGGCTTAAAAAACGAAGAAAATTATTTTTTGCGGAAATTGACGAAACTCTAGAGGGATCTAGTACATGTCTATACGACTCAATTCAAATGCCTAGCATGGTGAAAAACACCGACACGAAGGCTCTAATAGCCTCCCTAGGCCGAAACAACAAGATGACTACCCCAGCTTTGAAGGTGTGAGTGAAAAACTCAACCATTATTAGTCGTTTGTTCAACAACCAATAATAACCAAGGGAAAAAACACTCTGGGCTAGTTGGCTCGATGCTCAAGTCCGGGAAATTGAGCCTTTTATAAAAAATTAAATGCTAGGACATTTTTTACAATTTCCCCAAGGGGGTATGAACATGTGTTACAAAAAATAAAATGGCCATGGAGGCCTGAAAGGACTTAGGAACTCTGAATATGAACAAGTATCTTGTTCATCATTGGCGGCTCACTGAAAGTCCAACTAGGTGCAACCTAGTCAATAACACTTTGAATAAAGAATTTGCATTGGAGTGCTATTGAAGTAAAGGATGCAATGTTTTGCGAATGGTCTTGTATGTTTTAATTAATTTTAGGTGTCACTTGTGCTTAGGGGGATTAGAGTGTTGTACAAAACAATGCAAACTAACTATGGTTTCTACCTCCAACCGTTATCCCTCAATTGAGAGAAACCGCTGAGTGCTCAACAAGAGAGCACAAGGCTCTCTCCTAGCACTATAAACCATAGTTTTAAAAATCGGAATCGGACTCGGAATCGGTCGAGGGTCAACTCAGAATTGGAATCGGTAATGAATCGGTCATAAATTGGCCGATTTGAATTTAATGAATCGGTTTGCTAAAAAATACATAAAATATTTTAATTTTAAAGAAAAACGACATTTTCATGATTATAATCCATGATTCCAAGGCATTGAAGACCAAATATCCAAAATCTACTCATTTATATACAATATAAGAGTCAATATATCAAAATGGCACAAAGTGTACTCTAGTCTGGACTCTGTGCAATACATATCTAGGATACTGAAACTAGAACAAAATACATAATCCATGAGGCCTAGGCCCTATATAGTAAAGGCTATATGGCTTGTAGAGTCCAAAATAACATGCTACATAGTCAACTACATAATACATCATCAATGATCATCATCAAACTCAGCACCAGCTGAACCACTGCTAGAACTAGAGTTAGAAGTTTAGAGATCAATACTTACATCGTCTTCCGCTGAAAGAAGTTCACTAGTTTTTTTGAGGAATGGTTGGCATAGAAGTGAACCTTTTGAACAACTGAACATTTCAGAGGGCCCAACTTTTACGTTGCCTCTATTAGTATGAAAATCTTTTTCCAATTTGATTTCTGCATCATGAGGAGTGTCTTCCTTAGCAACTGTTTTCACTTTATCTTCAAGTTATAGTTCAAGATCTGGACTAACTTCAATAGGAAATTGTTTTATGTTATTTCCAAATTCAGAATATTGATGTGGTACACTTGATATGGCTAGAAACCCAGCAGAAAAATTACTTTTCACACATTCATCTTGTTGATACTGTGGACCTTTGGGAAGAACTTCTGGCAAAACAGGTGCAACATCTTTAGCCTCTTCCATATTACAAATGGGGTTTTTGGTTGAAGATATTTTTGTAGTTTCTAGTGGACATGTAAGAATAAAATCCTCCTCCTTCTAACAGCTTGAGTGTGCTTCAATTTCCTTGGCAGTTGGAATGCTTTGGCTTGCATGTGGCGTTACAGAAGAATGCCCTCGTATTATAGTAAGGGGGGATGAAGAAAATGCCTCTTTTGAAATGATTTCTTCAGCAATGAATCTTTTTGGAGGCTTCCCCTTATGCAGAGAATTGGAGGAAGAATGGTCCAAAGGGCCATACTCAACAACCATATCCGCATGTTCTACAATAGCTAAACAAAAACTATTTCCCGGAGAAGAATGGTTGCAGTATCCATCTGCAGTTGGTCCTTTGCTCTTCAAGAAGTGAAGCAATGAGGCATCCAACCGAGGAATCCCACTCTTCAAATCAAATAACCTGCAACTTATAAGATTTTCAGTACACAACTACAAGAATGTGAGAATCAAATAGAGAAAAGAAGTCATAAACTTCAAACCTGAAAATATATGAACTTCTTTTGCTACAAGAATGAAAACTTACAAAATCTATGGAATGAAAATACCTTAAATCTCATCAAAGAAAATACGTATGCTTCTTCGGCCTTCCAAACTTGTGTAGCTCCACAAGCATGGAAACAAATCATCAATGGGAACAATGGACAAAAGATTCCCCCGAAGATTTTGATTAAGAAATCCAAATGGATGAAAATTACAATTGCCCAAGCAAAAGCAAGGGAATGAGAGCAAGAGAAAGAGCATGAAAGATTGTGTAACCCAAATGAGGAGGGGGAGCCTCCTTAAATAGGAAATGAGTGAGGAGAGAGTCCAAGTGCATGCAAGCCACTTGTCAAAATGAGAGAGTGGGAGTGCAAAGAGGGGAACCACTTCTCTTGGCGGAACCTCCTAGGATGAGAAATCAAATAGAAATGGGGGGGAAACCCCCCTCTAATATTTTAATCTTCATTATAGTCCCAAATGGGGGGACCACCAAAGTGGGACCCCTTTGACTTATTTTCAATTATCTCAATTTCCATGAAGAGGGAGGGCGCCCCCCTATGGTGACATCTTCATTTTTCCCAAACACTTGCATGGGGGCCCTTTTTTGTCTTTAATGTCACCTTAGGAACATATCATGACATTAGGAAACAATTTTTTGACCTTCTAAGTGACTTTAGGCACTTTTCCAAAATTTGGCTTGCTAATTATTTGCCAATTTTCCTGATTTCCTTGACCGACTTTGACAAATGTGTCCAAAACCTTAGCAAGACTTGTCTGAATGACTTCAAATTTTGCCCAAAGGTGTAGGGGGACTCATGCCATTGATTTTGAGTACCCATAGCCCAATTCGTGGCCATTAGATGCCATTTAACCCTCTTTTCATTACAACATTTTTATGTTGAGGGATAATTTTTAATCACCAAAAATTAAAACATTCTAGGTAAAACCTAATGAAATTCCGCGAGACTCTGAATAGTGTCTAGCATGGTTATATAGAACATTCATGGGGCTTAGTCACCCCATGGACTCAATCATTAGAACGCCTTTCACCACTTTGGAGGTATTTTTGGGTGAAAAAATCAGATAATTAAAATCACTAGAAAGGAATTTTAATTATCCAAGGATAAAAACACTCGATGAAAAGACTTCCCTAATGAAAAAGTCCTAGGTAACTAAGATATACAAAAAATAGACCTTCATGCTGACATATCATTACAAAATCCCCAGCAGGGGTGCGGAAATTTCATGGAAAAAAGATAAGGAGAAGAGTTGTTTTGCTCGAAGAAACTTTATTAGGTACTTCTTTCCCATCTTTATGGCACATTGTACATGTGCATTACATGGTTGGCCACCTAGTCAGTTAGGTAGTCAACATGCGTAACACCAAACTTTGTGTAAGAAGGAGAGGAACGAATTCATTGGAGACTGTTTTGGGCAGTTTACAATTGGCACAAAGGCAACAAGTTAATATCGTAAAGGCTGTAAATTCTCCCTAACATTCATTAATTCTCTATAGTAGCGATTTGGTAAGAGTTCTCCACTTGATTTGGAGGAAGTCGTGGAGTATTAAATAGTGGAAACATATGACATGAGCAATGAACTCAAGGCTGCAACTTTACTTAAGCAACGATTTCACAGTACACATCAAGCTATTACAAAAGTCCACGATTTATCTCAATGAAGGAAGCATCCACATTGGGTTACATGCTGAAAGAATGAACGTGGGCTAACAATCAGGACACATATCTACAACAAGTATCTCTTACGTGCTATGTATTGCTCTCAAAACACATGACCGTTTTGGGTCTATGTTGAGACTGTTCAAGCTTCCTATAAGCCACTTCCAACCAGTGTTATCGGAACCGGTCTGGTTATAGAAAAACCGACCAGTCCGATCGGTTTACAGGGTTTTCCAGTCCAGTAAGGGCCTCGAACCGTTTGGGTCGGATTTTGAGCCTGAACGGGCCCTAAACTGGACCAAGCAGGTCTAAACCGGTCCGGTTCGTATAGTGCTGTATGGAAGCCGTCCGGGGACCCACAAAACTCAAATTTTGGACAGAACTCAAATTTTGGTTCTAAACTTCAATGATGTATTTTGGTTCAGAACTTCAGTGATGTATTTTGGATCGAAACTTCAGTGATGTATTGCACTCGATGATATTTTGGTTATTTGCTCTTGTACTTGCTATATATATGAGAAACTTTGCATATTTGTGTATTAATGGTTTGAATTCATATCTATGCACATGAATATATCCACAAAACTCAAATTTTGGACAGAACTCAAATTTTGGTTCTAAACTTCAATGATGTATTTTGGTTCAGAACTTCAGTGCTGTATTTTGGATCGAAACTTCAGTGATATATTGCACTCGATGATATTTTGGTTATTTGCTCTTGTACTTGCTATATATATGAGAAACTTTGCATATTTGTGTATTAATGGTTTGAATTCATATCTATGCACATGAATATATATGTTTTTTTACAAAATATGAATATTTTATGTATTTTTTTGTCTACTGTTTTTTTTCCTGGTTTTTTTCTGGTTCTGGTCCGCTTACTGGTCTGGTTCACATTTTGGGGTCTACCGATTCGATGACCGGTCCAAGTCTGGTAACATTGTTTCCAACCCTATTCAAGTAGAGACATCTCTGAGCAGGATTACGTTCTCTTTCAAGTGCCATACAACATCCTGCTGAGTGGCTTTGTCAGGCTAGGCCAAGTTACTTCAAATCTAACTATTCCTAGTTGCTGCTACACCCATTGCCATACACTTCCTTCAGTGTTTAAGGGTTAATCCGTCTACAAAACTGTTTACTGGCTACTGGTATAGTCATCATCAGTTTACTCTCATTGCTAATTAAAGGTTAGATCTATTCCACTATGATGTATGGTTGCCATAGAATGATTGAAAGCATTTCCTATTATTATATTTGAATAAACAATCAATATATATTTAGTATTTACACCAGCTGTCATACTTGAGGATCTTGGCGTTATGTTGTTATTTCAATATGGCATACAATCATTCATTGAGTTAATAAACCATCATGCAAACCCATGCAAGCAACCACAAGTCAGTAAATCAGCAATTACCAAAGCAAAGTGAAAGGAAACTTAGTTAAGAAGGCAGTTATCTCTACTTGGGATACTACATGCACAACCAACCAGATTGGCCAATTCAACTGGTTCAACATTGATATATATGAATGTATTTTTTTAAGATTTCATATTTTATGTATGTACAGAGTCATCGACTTATTCTGATCCAAGTCCGATCTGACTCTTGACCAATTGTTAATTCTGTTTGACCCTTGATTGATTCTGAGTCCGATTTGACCCTCGATGGATTCTAAGTTCGATTCTGACTTTTAAAAAATTGTGGGAGTGCAAAAGTAACTCTTAGAACAATGCTAAAATATGAATATATAACCTTTTTAATACAAACATAAGCTAATAATGCTATTAAGGCTACAAAATCATAAGTAGAAGTGTCCACAAAGGTACAATCTAAGTCACCGCATTCGCCGATTTTCAAGCCTGAAAATCGAAAAAACACCGAATTTTAATGGAGGACGAATTTAATCATTTAAAAAATCGTCGAATTTAATCCATTTAATTTTACCCTAGCCTATGAGCCTGTGCTTTCTGTTTAGACAGGAACATTAAAGCTTCGTATCCGCCTTGTACCCGTGAGTTGTGCTTCACTCGATGCCCTCGAACGAAACTACAACAGATCTTGCGGGCACAATCACCCTGTCGTTAATTCGAGAGATATAAAAATCCACACTAGTTGTGCTTCTTTGCTCAACGCCCTCAACAGTCTACAGGCTTGTAGGAGATCTCGCGGTCGACAGTCGTGCCAATATTTAAACAGGGCTCCTCTTGAGTCTCAGCATTCAAAAGTCAAACTCGAAAACTCCTGATTATTTGACGGTTAGTGATAAAAGATTCGTGGGATATGAGCCAATGAGCAAACTGGTTGTGGGTGCGGGGAAAACTATTTTCTAGTTTCATTTTTAGAATGTGTTGAATGATATATTGAATTTTAATAAAAAATTTGATGTATTTTTTATTATTTTGAATTTTATTAAAAAAATGATGTATTTGTTATTATTTTGAATTTTATTAAATATTTTGATATATTTTTACAGCCTCTTGAATTTAATGCCGAATTTTATCACCAAAATTTTGATTGCCGATGTTTTTATGAATTTCAAAGTCGCCGAACTCGAACACGAATTCGAACTAGGTGACTTAGGTGATAGGCTTACAAAGAAAACTGATCATCAAGTCACCACTACAGATCTAGGGGTAACATACTCTATCTATACCAATGTCGCAAGGTTCGGGTTCGAATTTTCCAATGAGCTTTGGATGAGGTTCGACATAGGTTCGGCTATATACATTTTTCAAAAAAATAAAAATTATATTAAAAATAAAAATATATTAATGTTTTGTAATCTCCACAAATTATATATATATATATATATATATATATATATATATATAATATACATATATTTATTGTTTTCTATATATATATATATATAACAATTAAAAATAAACACATAAATAAATATAAAATAAACAAAAATAAATGAATATATAAAATAATTAAAAATAAACATAAATACAAAACAATTAAAAATATACATAAGTGCGAACTCGTGGTGGACTGCACCGTATATCGTGGCTTCAAACTCGACTCCGCCATCAAGAATCGTGGTTGGACTTTGCTGTCCAGAGTTGGGACTCTGCCGTCCAGAATCATGCTGGATTCAGTGTCATGAGCTATGCTGGGTTGAAGCCCAATACATTACCTACAAGCGAGGGTTTGAACTTCACATTGTGCGGAGTGGCTGTCGGAGACCCAACGGACATGGGTGGAGATAAATCGTGGTCAAAGACTTGGAGCACGAGGGTTGACTCGCGGAAGAAAACACTACGAAAAAAAACCCTGAAAAATATGAAATGTTTGTTATGAGGTTCGACGAACCTAAATGGACCGGATTTTTTTTTTTGAGGTTTGACGAAATTCGAACCTGATGGTTGAAGATCGCCGAACCCTGTGACATAGATCTATACTACCTTCATTTATGTATTAACAACATTCACAGAAATGGATCTTTATAATCAAACTGAACCCCAGGCATTCAAACTATATTTTTTACAGGCAACACAACAGTGCTTTTGGATATGTGAGCCTATTAATTTTATTGGCTTGTCTTTCAACATGTGATATATGCATTTATTAGGGATTTTACCCCCTCTAATCGTTCTTGATGCAAAACCTTTAATGCTTTTTTGCCTTTTAGGGTATAGTTTTCAAATATTTTCATAATTATTTTCCATATTCTTCAAGCACACAACATTTTGTCAGAAGTCTGAGCTGCTGGATTTTTTCGTATCTTTGAAAACTGCTTCTATGTTGGTTCATAATATTTCCTCCTTTATAGCTAAATTTACTCATGCTTTTTAGGCAATGGGCAAGATTATTGGCAAGATGAAGGGATAACAGAGGAAATGCCAGATTGCCGACAAATGTTGAATATATTCCATCCTTATGATCCAGTTGCATACAGGTATGTGTGAAGTATCTATTTTTTCTTTGATATTTGTCATATCTCATTTTCAGTAGCAAATAGTGATATTGAGGAGTCTCTACTGTGAATAATTTGACTCTTTATGTTTCCTTTTACTTTTTTGTTACTAGATACGATATTTTTTATGCAGCTTTGTTTTTCTATATTTCAAATTCAAAGTTGGAATGAGAGCATTTTATGTGACTTTAGGGTGGCATTTTGTGTAGGCTAGAGCCATTGGTATGTAAGGAAGATGTTCATAAACGACCTGTTTTTATCCCTTACCATAAAGGCGGAAAGAGATTGCACATTGGGATGCAGGTATAACAATAATGGAATGTGCAATAGAAGAGTCATCGATAAAATTATCTGTAGTAATCCCTAAGATGCGGATTTATATTTGATCTTCCTATATTATATTATAGGAATTTAGTGAAGACATGTCAGCTCGTTCTAAGGTCTTCATGAACCGTCTAAAGTCTGCAAGGGTGAGCACTCCCTATTCCCTATGTTGTATCGTTTCTTTCACGCATGATTTGTCTATTATACTGTAACTATTATCATTGCTTGGATCAGAGTCGCATGTTCAATGCATTTGGTACCAAAAGAGGTTGTGACAATGATGGTATGAGAAACCTGATCATATCTTTTCTATGTTTTGCTTGAAAATTTTTCAAAGCACAAATGGATGGCTACTAGTAATTTGTCAGTCTATTTATCTAATAGTTTGTGACCGTTTTCATAGTCAAGGAAGATGATACCAAAACCAGATCTGTGAAGACATACGGTTCAACTATAATGGAAAAGTTGACCGGAAGCTCAGATGGTCGGCTTGACTACATGCTTCAGGTAAGTGCGAATATGATTGTGATTGACTTCATGCTTGTTTAATGCTGCTGTGTTCTAACAAACAACAACTACAAGTCTGTCTGACTGTTCTGCTTATCAATTTCAACATATAATCAACTTATTAAAACTAAAGTTTTTCAGTTTCATATTTTCTAAAGTTATATTATGCAAATTAAACTGGGTTTCTTGTAACACATTTTTCATGACAACGTGTATCCCTTGAGGGTTATAACTTATTTGGTAATATATATCTATGAATCCTTTCTTTTGCACTTGTTGGGGTTGCGAGGGTGGGCAGATGGTAATTTTTTGCAAGGAACTTTTGCTCTTGCATCTCACTTTATATATATTTTACAATTTGTTACCCCTCATATTGCATGAGGTTTCACCTTGTGATGTTCATCACATCCCTTGTGATTTTCATCAGACATGACAAAGACTTGCAGGATAACATTGATGGATTGCTTGATAGATACATACTTTTCTCGACACTTCCCTTATGGCATGTGGAGAGACATACATTGTTAGCAAATGACAAATATATAACGATGGAAAGATGTTATCACTTATTATTGCTTCACAACCATTTCTCAAGGAAGAATTTGAAATAGAAGACAACTTTATCATATAAAAGACCTCCTCATCGTCAAGGGCACGGTCATCACAAATTTTGTAGCAACGGCAATAGTAAGATCCTATTCAGGACGGCAGAGATAAAGGTTGCTAAGACAGTGACACCTCGAGGATCCCACCCTCCAAAGATGCTATGCTTGTCACACCAGGTAAGACTCGTCACTTTAAGCTATCTAGAACACTTGGCAGCTAACTAAGATGGCTATGGGGGAGACCCATGCTTGGCCTGAGAAGGCTATACTTTATACTATACATTACCTATGCAAGATTAATGATTGAATAAGCAGGATACCCTGAGATATAACTCCTAGATCTAAATATCATATAAAGTTAACGTTAGGAGATGTGGGATAGATGATGCTAGGGAAAATGATTTCAGATTGTAAACACACCCTAGACACGAAAGACTTGCTATGAAAGATAATGCAATCAATACAAGCAAGACAGAAAGAATTTCATGTAGAGGAAACTTATAACTCTAAAGGGGAAAACAACTTTGAATGAGATTAGTGCTTTTCGATGGGCAAAATGGAGTCTGATTACCAGATTTGAGGTCTCGTATAAAATCAATGCCAACACCCGGAACTAACTTAGTGATGTAATATAATTAAATCCAAATCTCATGGAGTGTATAACCAATTGATGATGCACATGCAAATTGGTACAATACAGACCACATCAACTTCAATTAAACCCAAGCGAACTGATTTATGGAGAGACAAATTCGATTCACCACAAGAATTCACACACAAAAAGTTCAAACTCAAACAAATTTGCAAATTCACTTGAAATCGATCAACATGAAAATCTCATTACAAAACATCAATGATAAATTCGTTTCCTTGGACTTGTTGTTGCGAACTGACGTCAGGTTGAAAAAAGATGTTCTATGGTAGAATTTATAGCTCGAACCACTTTGTTTGATCCTCAAAATTGACGCCAAAGGTGAACACAAGAAACCGATTCATTTTTGATATGGGAGTAGTTACTCGTTTTTTTAGGGCGTAATTGAAATCGTTGAAGCACAACCTATAGATGAAACTCCCCAGAAAGAAATTGTGAACCTTGTTGCCGCCTTACACACAACTGTGAGGGAATGCAACAGAAATATTCAAGCTGCTTGGTGTGTCCTTGGGGGCAAGTCTCGTGTCAGGTGCTGTCACCTGATCTTGACTCCTTTTAGGCCACTCCTAACTGAGCCAAGGGGGGTAGTCTCTAAAAAGAGTTACTAAGGATCTTTTGATTTTAATGGTTTACGAGTTACGTAGTTTGTTAGGAGTTTATGAGTGATTGACTGAAACAAGGTACTGCAAATTTATAGTTTAGGTCGACAATATAAAAGAAGATATGGCATTCATAACTTGATATGACTGAAAAGAGAAATAAGGATACAAATTAAACCAGTGCCAAAATAGAGTCAAATTTAATAAGTGCTGCTTAAAAATGAGAAATGTTTTGCAGTGTACTTGGTTAGTTTTAATTTATTCAATGATGAGTGAGTTAAGGGGAAAAGGGGATTCCAAATATACCATGAGGTACTGGGAAAATGTGGGCTAGATGGAGTCGTGGGGGGTGTTTAACACTACACCAACAAGGATGTAGTCTAACGGGACCCCACGGTCACTTTCTTGTTGTTTCCGCTTTCCCTCAAGAATTTTCCCACTGCTCCTCAGGTTCGTTACGTCGAATTTTCGTAATGTTTGAAGGGTTGTAACTTTTATTAATGTGAGTTGATAAATTAAATGTGAGGAATTAATTAGTGTGCATTCCTGCTTTTGACTATCCCAAAGCTCAGGGAAAACCTGCGATGGGCAAGAGCATACACCAGAATGGCAAATTGTTTATTCCAAATTGGTATTGTAAAATGACAAAGGTAAAATCGGTGAGACTAATTACTACAACAAGGATATCTTTTCCCCAAACGAGCAAGCTCTTTGGGTAATTCGGTAGATCAATGTCGGGTTAGTATTACTTTCCAAAACCAAAATAGAATAATGATGCCTCATTGAAAAATAATAAAAAAGATTACACTATTTCCTACGACAAAGAGTATCTTTTCCCCAATCAAATGGATTCTCTTGGATTCTCTTTTGCAAGCTCTTTGATAGAGTCACCTTGGGGTTCTTGGTTTTCAACTTTCTTAACTTTATCTGACTTTGGAGGACTACCCTTTGAAAACTCAAGAACATTTGATTTCCCCGAATCTTGCATATTCTTATTTATTTTAATAGCTTTGTCTTGTGCCTCCCTAACATTTGTAGGGTCTTTATCCCTTAGCTGGCATCTCATTTCCCCTTCAAAAGCTTGAATGTAGAAAATTAAGATGGCCTTTTCAGGAGGCTTAATATCTTGAGGGAGACTCTTAACCAATTCATTAAATCTTCTATTAAATCCTTCCATTGTTTCATTATCTTCCTTATGGCTAGAGTGCAAGGCAATTAACAAGGAATGGTGATCCCTCTTGTCTCCCTATTTATCATTAAAAGCTTCAATGATTCCCTTAAGGTCTTTAAACTTGTTATCATCCTGTTCCATAAACCAATCAATGGCTTCTTCCTCTAAGGACAAAACAAAGAGTTTCATCTTCACATCCTCATGGTTGTGTGCCATACACCATCTTGCAATACATAAATTGAAATTTCTGATGTGGGCTTTAGCACTTGTAACATTTTCTCCTTGAAAAGAATGCAACTTATCTATAGCTTTTTCTAGAACGTCATGAGGGTAACCAACAATTTTAGAGAAATCACATAGTCTATAATAATTATCCATTGTCAAGGTTGGTTTACTTGGATAAACAACAAAGGGATATTAGAAATTGTCTTCTTCTCCAAGACTTGTAAAGGTTCTATAGGGAGCAAATTTGTTTAACTTTCTCTAAAAGCCCTTTTAGGATCTAAGAGGGAGCTAAGCAAACCAAAGGGCTCCAGTTAGAATACCTTACTATATATTTTGATGTGGAGTCGCCAATTGGAGAACAAGTAAACTTCTAATATGGGTAAAAGAAAAAAAATTAAGGTTATTTCAAAATTTTTATTAACACTTAAATAATTAAATTGAAGAATTAAAGAATTAAATCTAAAATTATTTAACTAATGTCAATACCAAGAACAAAAGACTTGTCCCCGACAACGATGCCAAAGATGTTGCCGCCTAATACACACTTTATGACACGGGGAAGTCTCCAACCTGCTTTGTGTGTCCTTGGCGGCAAGTTAGAGTTAGGGACCACTGTCACCACAGTCTCCCAACTCCTTCGTTTAGGCCAAATCCCAATAGAGCCAAGGGGGATAGTTCCTACAAGAAGGTTTATGAGCGATTTAGTTAAAGGGATTTTATTTGATTAAGGTTACAAGGTTACAAGATCAGTGCCTAGATTAAATGGAGTCAAAAGATTACAAGTTACAAACTTACAAAAAAATTAAGAATGATTATCCATAGTTGCCTAAGCTAATAAGCAAGATCTACAATATTAACAATATGAACAATGTAAATGAATTACATAATATGAACAAGTGCTAAAGAATGGTTAAACCAATATACAATGATACCTGAAAGGAAACAAGATATACACCGGATGAACAAGTTATTATGCCAAACATCAAACAACAGATTGCTTTCAAGTTACAAGATTAACCAATGTTTTACTCAAGTGTGCCATAGTATTTTAAAGATATTATACTTGAAAGTGCAAGGTACTGAATTGAAATTGAGATGCTTGCAAGATGTACTTGTAAAATGAATGCCTTGAAAAGCAAGGACTTTGAAGCAAATATAGAAACATAAATGTGGGTAAGACGTTTTGCAATGTCTCTTGGTTCGTTTTAATAAATTTTATTTAAGGTTTAGCTCTTTGGTTAAGTCTTCGAACCAGTGGTGTAACTACCCCAATCTAGTATCTTTCGAGTCAAAGAGGGAGTACTGGTGCACTCAAAACAGTGGAAACAAGTCCACCTGTAGCTCTTAGGTCAAACCCCAATGCTCTGGTGCTCAACAAGGAGGACATAGAATGCCTAGAGACCCCCACAGTGTTCTACTCCAACTAGCTTCCCAGGTCGCTGTCTTTAATCAACCGAAAAAATAGCAAGATGGATGCCTATTAAACTAGAGCCCCTAAACCCCTTCGCTTTTCATTACCTTGATCCGAGTTTCCTAAAGGGAGATAACGGAGGGCAGAGGATACACGGATGGATGTTAGGTTGTATATTACTCTTTGCAAAATTAAATGACAGGAAGTAAATTACTTAAATAAAATAACCCACAAGCTTCAAATCGAGCTTTGTGCCACAGGGCATGGTGCCGGTACCTTGAGGTACTTGGAGCAACTAAACTATAAAATAGAAAGCAAAACTAATCTAGATGCTTGCTTGAAAACGAAATGCTAAAAAAATAAGCTAAGCTAAACCAAGTATGCTAACCACATGACAATCTCCCTAAAAGAGGTGGGTAAAACTGAAAAATCTAGATCTATTTGAAATGGAAAAAACAACTAGTGATCTACTTCCTACTCTACTTCCTAATCTATTTACATATTGATTACAAATGCTTTATAAATTTTTTGGAGAATGCCCTAAGAGATCTTCTCTTTGGGATTTACAAATATCAGAAAAGAAGAGAGAAAGGTGGGGGTTCGAACCCCTTTTGGCACTGGTTGAAATTTGAGGTATTTTTGGGCCAATTTGGGCAACACCTCCCCTTCATTTGTGTAAAACCTGTCACAAACCAGCAAGCTTAGCTTGCTGGAAATCACAAAAAACTCTAAGAAATTATCAAAAAAAGTTAGTAAAAAAAAATCACTAATTTAAGGCAAAATCTGATTGAAAAAATAACTGAAATGTAATGTATAGAGGGCTGGAAACTTAGCCACCTAAATGCTACTAAAATATCATATCTGAAATGTTCAATTAAAATATTAAAGATTTAGGCCCTAAAAAGGGTTTTTTTACCACTATACAATGGTAGAAACTCTAGATCTAGAACCCCCCAAAAAAATCTGAAAACAAGAAATCCTTGGAGGAGCCCTTCTGAGCTTTAGATCCCTGCGAAACAAATCTATTAGAGCTGCAACAAGTAAGCAAATAGATGAGCACAAAAATAAATCCTACAAAATACTTTGTAGAATCTTACTAATATATTCACAAATGAAGATAGAAGTACTTCTACCTACAAGTCTCTCCACAAATTACTTTGTGGAAAGCTTCCAAGCTAAACAAATGCAACAATAATTGATAAATCCACAAGGTTACCTTACTAATCTAAGCATGAAATGAGAGAGATCCACACCAACAATTTGCCTCCAAAGCTTTCTTCTATTAGGCCCAACTAGGGCAAGATTCAATAAAACAATAGCGAGAGGCTTGGGCCAAATGCTTGAGAGAATATGAGAGGAGAAGAGAGAAAAATTTCAGCAGCATAACCTTAGCATGAGAATCCATAATCTACTGAGGGAGGGGAGACCTTCTTTTATAGTTGAAGAGGTCCCAAACCAACTCCTAAATCAAGGGTCCAAAACATAGATCTAAACTCTAGCTCTCCTCCATCCTTAGATATAGGTTTGTTGACTTTGCAAGCCATCCACTTATCATAAGCAAGGGGGTCTCTTCAAATCAATGGTAAAAAAGATAGATCCATGTCGCAATGAAGCTTAACCCTTAGATCTAGGGTTTCCACAACTCAAGTGGGGCCTCATTTGGCTCAAATTTTGATTTTTCCTAATTTTAATTTTAATTTATTATCTTTTATTTTTAATCTTTTATGTTGTATTTTTTTCTTTTATTTTTTATCTTTCATTTTAATCTTTTATTTTTAATTGTTTATTTTATGTTTTATTTTTATTTTTATTTTTTTATTTTTTATTTAAAAAAAACAAGAGGTGTGCCCCACTTAGGAGATCTTCAAAAATTTATTTTGACAATGGGGGTGGGGGGTTTATTTAAAAATAAAAATTGACTATGCTTAGCCACCCCCCAAACTTAATTACCATGGCCTTATCTGATTTTTTCTTCAAAATCAAATAATGTAAATTTTCACCTTAGAAAGTTAAATTAATTTCCTAGAAAAAAAATTCCTCGTCTTAACCAAAATTGGTCTAACTTCTTAACCCCTTGTCAGAATGACATGGGACTTGAACCAATGGCTTAGGGGGTGTCATAGAATTTTCATTTGCATTCATAGCCCCTATTACAAAATGCCAATGATCAAGAAAATAAATTATTACATCAAAACTTAATTAATTAACCACCAAATGGTAAAGTTAATTAATTAGAAAAAAAAATTAAAATTAAAATCCTAACAAAATTCCGCAAGACTACAAGATATGCCTAGCATGGTCATGGACAACAACTTGAAACCTTAGCCATCTCATGGGCTTGATTATTAGAACACCAATTCACGACTTTGGAGGATTGGTGAGTGAAAAACCTAACTGGAAGGAGAAAAAAACAAAATTAACTGGAAGGAGAAAAAACACTCGATGAAGAGGACTTCCGTGATAATAAATTCCATGGTGACATCCTTAGAGGAATGACCCATGCTGACATATAAATTTACATTAATTATCCCATGCAGGGGAGCGAACATTTCGTGAAAAAGGGGCAAAAATGCTCTTCTAAGTGAAAAATCCTAAGGATTTTCCATGGTACAAACTGCACATAATGTACGTCTTCAATGTACATGAGGTTGCCACCTAGTCGAAATAGGTGGGCAACACCTTGCACAAAAAATATTAGATCTAGTGTGTTTGAAAACTAGAAACAAAAAAGAGCTTCAATACAACTGAGTATAGTTGGCTACTCTCCTATCTCTCAAAAGAAAAGCACAAGTAAAGAAGTTAACAACTGTAAATGCTTACTCTATGTGTTTTAGAATAACCCTCTAAGCTAGATCCATTAACATTTTTAACAAAGGAAATCAAGGCTTTACAATATCACCTCATAACACAAGCATTCATCCAATGGCACAAGGTAGACCTCCAAAGTCTTCAACATTATTAATCAAAATAGCATCAACATTACAACAAGTAAAGGTTCCTTGCATCCGTCTAGAGTGAGGAAGAAGGCCTCGCTTAAATAGAAGCTACAAACCCCTTGGGGGTGCTACCTACATTGGCAAAAGGAGTCCAGTTGAACTGAGTTGAGAGGCAGTCCATGATTGTGATTGATTTGGTCTTCAATGGGAGAGTGCCACCTCTCCAAGAGAGATGTGCTCCTCACTAACTCACACCATCCACTTGCTATCTCAAAATAGATTGGTGTTAATCCTCGCATGTGTATCTCCTTCCATCTCATTCGCTTGCTTTGGTAGACATATAATATACCACAACTCAATATACCCAAGATTTTAATAACTTGAAACATGGAGAGGGGTCCACCCTCATTACACACGCTAGCTTGATTGGTGTTGGTGTGAAGGTTCAAATGGTTGACGTCATCCTTTAAACCTTTCGCTACATCAAGTTTAACCAAAGTTTTGAATTGCCATTATGTTGGACAAGGGGCGCTAACCCATTGGACCCACATGCCAAGTCACTTCACACTTTAAAAATTGATTTTATAACTTTTAAAAAATTGGACTTTGTTGCCAAATTGTTGCACCTTAGCCTTAAAATGCCAATTTGATGCTCAGTTAGCTGAATAATGCTCCACAAGATGTTTTAGCCACCCGAATCATATGAAAAGTGGCCTCCGAGGTAAAGGAGGTGCTCCGAGCTTGAAAATGAGCCCATACATGCCAAAAACGGACTCTGTATTATAGGTTTAATGCATTTTGAATTTTTCCATTTAAACCATTAAAAAATGGCCTAAAAATGCGGGAAAATTTATTTTTTCGGAAATTAAAAAAAACCTAAGGGGGACATAGTACATGTTCACAATGACTCAAGACCATGTCTAACACACTTATATACATCGACACATGAACTTTAATAGCCTCACAAAGTTTAACCACCAAGACAAAAATTCCAGCTTTGGAGGAGCGGTGAATAACTCGAAAATTACACATCGCTTATTCAACATTGCATAATGGACGAGGGAAAAAACACCTTGGAATAATTAGATTGATAACCAAGTCCTTTACCAAAAGTTTGTCGTGTTAGAACATTTATTACAACGTCCCCAAGGGGTATGAACATGCATTTTATTAAAAAAAAGGGACCACAACTTGATCTGATGTAAAGTGTTACATGGGGACTCGCCCCCCAGGGTCGGGGACGCGCCCCCCCTCGCTCCCTGCGCCTCGGGGGCTCGAGGGCTCTTGGGGAAACGTTTCCCAACGTCCCCAAAATCAGGAAACTCTCAGAAACTCACAAGGGGGCGCGTCCCCCTGTTCTGCAGCGCGCTCCGGTGAAAAGGGGCTCCCACACGCCCCCTCCAGAAACTGGAGGGCTCCTAGACGCACTCCACGATTTTCCCAATTTCAGTTTTAAAAAACAAAATTTTAATTTTAATTGTTGTTTAGTCTCTATTTCAGGCTTAGTCTTTAGTAATTTACTATTTCACTATTTTAGCATGCAATATCATTGATTCAAGTTTTCAATTACAATGACTGAAATTAGAAATATGAATATCAAGATTCAAATGACAAATTTGAAAATTATAATGATGAATTGTATACCGTGTTTGTATTATTAATTTGCTATATTCTGATTTACATTGCAAAATGTTAAACTTAGTATTTACTATTTATTATTTACTTTTAGTAGTTTACATGGGATGAATCATTGAATTGTTATTGCTGGTATTTAATAATTTATAATATTAATTTTTATTAAGACCTAGACGTCCCCCCGCCCCCCTTGAATTTCTCTAAAATTTGGGGGTGGTCTCCACACGTCCCCAATGTGCGTTTCCCCGCTCCTGCGCTCCTGCGTCATGTAACCACGGAACTTCTGAGCACTAACAATGAACAATTGACTTGTTCAATACTCTGGCGGCTCACTGGAAATCCCCTATGTGCAACTTAGGTGATAACAAACCCTACCATAATTGAAACGACATTCGACAAATTAAAATGCGTCTCTTACAAAGTCTATTTACCATTGTGAATTGTGCAGGAAGAGATTCAACTCATGCGGCTTATTTCATTCAAAAATCAACCCAGGTTTAAGATGTCAACAATAAATCGAACCTCCTAGACATAAATTGAATTTTTTTTGAGAAAATGAGAATGATTGTATGGTGAAAAACGACCAAATCATTGGTCTCTTAAGAAATTGACGGCTAGGTTAAAATGCGATTTAGCCTCACGAAGTTTAACTTGTCTTTTTATGATGATAATAACCATGACCTCCCGCGTTTTTGAAACCTCCTCAAAAGCGACTTCAGATCAGTTTGATTTTATTAAGAACAAGGTAAAAACAATTCACAAAGGTGTATTGGATGATGCCTTAGAGTAAATTTATGCCCGAAAATTAAAAAAATAGGAAAAAGCCTCCAAAATGGAAATCGGCCCTCAAACACAAAATGTCAAATTAAAATTTTAATTTTTTTTTTAAATTTTGAATTATTGCAAGCAATGGAATAAGAGAAAATGCAAGAAAAATTCTATGTACTTACCTTAATCAAAATGTTTGATGTAGGTCCTTTCTCCTTGCTTAACAACACCAGATAGATCCCAATTATTTATCTCCAAAACAAGCAGTAGATTCGTTAGGGGCGCCCAAAACTAATTAGTATTTCACAAAATGAAATGTTTAGATGAAAATGACAACTATTTGAATTGACAAGAAAAACAAAAGTGATCACAACAGATAGATAGCAATAGCAAATAAATCCAATATGCAACAAACTCCCTTTTGAAACGAAGTCGCCCAAACCAAGAGAGAGTCCCCTCTCCAATTCGCCTAGTGAAATCACCCTCCTATCAAGACAAATATAATAGATATGCTTTGAAAAAAAATAAAAACTAGTGGTAGCAGAAGCTTGGCAAGAAAGTGAAACTCATCATCCCACAAGAAATTCAAGGAGAAGTGCATAAGAAGTTTTATTGACAAGTGGGGTGAATCTCCTATGTGAGCACAAAAAAATCATCAACTCCTCCAATGTCCTCCTAGGAAGACTCAAAAGAAATCATCTTTCAAACAAATTTCTCAAAAATGTGTCAACAACCTCAACAAGATGGACTAACCTCCAAAGTGGGCACACCATCTAGAAAGATAAAGAAACTATGATAAAAACAAGAGAATACTCCCACGTGTTGCACATGTGGGATTTCCTAGGGGGTCATCCCATCAAATAGGTGATACAATGTTTAATGTGAGGTATTCAATGTATAACCAAGCCTCAAAAGAAGTGCCAACTATCCTATCACCATAGTAAGGGGTCAAACCTCACCCTCCTCCTAGTGACACATGTAATATTGAGGGAGCATCATCAAGATAGAGAGGCATAAATCCACTAAGTAAAGCCATATGCCTCAATATGTGTGCAATGAAGTTGAGCGTTCGACTTATTTAGGCCTTTAACCCCATAATCATTACATATAGTTGTGGAAAGTGACCCATTAAGCAAAGGTGTTCCATAGGCAAGCCAAACATGAAGTCAAAAGACGTCAAAACCATGATCAATTCACAACAATCACCATCCAAATGTTTGCATGGTATGAATGCTCACTTACAATTACAAGATATGATTTGATAGAATAGAAAATGTATTTGAATAGACCCATAAGTGCTAGGGCGTTTAAGCTAGATAACCCTAATCATGGAATACAATGGAAGAGGCCTCCAAACCATGCTGAACTCATATAAAGTGATCATTAAAGCTAGGCACACTATCGATATGTGAAACAAAGCATACTAGTGTACTATCCACATGCGAAATAACATCAACATGTCAAGAGAATCATCTCTCAAGCAGATCTTAAGAACACTTGTATCATGCAAAATCCCCCATAAACAACCTGTAGCAATTTGAAGGAATATACATGTACTAACTGCACTAACCATGACACCACCTAAGAAACAATCATGCAATGTGCTTGTTACACCCTATTTTGCATGGGTGTTGACATGTGATTTTTATCACATTTTCAGTAGGGGGTTACATGTTGATCGAGATTTGGATGGCCTAGTATTGATATCACTTTTGTGTATCATCTTTGGTTGTGCGCCCTCCTTGTTCTCTCCATTGGAAAATATGGAGGCATATTATTGGCTTGTACAGAGGGTCATTCCCTCGTTCATGGTGATGGTTTTCTATTGTGGACACATTCTTCTCGATTTTGATGCTTTTATTATGTGTTAATGTTCTCCTTGGCTCATGGATTGATGAGTTGGCATGAAAGTTGGGTATTGGTTGCTATCTAAGAAACTGGATACGTCCAAAACCCTACTTGTGTCGCGTGTCATCGTGTTGGACATGAATATGATGACAACACGTGTTTTTACGTGTCCTGCTTCCAGGACACGGTAAAAACACGTGTCAACCACGTGATGTTATTGTGTCCTTCACTATGTGGACCGCATCTTAATTCCAGGACATGTAAAAGGTGGAAAAGAGGCCCACGGGGGGTTAAAACTCTATTTTTCTCTTTCTTTTTTTCATTTGCAATTGAAGAGAGAGGTTTGAAAGTGAGTCTTTTTGTAGGTGAATAGGATTTGAAGCATTTGCAAGGGATTCCAAGTGCCTTTGAGGTGGATTTCATTGGGAGGATTCAAGCTCACAATCAAGCAAGAAGAAGAATGTCTCAATCAGCTAGGGCAACAACTACAGGGAAAAGGAAAGGGAGAAATGCCCCATCTAGTGCCTTCTCTCCCGTTCCTCCTCCAAGCATAACCTGTTTTACTTTTGCTAGTGCTCCATCTTCTTTTAGTAGAGTTCATGCTCAATTTAACCCTATTTTAGCAAGAAAACAAGCTCAAGAGATAAAATACCCTTTGTGGAAGTATGTGACAAGGAAAGAAGGGTTTGGAGCAAAGCTTGGTGGGGGAGGCAATATCAGTTGGAGTTGCAATTTCTGCAAGAATGAGTTCAAGAGCACATATTATCGGGTTAAGGGCAATTTGTTGGTCCTTCCTTATGGGATTTCTTAATGTATAGTAGTGTTACCTAAAGGAGGGAGATGGAAGGAGAGGATCATGTTGGCTTAGGGAAGGTGACAGCAGCAAGCAAAACACATAAAAATGAGGATCCTCTTCCATTCTTGAGAAAACCCTCTAGCACTAAGCCTCCACCTAGCAGATATGGGAGTGAGGTTGATACTCATTAAACAAGAAAGAGGCCAATTACAAGTGGTCCAATGGACAAGTCCAACAAGAGGCACGAGAATAGGTGGACCTTACCATTGCATTCTTTTTCTACCTCAACTTCATTTCTTTCAATGTTGCATGATCACCATTGTTCATTGAGATGTGTCCAAGTCTAATTGAACGAGCTCCAACTGGTTATGTGCCTCCTGGTTCGGAGAAGCTTAGAACCTCATTGTTGGTTACCACTGTTGCCGCCTAATTCGCACCTCGGGCACTATAAAAATAATCCAAGGTTAATCTATAAAAAAGGAAAACTACTATTCTAGGAGTTAAGATGAAATAACTTAAATTTAAACAACATATTATTGCAATGTAAAATTTAAATAACCAACTTTAAAATATAACGCTATTCATGACATCAGTAAAAATTGGTTTAAACATGAAAATGATAAAGACCAGTTCCAATGAAAAAAGTGCTTGTGTATAAGGGTTGCTGCTGTGGTCTCAATGAAAGTATTCTAGTTGTCTCGGTTGGTAAATTTTAAGATTATTAAATGAGTGGATTAAGGAATGGGTTAATTGTTGATCGATTTTAATAATGTGGTAATGGTATGGATTATTAGGGAAAGGAAGTCTAAATATACCCAAAGAATACGAGGAATATGTATTGACTTGCTTAGAAATGGTTCTCCCAACGAAATGTGGGCTAGATAGAGTTGTAGGGTTATGTTCAACACTACACCAACAAGGATGTAGCCTAACCGGGCTCCACAGTCACATTCTAGTTGTTCTAGCTTCACTTGAAGGCTATGCCCACATCTTAACAATATCAAAAAAGCGTCGGATTTTTTGCTTGGGGATTAATTGTAAGATGAGACTAATTAATAGTCACTCTAATCCATTTTTTATTGTCCCACTATTCCAACCAAATGCCTGCAGTGTTCACAATAGCATACGGGGACTAAAGCCTCGTTAAGTTTTAATGATTAATGATTGAAATGTAATGATTAATTCCTCACGGAGCTTGTGGGTTTTGATGTGAGATGGAGTAAGGGACAACTATTTCTAAGTGTCCCTTAGGATCTCTTCACTGCAGTTTCTTGTGTACTCATAGCAAGGGTCCTAAAAAAAATCGTCGCGGAGCTTGATTGTTACCTTGGATATGAGTTGTAGACATGTTAAAGTTGAATGGACTCTTTTCAGATCAACTCATCCACTTGTGAGACACCACCATTCCCTATTGTTTATCTGTCATGCATATGTCATTGTGGTTGTGTGTACTTGTCATCATTCAGAGAGCTCATATGGTCAAAGTCAATTAGAAGTGATTTTCCTTTTACCATGGCCTTGTTTTCCACCTTCACCCATCATTAGCAAATTGATTAAACTTGGTAAGTATGGCATATACAAGGGACTTCCAGAAGATTCAAAGATTATTCAACGGCATAGGTATATTTTACTGGTTATTATTGTTATTATTGTCACCATGATTTTGGTTAGCATGATTTAAGTTTAGTTTTAATATACATCTTGGAGCAGTTCTTACCTTGGATGCATGCAGGTTCAGCTTAGTTCAATATTTCACTTTCAGTGTGGGTATTTTGACATGGTCAACCTAGTTGATCAAGTCAAACACAGTTCCCAAGGCAGTAACTAAAAATTTGATAGTGCTTATATTTGCTCTAGACATGACTAGGACCAATACTGTGGTTTTAGTTTTCAGAGTTTGGCCCTGGATTTCATGATCGGTGATTATTATCACTTTATTATTGGTCAGATCATATTTTTATTACAGATTGCAGTTATTATGGTTCTCCTAGGGCGCCATAGTGCTCCAAGGTTTATGAGTAGTAACTTGTACCATTCCACTATGTCTCCATACACTTTTGTGCAGTCAGTTTGCCCCAGTTCTCATCCTGAACAAAGTTATGATGATTATTGTTATTTTCAGAGGATATACCACTAAAAAATGAACTTAAATCACTGAAGAAATCGATTTGGCTTGTGTGGTCAAGGAAATGGCAAGGGAATTTCTTTGGATGATTTATTATGGCTCCTTGGACATATTTGCATCAGTTTCAGTCAGTTTGATGTTCCAGATTATTTTTTTGGCTCTCTCAGGGAGGACGTCCCCCATAAGGCGAAATTGGCTAAAATGGCCAAAATAAAAGTGTGTAAATCAACTTGTATCTTTCGAAATATATATGGGGGGACCCCCTAATGACTCCCCCATGTCCCCTAAGTGTTATACTTGCAAAAATAATGATTTATCATGTTGTAAAAATGGACTTTATGAGGTAATTCGCCCCCCTCAAATGTATTTGTCTAAGTTGATCCATGTAATGTAAAATTAAAAGATCTCCACTGTTGATGATGTTTTAATCTCAACCGTTGGATTGATGTTGGTTAGAATGTGGACACATTCTCGATCTATTTAAGAGTTGTGATCCCCTCATTGTATCCCATCGAGAAATTTGGTTCTTAGCTATTGGAATAGAGAAAATACTTTTAGAGAAATCCTATGTCTTCTTTGTCATACAATGTTCTTGTGTTTGATTGCAAAATGATTTCCAGAGGTGTTCCAGTTGATTTATGCTTGTTCCAAATATATTTTTGTCAGGGTCGTGTTGTCTGCAGGAAGGCGTTTTCTCTTGGGGCGTTTTTGTGAGAGATCCAACTCTCTCCATCCGAAAACAGTGGCAATTAGGGGTTTTTTGTAATGTCTTTGATCATTGGCTATGCTTCTTGATTTATCTTGCATTGATAGTTTCTTTTCCTATGGATCAATGCTAACTTGACATAGGTTGCTCTTGCAGGAAGATGGGCGCACCAGCTCAACCTGGGCAATTTGATTTAGCTTGGAACTTCATTAAATTCTCTTGGAATTGCATGAAACCAGGGTAAAGTGTCATTGCACTTGGCATCTACAATATTTCAAGGTATTTTTGTTAGTATTTCTTTTGTTTTAATTTCCAATCCACCCGACAAATAATCCAAACCTTAATTAAAACTTTGAAAAAATTCTCTGGGTCATTCTGTTCAAATTTTTGGCGAAACTTTTTTGGGTTATTTCACTCTTTCCTAGAGCTAGGTGGGTTTTCAAAAACGTCATCATTAGGGATTCCATCTTCCCTATGGGCAAGGCACTGGTCTTTGGGCAAATCACCCTCCTAGGGTTTTCAACTAATTTTCCTGCTTTATAATCCATCTTTTGGCTTGTGCTTTAGATATTGTCAAATCCATCTTCAATCCATTTTACTCAAGTGTTAGATTTCCTTAATTGTTCATCAAACTCATCATTTTGGGCATACTCTCATTTTTACCTTCAATCCCCCAAGGTAGTGAATTTGATCATTTACACTAGCACTTATTACCTAGATCTACACAATAATTATACAGTCATAGAATATAAACATTTTGGGCCACACCTCCATTATCTAAATCTTTATAGTCCAAAACATCCTTATCGATGGCTATCTTCCTTAGATCTAGGGTTTCTCTCGCTACTCTCCTTACATACTGTGTTGCTATAGTGTGTTAGCTTTAGGTATTTCCTTCTAGGTTAGATCAGGATCTTCCCCTATGTCACTTGGCGTATCAGTGGCATAAAGCGAAGGGTGTCCTAGCTAACATGACAACCAATCGAAATCTGGGGGTTGGGATTTTCGTAGTTCACCTCTTTAGTTGCTTGTCCCCTCTACCATCTTGAATAGGATATCATTTGTGGGGAAACTACAAGTTGTGTGATAACAGTAACTAGTAACAAAAAAAAATTAATTTTGAAATGGTGAAGGGAAGAGAAAAGAAAAGAGCTGAAAGCTTGGGAACTTTGGGCCATGGAGTCTGCTTTGCTGGAACACCGAGGGACTATGTCTTTGACAAGAAATTGAAGATGAGGAGGATGCAAACAAGCTCAACCCCTTCTTCAAATGAGATCACCTGCAAACTTTGAAATCCTTGCACAAAAAAATGTTGAAAGCTTGGTGCCAGCTACAACAAAAACTTCGAAAACATGAGCATTAACCAAAATGAACATGCCATTCTAAGAGATCTACTTGCAAATGAACAATAAGTTTTTGAAGCTAACAAGATTTTCTAATCTTATCCTACTGGGATACAACTCCCCTTCAAAGGCCAAATTTAACCAACATAAAGCAAAAAAACAAGATAGATTATACCTCATAAGCACTTGACAATGACCATCCACACATTAAATGCGTTACACCATAGATCTGCCTCAAAAGATTTTATTATTCTAGAAAGTATTACAAACTACAATAGCAGAGCTACAATAGCTTTTCGGCCCTCCGACCATCATGAGAAAATAAGAGGCCAAGCCTTGCTTAAATAGAAAAGAGCAAAACTCAAGGGAGGGCACACTTGCCTAAAAATGAACTTGATAGCTTGGCATGAGTTGGATGTGAGTTGGATCCCCATGCTTTGGGGCATAAAGGAAGCAACTACCAAAATGCCCAGAGCTTTATCCTCAAACAAAACTTTCTCTCTTAGGAGATGCACCACTTTTTTTGGGAAATGCACCCCTCATGGAGAAAAATCCACTTTGATATTTAGCAACCCAATCTTTCCTTTTGGCGATTTAGGAATAATTATTTTCTAAGTTGCCAGAAAACGTGGGTACAGGGACGGGTACTGGTACGGGGACGGGGACGGGGACGCCATTTTTTGAAACAGGGTACTTCGGTACGTCGGGGGCACTGTAGACATATATATATATATATATATGTATGTATATATATATCTATATATGTGTGTGTGTGTGTGTGTTAAAATTTATAAAAATAAAACATTTCAAACTCACATCATACATGCATATTTGATATTTCTAAATTCAATGATTCATATGAACATTCGCATTGAAAATTTCAAACATAAAATAATAAATTTGATAAATCATATGACATAGACTCATATTAGATATCAACTGGAAGACTGAAGTTATATTAATATAATTAACAACATAATATGTCCGTGACACCATGAGTTCAAACTTCATTGCCATACTACATCCAAAATTTGCCTAAAGGCATTTTTAGACATGAAAAAGAAAGTTCAAAACAGTAAACATTGAACATGAACAAGATAGTTGATTTGGCTTCCTCAAGCCATGTCATCAGCAGCCTTAGGATCAATGTCATTAGCATCACTAAGGTCCTCTGTCACATTGTCGCTGGAGTAGTGAGCACAGTGCACTAGCTGTGAGAAATGCAGTGTTGCGCTGGTTTAGGTAAGGGGCAAGGGCTCGCATAACATGTGTTTTAGTTTTTTATTATTTATTTTTAAAAATTTTAAACTTCAAAATTTTCAAATTGACTCATCCCAAACAATGAGCTAAGATAAATTGTCCAATGGCTCTATTGACCGCGTACCCAATCACGTGGTACGACGTACCAAAATCCACGCAAGTACCCTATTTTCATACATGAAGTACCCGGTACGTGAGATTGGATTTGGGTACGGCTGGGTACAGCTGGGGACGTACCATTGAAGTACCCAAGTACCCGGTACGTGTACCTGGTACTGGTTCGTGTACCCGACCCCCCGGTATGGGTACCCATGCAACACAGATTATTTTTATCTTTGCCAACTCAGAGAATACGTTTCCGACATATTTCCATGTTTTATGAGTTGCCGAATTTTGCACTTTATCCAATTTTTTTGTCTTTTTTTTGTTTTTTTGAGCAATAATTAATTTTGGAGATAAATAATTACTCGAAAACTTAGGAAAATGGGCTTATGGGTTAACTGGGTGTTCTGAATTAGAAAATGAGTTCTTAACTAATTAAAAATAAGCCTGAAAAAAACAATTTTTTCTTCTTTTAGAAATAAAAAAAAACATATGGGGGACTTAGTACATGTTCGTATGACTCAAAAACAATGAATAACATGGTAATATACATTGACACTTAGGTTTTAATAACCTCCCATGGCCTAACCACCAAGACAATTATTCCAACTTTGGAGGCTTGAGTGAAAAACTCAAAAAATATAAACTGTAAAAAATATATAATTAACAAGGAAAAAACATCCTAGAATAATGTATTAATGACTAAGTCCTAGGAAGCCAATCATTTTACATAAATTCATCATGCTAAGCCATTTTATTACAATTCCCCGTGGTGTATGAACATGTTAAAAAAATAAAAAATAAAAAAAAGGCCTAAGAAGGCCTGATTGGACTTCTGAACTCGTAATTTGAACGAGTAATTGTTCATCTTTGGTGGCTCACTTGAAAGTCCAACTGAGTGCAACTCTGGTGGTAACATAATTAATGATAATTACAACACTTTCACGATAATATACCTTTATAGGCATTGACTGGTCACGAGATTGAACGTGTGTGTCATTTGACTCTTTATTAATGCTAATTATCTGAATTAATTATTATTTACTTATATTATTTGTTTATATGTATTATTTTGTTTGTAACATTTCCACCTCAAGGAATGCTTTGTCTTCAAAGCTTAATAAATTGGATTTCTCTAGCAGCATCATCTTTGTCCTTGTTTGATTGTAAGAACATGACTTGGTTTCTAATTTGCGTATCCACAAGATTGTTATGTAGGATGTGCATCATACCCTGAAGTCTTTGAATTTCATCAGACAGCGTAAAACCTTAACATGATTTAGTTGCAAACTTGCTTTTCCTCTGTTATTGCACGATTCTTCAAACTTTCAATGCTTTGTTCTTTAGTTGTAGTTCCCCATTCTTGATAGCATGATCTTTAACCCCATAGAATTTATAATGTTGTAACTTATATTTCATGGGTATAGGTGGAGTTGTAGTTTGGGCTTTTTGTTTTGTTGGAACCTTGATTTTCTCACTCTTCCTATGATGAGGTGGAACGTACTTTGTGGTTACTTCTTGTGTTTGGTTTTCCTGAGTAATAGTTTCTCTTTGCAATTCATCATCATCACTCTTATTTGGTAATGAGCATGGAATTGATCTTATACTTTCTTTGGTGTTTTCTCATAATAGACAGCTGATTTGTAGACCACTGTGACTTTGTTCTTGTCCTCGTTTCTCATTTTTATCTCCTCTAACCAACATGGTTCAGAATCTTTGACCACCTTTATCTGCAAGGGATACCAAGGGACTTTATCTGCAAGAAAAATGTTAGAAGAGATTACGCGTGCTCAATTTGGTAACATCTAGCTCCAACTGGGGGACGCGTGCTCGATTTGGTCTTTAGGCAAGGAGAGCATGCTAGAACCATAGAATCTCTTGTTTCAATAATATGTAAAAACATCTCAACTTGACAAGCCAAACTTAGTAGCACAAAATCTTGTAAAAATCCAATGAACCATAAGTTGCTTTATTGGAATGCAAAAAGAACATCTTTAACTAAAAAGGTTGATTATTTATTCCTAAGCACAGAAAAGAAATGAAAAAAGGTAAATGCTCACTTTAAGGAGCTTATTTCCTTACTCTAAGCATGACATAATCAAGATGTTAAGTAAAATGAAAAATCCAATGTAACCACCTTAACATTTTACCAAAATTTAAAATTTTCCCTTGTGTTTGGTTACCAACCAAAACAAGGATACCTTCTTTACAAGAAAGTGCAAACCTGCACGGATATTCAGGATGGGAGGGCTGGATGGGAAATCATAGGCATGTAGAACTTCATAAAACTGCTTCCCAAACTGGCATCTGCTTCTGCAGGCGTACTCTATCAAAGCTTGGATAGGGCTAAAGTACATATTTGTATGATGAAGAAAATCACAAACTCCATCATACATATCAAAAAGGCTTGTTGGATGATAAATCTCTGTGTAAGACCGCTCCAAATCATAAGGAGTCTTTGAATGTGAAGATGTAGGCTCAGACTGACTTTCCATCGGTTGTATCAAATTTGGCTCTTCAATGCATTGCTTCTCCTGGTCTTCATTGTTAACACTCTTGTGTGACTCAAGATGATCATACGAGGAGTGAACATGATCCTCTTCCATACCAGGATCTCCAAAGGTCTCCAAATCAACACTCTCTTCTCTTGATACATCAAAAATGGGTTTCTCAATGTATGTCCAATAGTCATCATCCACATCTTTGTCAAATACGAGGGAATCTTCATCCACGGCATCACGCTCCTGGCTATATTCATCCTCATGTTCACAATAATCTTCTTCAGAAAGTCTGGTTTCAAAGATGTTACAAGGGGAAGATCTTTTCGAAACCTTATCACTATGCGGAGAACATGGAGGAGTGTCATCATACACCATATAGAATTCATCATAATTTTCTTTATATGTTTCTATGATGGTTTCTTCTTGAGGAAAATCCGGAATACATATGTGATCATCCTCTTTGAAATAATCTTGAGGATACTTAAAGTCTTCAATAGTTTCTATCATGGCACCATGAAGAGGACTTTCAATAACATCTTCAATCAAGGGACCTTCATGAATATCTTCAATGGGGTCGCTTGGGATATGCTGCTTAATGGGTTCTTCTAGCTTTTCCCAATCTTCATTATTTTCTGTTAGTGTGACATGAGGGTGATTTTCAACAATGTCTTCAGATGAGGGTTCTTCGTGAACTTCTTCAATTAAATTGTCATGGATGTGCCTATCTTCACAATCCCACTGTGTATTGAGAGAGGCCTCATATTCTTTAATAAGGCATTTAATCTCTTCCTTTCTAAAATAACCTAGAGGGACTTCCACACATTCGTCGTTGTCTATGACAACATGAGGAAGTTCTTCAATGGGAGTATCATGGACATGACCTTCTTCACTTAAATGTTCTAGATGTAATTCCAAGTCTTCAACACTTTGTATCATGACAAAAGGTCCGTCATATGCTTTCGTATAATACTCTGTCCCAGATACGTAGAAGGTAAAGTTCTTTTTAAGGAATTTTTCCAAACCATTCATACTACCCCTACCATCATGCAACTGCTCTAAAGACATCCAAAGGAATCTTGGAAAGGAGTTCTTGCACTTATTAGGAAGGCCTTGATAGAACCAACAACAGGCCTCTCCTTGACAAGTACTAGCAAACATTTCCATCATATTGTTGTCATCATACCCTATGAAAATAAATCTAAGGTCTCTAGTCTAAAACAAAATAAAGAATCTAGAAGTTAATATGACATGATTCAAAATATTACCCACAAGTTACTGCAAATAAAATGCACCAATAGCTTAGAAAATATACACACCATTCAACGACATTTGTAGAATTAACTTAAGCATAAAACGATAACGAAGACCAGTGCCAGTGCAAATGGAGTGCTCGTGTTTATGGAGTTACTAGTGTGGTCTCAGTGAAAGTATTGCAATGTCTCGTTGATAAATTTTAATATTTATTGATGCGTGGATTAACGAGTGGGTAAATTTGGGGTATGGCCTAACGAGTCAAGTTCCCTTGAATTGAGCGCTAGAGAGGTTTTACCAAGAGTCCAACGGGGCGAGGCATAATCTGCTTGGAGTAGCCCCCTTACTCTGTGGTAGTCACCGTCTGTGACCTTCAGAATTCTCAAGAAAGTAACTTGTATGGATTTCCCTATTAAATCTAGTCACGCATATTCCTTTTTGGTTACAACCAGTTGATCAGACGAGCTGCAACACTGCAGAGCGTATGGGGAAGGAGCCTTTGGTTGTTATGATTCAAAACCTAAATTGATCTTTATTAGCAATCAATCACAATTGAGAATCTCTTTCCCCCTTTTGGGATACTCTGGAGAGCACAACTAGATACATTTTAAGCTGCTAAAGGAAATAACCAAAAAAGGAAAATGTTTTTTAATTACCTATCATGAATTTCTTTCCCATTTTGGGTAACTCGGGAATGCATGGGGTTAGCATTTCTTTTCTTCAAAAAGTAAAGTAAAATAAATAACTAAGAAAGAGAAATAAATTAAAACTAGGAAAGAAAATCGAAACACATAAACAACACACTGACGTGGATTCCCACAGGGGGGATGGGGAGTGGGCTCTTTGGAGCCTACTCAAAACTTTATTAACTTATTACATGTTTTTGGAGAAATGCACTTTGGTCGATATAATTTGAATCCAAAGACTTACAACTTGATAGAAAAAATAGTTTTGGTGAAAAGGGGAACTCTGTTGAGCTCTGAATGGTCCATTTTCTCGCGAAATGCGAAACGACCAGAGTTTCCTTCTCTTTTATGTTAAAACTGCAAGAATCAACAAGCAATCTTTAGTGGAATATGCCCTAGAACACTTTAAGAATGCTTTGGGAAAATCTACAAAAGTTTATCAAAAAATTTCTAGATAAAATATAATCAAAAGTAACTGAGAAAATGAGCTAGAAAGCTACTTTCTCAGGGTCTTCGTTTGCTTCTTAGGGATAGAAAACAAATCTTAAGCACTTAATTTGCTAGATATTAGACTAAGATCAAACGCTAACTCACTACTCAAGCCTTTAGTTATGCAAGATGAATAACTTGAAAAAAGGAAGCTAGCAAACTAAATCCGATCCAAGGAATAATAACACTTTAAAACTTTAGTTAGATCTGTAAAGGAAAAGAAATTAGGATCTATTTATGAATATGAATTTGAACTCTAGATCTATTACTGCTTTTCAAAAGAAACGAAACTATAAAAGATAGAAAGTAGGGAGAAGGAGAAGTGGGAAGCTTGGAGAGAAAGAGGATCCTTGAGGCTTCGCTTGTGGGATATTGAGGGACTTTATCTGCAAGAAAAATGTTAGAAGAGAAGATAGATCAAGCAAGATATTCCACATCACAACATTTGCAAAGATCAAGTCTAGAAGAATATATACTTAGAAATCCCTATGAAAACATTCATAAACAAATGAAGCATTCGATGAGATCTCTAAACATCCATACTTAATAGATTAAAACAATAAACAAATTGCTTAATGTACCTTCCAAAATTGATGCCAATCCTTCAAGCAATCTAGACTAGATACAAAGCAAACAAATGTATCAAACACAGATTACCTCCATAGAGCTCAATGACAATTCATTTACTCAACAAAGCACCACACAATTTGACCTCCAATGTCTCTTTTATTTCTCAGATAAACAACAATTACAATGAGCAAGCTCTTCCTAGAGATTTCCAACTCCTTTACATGGGAGAGTTGCATGCTTTATTTATAGTATTAATGGCCCAAGAGGGAAAATCGTCAAGAGGGAGTTGAAGTCGAGTTTCATGAGTTAATTGTGGATCTTGTTGGAGTGATCAGTTAAGGAGGAAGCACCTCCTTTCATGAGGTAGGTGCATCCTCTCATTGGATAGCCTATCCTCCATACAGAAATCGCCCAAGTCGAAAACACAACCCCTCTTTGATGGAGAAATTTGCCTTCACTTGAGTTTAATCGATTTGACTTGATCTTGTACCCCACTAACTCTCCTTCATCCCATTATCCTCTCAAGCATGACACATTGGCTCGTAATGAGGTTTCCTTCACTTGAGTTTAATCGCCAACATGTCCCATGACATCAAGCTCCAAAGATGGCACATCCTCTAAGCCATGGTCATTTGCTACACTCTAAATTCCAATGAAAGATGACGCTTTATAGTTTGGATGAAGTCGCCCATCATGGGAGACAAGATTGCCACCTCAATCAAAATGTCAAAACATGTCTTTTGACTTTTTTTTTTAATCTGTCCCTTTTGCCATTTTGTCGCATCGTTACATTAATTTGACGTTTTGACGCCCCTTTAGAGAAATCATGCTCTAAGTGACAATTTAATCACCCAAAGCATATGAAAAGTGGATCCTGGGCTAAAGGGCATGCTTTGAGTGTGAAAACGAGCATTCCCATGCCAAATTCCGCCTTTGGATCATACTTTTATGCCCTTTACAATTTTTTTATTTAAACCATTAAAAAATGGCCTAAGATTGCGGGAAAAATTATTTTTCTTGGAACTTAAAAAAACCTAGGGGACCTAGCACATGTCCATATGACTCAATAACAATGTCTAGCACGTTCATATACATTGACACATGAACTTTAATAACCTCCTAAGGCTTAACCACCAAGATGACCATTCTAGCTTTGGAGGAGCAGGGGAAAAACTCGAAAATTATACACCGCTTATTCAACATTGCATAATTAACAAGGGAAAACCACCTTGGAATAATCAACTTGATAATATAATCCTAGGAAGTCAAGTTATTTACAAAGACCCATCCTGGCCCATTTTTTACAATCTCCCCATAGGGTATGCACATGCGGTAAAAAAGTGAAAAAGGGCCTTGGAAGGCCTGAATGGACTTTTGAACTCTGAATTCAAACAATTATTTGTTCATCCTTGGCGGCTCACTTGAAACCCCAATTGAGTGCAACTTAGGTGGTAACAGGGTGCATTCTCGAGAGGAGGAGGCACAGTATGGCAGAGAGAGAGGGTTCAAATCTACAATAGATCAGGTACACTTCATCTGTGGCAAAGGGAGAACACTTTGGAGATAGAGATTGGTTTTGAGTGAGGTTGATGCAGCTAAAGAGAGCAATATTAATTCACCAAATAGTGAGGGGCGCATTTCCTGAGCAGAGGGGCACATTTCACCGAGTAGGACGAGCTTTGAGATAGAGCCTACCATATTTGACAGAGGGGTTCACTGAGACAGTGATCCGAAAGAAGGAGAGCAAGAGGTCCTAATCATATAGCAGTTCAAGACAGATACAGTTAGAGTAGAGGGACACATTCATTCAGAGTGAAGGGTACAGTTAGTTAAAGGGGCACATCACCCAGTCTTCCATCAGACCAGACTTGATCAGCAGGGCTTGTGTGGCTAAGAGATAAGTCCATGTTGGATTACTCTATTGTATCAATTGTAAACACCTTATGATATAAAAGATTCCATCTTTCTGTAATATCCCAAACTGATATTCTACTATTCTCGCTATTATGTTGTTTGTTCATACACTCAAGATTGTGCAAAAGTACTGAATAAAACGTGCGTGCAAAGGTGCCGTGCCAAATGGCCCTAAAGTATAGATAAATTGGAGAGCTTATGGGACAAAGACTTTTAGGAGAAAGATATACAGATACCATTGATAAATAAGCTGATAATACTCCAAAGATATGATGCATGTAGAGTGTGTCAGAATATAGTACTGCTCTCCTCAGTTTGATGCCTAGCTACAAGTGTACCCCCTTCTGGAAGATATTGACGTTTTTGGAGGAGGAGGTGCCCGATGCTGCTGAAATTTTGTCGGGATGGTGGTCTTTACCTGCCGGAGATATGGGATGCCACATGTAGAACTTTGGCCTCCTCTAAGGCACCTAGCGAATTGATCTGCCTCCCTGGTGATCACGTCCCCTTTCCTCACGTATCTGCTGATAACTGCTCCGGATAAGAAAACAGAGAACTGATAATCACCTGATGCAGTGGAGTGGGCCTGCTGAGAAAGATGAAGCTGACATGCGAAGGAAAAATTGATCTTTAGTGTCCCAGCGAATCCTTCTGGGTTTTCCAGCTATTCCCCAGCTGCAAACATGAACCAACAAATAAACCTTTTGTGTGTGATGGATCATTGAATACAGATGAATAAGATGAATGCTGATGATAGACCTAGATGGCCTATCCTGAAAGAGATTAGGGTAGATAGATTTCACTGTCGAAACCCTTGTTAGCTGAAGACCTTGTCTTCAACCCCAACTGTTGCTGCTGCTCAAAAACCAGAAATCAACAATAATAATCATAGATGTCTTCTTTGGTCCAATAACCCTTCTTAAATAGCTTAGCATGTACTTTTAGGGTTTACGCGTCACTTTTGTATGCATGCAATTCTAATTTCATGTTGACTTTAAGCCTAAAGAAATAAGGCTTTCTTTACCATACTGATGACTTAATACTGAATGAATGCCCTGTTTTGTTCTAAGTATCGAATGTCCTCAGTCAATTCCCTTTTATGTAGTACCTGCTTGAACCTATGGGAATTAAGTAGGTTAGCGGGTGTTTTGGTGCTTAATTAGAAGAGGACATTACACTTTCTCACTGGTTTTACCGAAAGGGTTTTTCTAGGGTCATTTGATAGAAAACATTGTGTTAAGTTCCATGTGTGATTGCTATATTATTGTTAAAGAGTAGTAGAAGATCTCATGTGTTGCAAGTTATAACTCATAATTATTGCTTTATGCTTTTATTCTCTGCGATTGAGATCAGTATTAGTATATTGCTTGGGATTAGAGAGATTTGTGACCGTGTTGAGATTATAGTTTTTCAGTGTGGCCTATCTAAAAAATATACAATTACTTTGAGCAACAACTATATGATATCATATGTGCTAATGTTGGAGGCTCTAATACCAATGTAGCAAAAGCGCTACATAAATATAAAATCTGCAATAGAGATTGAATGTATAAAAGTATATTTGATAATTGAATGAATGATGATTACAATATTTTGATGATTGTATACTTTTATAAGCATTCATTGGTCACTAGAGTGAACATTTTTGTCATTTGACTCTTTATTAATGCTAATTATATTAATTAAGTATTAGTTACTTCTATTATTTATTTATATTTATTATTATGTTTGTTAAATTATCAAAGGTTATGCTAATTCCCGCTAGCTCATCTGGTTAAGGGCTGGGTTTCATTTGCAAGGTGACCAGTGTTCAATTCCCCTTAGGGGTGATTTAGTTGGGAGGAGACACTAAAAAATCCATCCATGTTAAGGGTTGGTGTGGCCTAGGTCGGGTGTGATCCCTTGGTGACTTTGATGGCTTAGATGCCCCTACGTTGTGGTTTTCTTAGCAAAGGGTTCAATGGACTGGCCCCAACTGGCGAGCATTCAAACAAACAAGGAAAACATTATCAAAGGTTATAATAACAATTTTTGAATCTACACATCACTAACAACATTTAGATATAGAAAAATAAGTCTCGCATTGATAGGATTGAAACCCTTAGACTTCACATATACTCCAATAAATATATTAAGCTCTAAGGAAGGGAAATTTCAAACATCCAACCATCAAAACGAACGAGGAAGGATTACTCTATATATCGTAAGTGTATCTCAACTTCCCTTACAATAAAATAATATTTTCTTCTCCTAGATCCGCTTTGTTGAATAAACCTTCTAACAATAGGATGAAGTTGTTGGGATCGACTTTCCTCCCTAAAGGAAATAATAATAATCCTCAATTACCTCTCATACCAAGTTAAATAATAGTAAAATTGTAGGATGGCGAATTGTGTACACTATCAAAATTATCTGACCATATCAATAACTTGAATGACCCCCTAAGGGACTCCATAACCAACCAAAGTATGAGTAATTTTTTTTTAATGGTGGTCCACTATTCTAAGTCTTACTTGGTAAAATGTGAAATTGAACCCACAAACGATCACGACCTAGCACCACATCACAATAAGCCATGTAAGAATATAGTCAAACCTTACCATATGCCGAAAGGACAACCCATTGTCCAAGACCAAATGAAGAACATGGTTCATTCCTGTGAAAAGATTAAGTATTATGCCATTAAGTGTGTCGCCCTCACAATACATGAGCTAGAAATCTACATGAGCCAATTAATATGGGAGCCAACTCATTTTATCAAGGATATAAGTTTATGTTGAAAGGTGGCTATGCTAGAATGGGAATCCCATCGTGACATCATGAGATCAAAGTGCAAGCCGACCCATATAATGTATGAACAACTAAGACAAATAAAACTCACATCTATCTTTGATGGCTTGAAATTTAATTAAACTTCATCACGTGGGCCATGGAGTAAGCCAAGACGGATGGCCAATTAGTAAGGTTTGGATGATAGTTGACCCCTCCACCTAATAATGCACATAGGACTAGAGAATGTATAAGGCGATGGCCCCTGGATCACATTATACCATGAGAAATATAGAAGATGGCTCCTCATGGTATGCATGATATGCCAAGAGGGACAAGTTTATGTGATGAGTGGCCCCATTATAGTTTGAAACCAAGGAATGCAACAATCATACCATGGCCCACTACAAATGTGCCATAGTCAACAATCCAAAGGTGATAGATGGGTAAGTTTGAAGACCAATGACCCCAATATTTATGCCCTTGACCATCGAATGGCACAACTCCTTTCCATGCAACTTTGTGTAGAGACAATGACTTCTCGGCATGGGCCATGTAATAAGTCAAATGTGGGACGACCCATAATAAAACAATGCTCCAAAGCCATGTTATTAATTCCGTGAGAAAAGGTAACAAGCATATCTTCATGTGCATGCCATCAAGTGGGTGGGTTACTCCATAAATAAGTGAAAACATGAAGTGAGAAGGCCCCATTGAATATCATGCATTGTCATGCATGGACACCAAGGTAAACTTTAACAAATTGTGGTTTGTGATACAAGGGGAACCACTTTAAAATAATACTCGTCAAAGGTCCTTAGTAAACATTCCCAAGTTCTATATGAGTTTTCACCATAATACAAGGCTAGCCTCGTGGTGATTAGAATTTAGAACACATTCATAAAAAGGGATGCTATGAAATATCCCTCCTAATGGCAGTCAATATAAGACTTTTATGACATATCATTATCAAACCTTCAATGATTAACAAGGGGTTAAGCTATATGTGCAGGGAGCACTACCATCTAACTTCAAAGCAATATACCATAATGTAAATATAAGTTATATGAGATATTAAGTATCTCTGATTCTCCATCAATTATGCCAATCCATCACCTAAAGAAGATATGTTACCAACACGAGAGAGATAAGCCATGGCAATCCATCCTTGTAATATCCCAAACATTGATATTTTCCATTTCTATGCAAAGTTACTGAAATAGTTGGGCATGCAAACTGCGATGCAAAATTTCCCTATTTTATTGCTGAAATTAGGGTTAGGGTTTGCAGGATAGAGTAAACACTTACCACTGATAAGTCGACTGAATATGCTCCAAAGAAAATAAGCATGCAAGATGAGCTGATCTGATGAAGAAATGACCTCATTTTCCACCGTAATACCCTAGTAGGCTGAATTAGCTAAGAGTGATGCTTTTGCTGAAGGGATGGTCAGTTTCAGCTGGAAATATGTCAGAAGGTAGGTGTGCCCGTGCCGGAGAGGATGGTCGGAGCATGCAAGAGTTTTGACCTCTCCAGATGCCCTAGCGAATTGATCTACCAATCTGCTGCTCACGCCCCCACACCTCTGTAATCTGCTGCCAGATGCCCCAGGTGGACAATCTGATGGCTGATAATCACTCAACACAGTAGAGTGATCCTATCAGTGAGGATGCAGGCCACAAGTGGAAGAAATATGATGATCCAGAGTTTTGGTGAATGACTTGGGTTTTCTAGCTAAATGCCCCAGCTGTATGGATGAACCTGCAAATAACCTTCTGGCATATATTGGAACACTGGATAATGATGAATGCAATAAACACGGTGACAAACCTGGATGGTTTATCCTGATGGAGACTAGGGTAGATATCTCACTGTTGAAACCCCGTTAGCTGAAGACGCCGTCTCCAACCCCAACTGCTGTGGCTGCACGCTGTGCTGCTACTCAAGAGCTCCAAAATCAATAATAATCTAAAGTAAAGTTTCCATTCACTTTATCTTTCTTTTATAACTTTCAACTGCGAAAACCCTAACTTTTGACCTAATTAGGTCACTTTAACTTCTAATTTGCAGTTGACTTGCATGCATGCACATGGAGACTTAATTAGGTGCATGCATCATTAAATAATGCTTAGATGTCATGCATGTCGGTGGCCTTTGGCTCCAGTGGCCCTCTTCGAACCAATGGTGATATGATATTGATGCCCTAGATTTTTTGTAGATGGCATAAGTTTTTAGTTGATTCCCTAATTGTTAGTAAACGCTCGAACCAACAGGAATCACATAGGTTAGCGGTTTGGTCCTCAATGCCTAAGCAGAAGAGGACATTACAGTCCTCCCTGCTTGAGATTGCTTGTCGTCAAGTAACTGCAAACTGGGATGCTGCGATACCTGTTCTCCTTCCCATGTGGCATCCTCTGGAGGTAATTCTTTCCATTGAACCAAGTATTCTCTAATCACCCGATTCCAGAGTTTTCTTTCCCGAGTCTGTATGATCCGTTCAGTAAACAGTATCAATAGTCCCTCATCATCTAAAGGAGGTAATTTTGTTGATGGAGCAATGTGTTTCCCAATGGTCTTTTTCAGGTTGGACACATGGAATACATTGTGAATTTTACTCTCCTGTGGCAGTTCTAGTTCATATGCCACCTCTCCCACCTACCTGATTATTCTATAGCGTCCGTAGAAGCGAGGTTTTGACTTTTTTGCTCCTTTCTTCTTAAGTGAAGACTGTCTGTAGGGTTGGAGCCTTAAGTATACCAAATCTCCTACATCGAAGCTTTGCTCAACCCTGTGTCTGTCTGCATACAACTTTTGCTGATTCTGGGCTGTCTGTAAGTTCTCTTTCAGGATTTTAAGAATATCTTGACTGTCCTGTATCCAATCCTTTGCCTTAGGAGCCCTGCTATTTCCGAATGCTAAATCTGCATAGTCCAAGGCCTTGTAGCCATATAATTCATTAAAAGGTGTCATCCTAATAGACATGTGATAGGTAGTATTGCAGCAGTACTCCCCTAAGTGTAGCCATTTAATCCAGGTTTGATGTTGCCCTGTTACATAGTTCCTCAGACATCCTTCAATCCACTTGTTGACAATTTCGGTTTGTCCATCGCTCTGGGGATGATAACTCGTGCTAGTAGCAAGCTCGGTTCCTACTAATCTGAATAGTTCCTGCCAGAAGGCACTTGTGAATCTACTGTCCCGGTCACTGACAATGGTCTTAGGTAACTTGAAGACCTCCCTGAAGAATAACTCAATTACCTGAGTTGCACAGTAATCAGATGATATAGAAAAGAAATGTGCGAATTTGGTCAGTTGATCAACCACGACATATAAACGATCTCGCCCTTGGACCTTGGGCAATCCTGTAATGAAGTCCATGGAAACACTTTCCCACATCTGTTCTGGAATCAGTAGTGGTTGAAGCAACCCCACTGGATGGATGTGTTCAATCTTGTTCTGCTGACATATGCTACATTCCTGCACGTGTTGCATAACCTCCCTTTGAGGCCCTTGCATGAGAACCTCTCTTGGATTTGCCTGTAGTTTTTCAAGAAACCCTGATGTCCTGATAGTGGAGTCATGTGCTGCCTGTATGATTTTCTTTTTTAAAATTGATTCTGGGACGAGGTATATCTTGCTCTTGTAATAAATGATGTCATCGACAATTCTGTACCTATCATCCTGAATCTGTCCATCCAATAATTCGCAAGCGAATTTATTTTTGGAGTATTCTACTAAGAGGAGAGCCCTCCAATTTGGGATATACTCATGAGAGATAATGAGGCGGGTCGCCTGGATAATGCATCAGCTACTATATTATTCTTACCTTTTACATACTCTATCTTGAAATCGTAGGCTTGTACTTTGCTGACCCATTTTTGTTGGTGCTCATTCAGTTCCTTCTGCTCCAAGAAGTACTTGAGGCTGTTATGATCTGTCTTGATTTTGAACTTGCTGCCCACTAGGTACTGTCTGAACTTTGTGAGAGCATGTAAGATGGCTAGCATTTCTTTCTCATATATGGAGTAGTGGCGCTCATAGTTCTTTAGTTTTCGGCTCTCAAACGCAATAGGGTGATGGTTTTGCTATGTTGCCAGGAAACGTGGGTACGGGGACGGGTATGGGTCCATGACTCCTTGAGTCCTTTCAACATTGTCAAACTACATTCAAAATTTGCCTAATGGCATTTTTCAGTCATGAAATAGAAAGATCAAAACAGTGAAACCAAACAATGAACAAAATAGTAAATTTGGCTTCTTCAAGCCATGTCATCAACAACTATATGACTAGTCTACAATAATTTTGTAGTATGATTAGGAGGTAAAACAATTGCACTAAAAGAATGCTACGTCAGTCCTCTCTATGTTGAATCATTTGTAGCTACTTCATTTCTAAAAGAATCTTCAAAAAACTTAAAATAGCTATCATATTTTGTTATTCAAAGTAATTTAATATGCTCTATGGCAAAACTTCTGATTTATTGTAAAATTTCGTCTCTAAAAATCTGAAGGAACATAGTCAATTTCACAATAGAAAATGTACTATTAATCACCAGAAGCATTAAGTCAATTTGTATATACAGCACCCACGTCAATATTGTTAATGCCCACTGATAGTATATAGTCATGGGTTTTCATGTGGAGAAGAAGTTCAAGATTTTGCTGCTGTAGATGAAATGATTCATGGGAAGAGTGTAACCAGTAGTTTCCAGGCTGCCATAAATTGAAATATCAATGTGGTAAAATCTTCACTCTTATATTGTGCTTACATACTTCCATTGGGCGCATTGGGAAGAATAAAGCTACTACAGGATTTGTTATACCAGAGTCTACTTCTTCATCCATTGATTGTCAGTCCCAGCACATTCTAAGGCTGCTATAGTACTTTCATAACTTTGTATTGTGAGTCAAGTAACTATCATTTCCAGATCTGAATATTTAAGTAAAAGATGAAGTTTTCCCAATAGTCATCTACAGCACATTTCAGATCTCAGCCATTATAAGATTTTCTCACTGCTATCACATTGTATGGCCACATTACTTGGGTATCTCAACGTTCATTTCCAGATCTGTCAACAGGCTGCTACAGGCATGTAAAAAGCACCTTCTTACTATGTTTTTGGGTGTCTGTTTATTAGCCATTTAAATCATTGTTAATGTTATTTCCTTGCTATAATTTATGAGCATGTTATGTGAAGAATTGCCATTAAAATCTATGTTCAAGCAGTGAGGCATTATCCGTGTTGAGTTAAAAAGCTTTTACAACCTTTCCATGTAAATCTTGGGGTTGAAAATTCCCACCAATCCTATCATAGCTCCTACATATTTGTTTGAAGAAGGATAAATTGCTAGAACTAAACTTCAACTGTGGGAACAAATTGTATTAGTTTGGTTTAGTTTTATATACTGGCCGTACCATAGCCGTACCCAAAATCGAGGTACGCCGTACCATTTTCACCAAACGTACCCAATTTTTTTTATGAAGTACTCGGTACGGCAACACTGTTCATGGTACGTGAGGGTACGTCTGGGTATGTACCATTGCCGTACCCAAGAACCCGGTACGTGTACCCGGTATCGGTACGTGTACCCGACCCCCGGGTACGGGTACCCATGCAACACAGTGGTTTTGCATCAATATTGCTCCTAGCCCTTCCCCTGAGGCATCACATTCGACTACAAATGGTTGTGAGAAGTCTAGTAATGCTAAAATTGGGCAAGAACTCATAATGACTTTCATCTCCTCAAACGTTTTCTGTGCTAGTTCTGTCCAGGTGAATGCTCCCTTCTTTGTGAGATCTATGAGGGGTGCGGCAAATTGGGAGAATCCCTTAGCATACCCTCTGTAATAAGTGCAAAGGCCTAAGAAGCCTCTCAATTCTATGACTGATTTTGGCGCGGGCCAACTCTGATAGCTCGGATTTTCTCCATGTGAACTTGTACTCCTTTTTCACTGATTATGTGCCCTAGATACAACATTTCCTTCATGCCAAATTCACACTTGGACATTTTCGCATAAAGCGAGTGTTTTTTTAGAATGCTCAAGACTTCGTCCAGGTGTTTCAAATGTTCCTCCCAGGTTTTCCTGTAACTGAACTTTGAAAGTATGGTTCATGCATGACTGAAAAGTGGCTGGAGCATTGGTAAGTCCAAAAGGCATGACCAGGAATTCATAGTGACCATAGTGATAATGAAAAGTTGTTTTGGAGATGTCTTGATCCCTTACTCGGATCTGATGGTAGCCCGAGCGAAGATCAATCTTGGAAAAGTATTTGGCACCTCGCAGTTCGTCCATGAGGTCATCAATCCTAGGGATGGGATACCTGTTTTTGATGGTCTTTTTGTTGAGTGTTCGATAATCGATGCACATTCGTAGTGTACCATCCTTCTTCTTGACCAAGACCATTGATGATGCGAAGGGGCTAGAACTGGGCCGAATGTATCCAAGCTCCAACAATTCTTTGATCGTCTTCTCGAAGCCCCTGTCTGGCGGTCTACCTGCTGGAAGGCCCCGAAATACCTTTTCGTGCTTCTGTAACAAGGCTTGAATATCACCTGGGTGGTTTGTGTTGTTCTCTGAAGGTTTTCTAAAGGTGACAAAACATTCTGCAGCTCATTATATGTCATCCTGTCTGAGTACTACCTCCATTCTTTGTGAAGAGACTGGTTTTGGAGGATAAGTGTTCATGCCCCTCAAAACTACCCGTTTTCCATCTGGTCCCTGGAATTCCATTTCCATTGCCCGGTAGTCTGTAGTATATTTCCCTATTGAATAAAGCCACTAAACACCTAATACTACATGAGTATCTGCCACATCTACTACATAAAAGGAATTTGTCATCTGATAGTTGCCTAATGTGACATTCAATTTCGAAATCCAATAGTTGCACTCCATGCTAGAGTTCTTGGCTACCGCTATAGTGAATCCCTCGAACTTCTTGGTCTGAATACCCCTCTTGGCTACCTAAGCGGAGTCAATGAAATTGTGGGTTGCTCACCCATCAATCAATACTCCCACTCTGTGGCTTTGTACTACTCCTCTGACCCTGAGAGTATGGAATCTTGGTACTCCAGATAACGTAGCAATGACTCCCTCTGGTGTATCACCCTGGAGTGATTCTTCCTCTGTTGCCCATAGTTCTTATGTTGCCTCTTGCTCATAGTCCTCCCTGTCACTGTCTGAATACACTTCGATGTAGTGAGCCTTTGCCTTCCCTGCACACCTGTGTCCTGGCACCCATGGTTCCTGATAAGTGAAATATAATTTCTTTTGCCTCAAATCTTTTGTAGTGTCCTCGTCTAACCATGTTTTCTTGGGAAAATCTTACTGGAAAGGTTTCTTGTCCTTGTCCCTAACAAGAAAGTTGGTTTTGAGAGGGAACATGTTCTTCGAAACTGAATCCTGGAGATCTCTGGCTCTGCTAATGGAATCCTTCAGATTGGGGGGTTTGTAGGCTTTCACCCATCCTCGTAGTGGCTCTGTTAGGGCCTCAGTGAATAACATCGTCAACCTACTCTCTGACACATCTGTTACCATGACTGCTATCCTCGGGAATTCTGAGATGAAGGCCTCTGCAATACTTGTCTATTTGAGTTTAGCCAACTCTCTGAAATGTATCTTTGGATCCTTCCTGTCGAACTTCTCCATGAGCTTCTGAGTGAACTCATCGTAGGAGTGTATAGTGTTGTGACCCAATGTTATTAATCCGTGGTACCACCACTCATGAGCCCCTCCGTCCAAGTGGAGTGTAGCCAATTTAATGGCATCTGTCTCTGTCATGGGATTGACTTAGAAATAGGTATCCAACTTTTGAACCCATATCCTCGCTGAACCTCCGCGAGTCCCATCAAAGTTTGGGATGGTCAACCTGCCTAAGGTTTTCTGCAACTCATAGTTGTGATTGAATCCCTTGCTGAAATTTCGAGGCCTGTTCCTACTCTTCATGTTGCAAAAATCCGAAAAAGACATGGCTGCATGAAACTCATCCCCTAAGTCCCTGTATACCTGCAAATAAGCCCCAAAGGGTTTGCTAGACTCTACCTGCATGACTGGACCTCCTACTGCATCTGCCAAGAAGTGAGGCATAGTAGGCATGTTGGAAGTTCTGCTATAAATGTGCGGTGTATTCTGTCTATTGGTATACGCAACCTTCCCACTGCTGCTTGTAGACCCTTTATCTACCGGTGAGGGAGCGGTACTGTTGTTACCTAGGTCTAGTTTCGTCGATAATCTGTTGATTGCATTGAGTACATCTTTTTGCCCTTTGGCTAAGTCTTGCAATGCAGATACTAAGTTGCGAAACTCCATCCTATCCTCATCTTCTCCCGTTCCTTTTCCCCTGTCAGAGTGTATACCTGTTGGTTCGATGTCTGAGCTGATATCTTCTAGTTGGATATCCTCAAAGTCCTCCATGTACCTACTCCTTTTCCTATAGGTTACAAAAGGGTCCTCTTCTATATTCATCTACTTCTCATTTCTTAAGCCCACAACTGGCCAAGAAGATAGCTCTGATACCACTGTAGTATCCCAAATACTGATATTTTCTATTTCTATGCAAAGTTACTGAAATAGTCGGGCATGCAAACTGCCATGCAAAATTTCGCTTTTTTATTGCTGAAATTAGGGTTAGGGTTTGCAGGATAGAGTGAACACTTACCACTGATAAGCCGACTGAATATGCTCCAAAGAAAATACACATGCAAGATGAACTGAGCTGATGAAGAAATGACCTCGTTTTCTGCCGTAATACCCTGGTAGGTTGAATCAACTAAGTGTGACGTTTTTGCTGAAGGGATGGTCAGTTTCAGCTGGAAATATTTCGGAAGGTAGGTGTGCCTATTCCGGAGAGGATGGTCGGAGCATGCAAGAGTTTTGACCTCTCCAGATGCCCTAGCAAATTGATCTACCAATTTGCTGCTCACGCCCCCACACCTCTGTAATCTGTTGCTAGCTGCCCCAGGTGGACAATCTGATGGATGATAATCACTCAATGCAGTAGATTGATCCTATCAATGAGGATGCACGCCACATGCAGAAGAAATATGATGATCTAGAGTCCTGGTGAATGACTTGGGTTTTCTAGCTAAATGCCCTAGCTCTATGGATGAACCTGCAAATAACCTTCTGGCATATACTGGAACACTAGATAATGATGAATGCAATAAACATGGTGACAAACCTGGATGTTTTATCCTAAAGGAGACTAGCGCAGATATCTCACTGTCGAAACCTCGTTAGTTGAAGACGCTGTCTCCAACCCCAACTATTGTGGCTGCACGTCGTGCTGCTACTCAAGAGCTCCAAAATCAATAATCATCAAAAGTAAAGTCTCCATTCACTTTATCTTTCTTTTATAACTTTCAACTGCGAAAACCCTAACTTTTGACCTAATTAGGTCACTTTAACTTCTAATTTGCAGTTGTTTTGCATGCATGCGCATGGAGACTTAATTGGGTGCATGCATCATTAAATAATGCTTAGATGTCATGCATGTCGGTGGCCTTTGGCTCCAGTGGCCCTCTTCGACCCAATGGTGATATAATATTGATGCCCTAGATTTTCTATAGATGGCATCAGTCTTGAGTTGATTCCTTAATTGTCAGTAACCGCTCGAACCCACAGGAATCACATAGGTTAGTGGTTTGGTCCTCAATGCCTAAGTAGAAGAGGACATTACAGTCCTTAAGAGAAGTGACGTTTCCAATCGAAACACCCAAAACCATCTCTGAGCATATGTAAGGAAGAGGGCTCCATGAAACAACTCCATATGTACCATGCTGCAAACCCATATACCCTAGTCCGTTCAATGAAACATCTTGTAAGCTTGATCTTTGTGATCAAAATCACAAGTGCAATCCTCATAAAATATGAGGGGTAACAGGAGCAATGTGAGAACATGTGTTTTTTATTCGCAAGTGGGAAGTTGATGCAATTGCATCCTAGAGAAGCACGACAAAGATGTAAGGCGCATGACATGCAAAGGAAAGAAACGGCATAGGATGTTGATGTCATTAGGATTGTAGAGGAATGTGACAAGAATGAGTGTGATAGGAAGCATCCACATTGAGTGTGTGGGGCAGGTATGGGCTTTAAGGGAAAGTATACAACATAAGTTAGGCATGCTAGGTGTGGTTCAGGCACATGAGGAAAACACACATGGTAATTGCATAGCAATGAGTGTATTTGGCAAGCCTGACAAGTGTGCATGACAATGATCTGACTGAGGGATTGGAAAGAACATGTGAAGATGAAATGACATGCACAGATTTAAAGTGCCAAACCAAGCTGAAATGTTGCATTAGAAGTTGACATGAAAGAAATGGATCTGAAGAGTTCCTGTGGAAGCCAAAGAGCCAAATTGGAAGAGATGCAAGAGCCAGATGAAGAGTTTAGGAATCTGGACAGTCAACCAATGAAGTGAATAGATAGGAATGTTGTCGTTAGATTCAGGTTAGCAAGTCCATAACCATTCTCAATAGGTAGAGTACATTTGTAGAGAAATGGTTGAGAGGTAGAGTAGAGTGCTGAGCCACAATTCCATAATTATGTATATGTATTCCTTTTTCTAAGTACTGAGAATGAATAAACCTATTTTCCCATGCATGATCTGGTTCTTAAGGTCTTTGTGTGTTTGGTTAACCAATTAAGTTCTATAGTGAATCTCTGTTCTAATCTGTGAGTTAAGACTGCACCTAGCCTGCAGAGTTGAAGCTTGAGCTCAATTCCGCTCCATTGCACCCCCGATTGTGGCAGTGATGAACTCGATTTCCATATAGTAGACATAAGCAACCATTTAATGTTTTGAAATGTTTTATATGCACATTGCATATTATTTGTTTTTGTTTCTTCTGTGTTTACAAACACTAAAGTTAACAGGCTATTGAGCATGGTCTCAGTTTCAGCAGATATCAATTTATATTAGTTGGACATATACAAAAATTTAGAAGTACAAATGTGCAGGTTCTTCTGAGATAAACTTCACTTTATGTATCTTTGCAGCTGTTTAGTTGAAGTTAATATTGTTCTAACACCCATTTGTTTATATTTGATAATGCAGGATTCTACCTTTGAACATCCTTACATTTCAGCAATCAGCTCTCATACGTAAGTGATCTGCACTTCTCTTTTCATCTTACAGTTCTTTCAAGATTCTTAACCTGGATTTGAGGTTGACAACTGGAAATTGATTACTTACAGTGCGCAATTGGCATGTTACTTTAAACAGAAAGGCCAATATTTATATAGAATACTTATTTAACATCCATAGTTTCTTTTGGAAACTGTTACCCCTCAGATTGTATGAGGTTCACACATGTCATTTTCATCACATCAATTCTGAATCTTTTCACTAGGATTGAGCTTGCAGGATTTCATGGCTACACATCTTGATGGGTAGGGTGTACACTTGTGTCTTTGCTGAGAGATGATGCTTCTCTCAAGGTTTAGTTGTGGCTATGGTGGTTGGCTGGGAAGTATGGGGTTATGTATCTTCATGTCTCCATGCTGTTAAACTGATGACATGGTGTGCCTAACATGTAAAACTGTTCACAAGATGCTGCGCTCCCTCTCATTGATGATTAAATGGTTGGATGATTAAGGTATAATGCAACTAATTAACATAGGGATTTAATAGAATGGTGGGTTCTCCCTAAGTTTTGAAATGTTAATAATTGTACCTTTGAAGCAATGGTTTAATTAAAGTGTTTTACGTTGGTGTTTCTAAGCTTTTAGTGTGACACTTTAAAATCAATCAAGGAGAGGGAGATTTGGCATAATTAGTGGAGAATCTGAGATACTTAATACCTTGAGACTTTTACCTTGTGCATGTGAGATTTGCATGCATGCATTTTTAATTAAAGTTTGCATGACAAGATTTTTGCATTAAAGTGAAATTAGGTATTTTGAACCCTAATTTCATTAGTGAGTTAGAAAAGGTATGGAGAGGGTAAAAGTAATCACACTTGCGTGATACAGGTGATCAAAAAGGGGGGCACACCATAGAAACTAAGGGCGCACTTATGGAGCTAAGAGAGTTGAGGACAGAGTGAGGGTGCACTTCCTTCAGAGACTAATAGCGGCACATCATTTTGAGAGTGTGAGAGATCATCACACTGCACAGACTTGTGAGACACAAGCAGAGCAGACAGGGGGCACATTTATGAGAGAGAGGTCCATTTCCTGAGTAGAGGCACACTTTTGAGACAGATGGCACACTTCTTGAAGTTGGGAGGGCTGAGAGAAGTAGAGGATTTTCCTTCAGAGATTAAGGAGGGTTGATCGATATCTTATCAGAGATTGATTGAGATAGATACTGAGGGTGCGCTTTTGAGGAGAGAGGGCGCACTCCAGAGTTGGGGCACACTTTTGTGGCAGGGACGGGTGCATTTCTTCATCAAACAGAGCAGACCAGTGAAGAGGGGGAAAGGGAAGACTTCTTCGAGGAGAGAGAGGGAGTTACTCCTTCCAGAGATTTGCAGAGGTAATTCATCAGAGATTTCAAAGCAAAGTAGAGAAAAGGGCACATTCCTCATAGCAACTGTTGCAGTTGTTGCAGAGCTAGGGTTTGTCCCATAGATCTGCCACACCTCTCCAAGGCATCATGTTTTTCTACTTGTAAATTTTTTATTATAAAACATTCTATATTTCTCTCTGGCTCGAGATTGAAGAAAACCCTAAGTTGTTGGTTTTCCCCATTGGGGTTTCTAGGGTAAATTATTGTGTTAAATTATGTGTGTGATTGGTTTCCAGTTCCGCTGCGCATGTTAGACAAGTTAACCAAGATTTATTTGTGTATGCATTTTTGAATTTATTGAAAGTAGTAATCAGAGTTAAGCTCAGGTATATATTAAAACTTAACATGGTATCAGAGTGCCATCTCTGAGAGAAACTAAGGGTTTGCATAGTGTTATTGCAGAGACTGTATAGTGATATATTAGATCTGTGAGAGCAAAGTCCAGATCTATGGTAGATCTCTCTGATCTATGAAAGCAGAGTCTAGATTTGTTGCAGTTTATCAGATATGTGAGAGCAGAGTCCAGATCTGTGGAAGATCTATTAGATTTGTGAGACAACATATCAGATCTACAAGTTGTTTCTGATTCAGAGGATTTGAATCAATAGTGTTATCATATTTACAGGGTTGTATGCACAGTATCGTATAGTCCATATGATTGGGGAAGAAATTTGTAGAAAAAGGGGTTTTGCAGATTTTTGCATGGAAACGGAAATTTCTTGGTTTGGATTTAAGACCAGAAATTTTACAGTTTGTCCAGTTATGCATCTAGCCATATGATGGGAATACGAGAAGTGTTCCCTAGGGTTTTAGAGGCAAGCTCACGCATGCAATGGAGGGAGTTGGATGTGTGATGTTCCAACTAGAGTTTGGAGAACTTTTGCAGCTATTAGAGGTACTCTATGTTCTAGGGTTGAAAGATAACAGACTCTCAATTCCATCTTTGGAAGATGAGGGAATGTTCAAGAAGGGACACATTCATTTATCCAATGGGAGTGGATCTAATTGAGCCTGTGTTGAGAGGTCATCGAAGAGATAGGGAGTATGTAGTGCATGGCCATCCTACATCAGAAGGATTTGGGTGGATATCAGATTCTGCATCAATATCTGAGATAGACAGAGAATGAGATGCTCCAAGGATTGAAGTGGCGTTGGGTAGTCAATCCTAAGTTCAAGGGAGTGAGCGAGAGGTTGCTTCTTCCAATTCTAGAAAGACAGTCAATTGGTACAATTTGAGTCTGATGGAGGCTCCGAAGCAAGATGAGACATCTCGGAGCAAGAGAGTTAAGCATAAGTGTGTAGTATCTATGGAAGGACAACTTCTAGAGATAAAGAGATCTTCTACATTAGATAGTGTGATTCATTCGGAGAGGGATTCTGGTGGAGGACTTGTTAGAAGGACTTCCCTCTCTAAGAGGAAGTGTTGAGATTTGTATCTCGGGAAAGAGAGAGGTGCATTTCTTGAGTAGAAGCGTACTTTTGAGACGAAGGGCACACTCCTTGGAGCTGGGAGGACGTAGTTAAAAAGCTTTTACAACCTTTCCATGTAAATCTTGGGGTTGAAAATTCCCACCAATCCTATCATAGCTCCTACATATTTGTTTGAAGAAGGATAAATCGCTAGAACTAGACTTCAACTGTGGGAACAAATTGTATTAGTTTGGTTTAGTTTTATATACTGGCCGTACCATAGCCGTACCCAAAATCGAGGTACGCCGTACCATTTTCACCAAACGTACCCAATTTTTTTATTATGAAGTACCCAGTACGGCAACACTGTTCATGGTACGTGAGGGTACGTCTAGGTACGTACCATTGTCGTACCCAAGAACCCGGTACGTGTACCCGGTACCGGTACGTGTACCCGACCCCTGGGTATGGGTACCCATGCAACACAGATGCCAAGTCTTAATGTCCTTCTACCAACGTTGCCAACTTGAAGAGGAATATTTGAGCTTCGACTTACTTTTAATATGCCTAAGTGTGCCACCTTGAAAATCCAAAACAACCAGTAATAAGTTCAAAATTATTTTGATTCTCAAGAGAACTAATTTGCATACAAAACACAACAAAAAGAGATACTGATCAAATGCAAAGCAAGAGTACACAAATCACTCCTTGTTCATTAACAATTTGAGAAAGAGAGAGAGAGAGAGTAGATCACTTGACCGTCCTCCACCAAGTGACTCTCCTGCAAGCAAATAGAAACACAACGAATTTGCCAAGAGAACTAATGATAAATCTCCAGTATAGAAGGGAAAGAGCCACAACAATATCCCGAACTTCTCTACAAGATCCACAAGCATTTGCCGAAAATAGATTTCTATTCTTTTAAATCCAAAAGCCAAAGTCCTCTTTTACAATGAGGGGTCTCTTCTTTTAAATAGATTCGAGAGAAACCAAATCCCTAACCAACTTTTAAATTGATGGTTGAGATTAAAATATAATATAATGATAATCATGGGTGGAGATCTAATCTCACACTTAGTACATGGATCACCAGACATGAGGGAGGCGAGTTGCGTCATAATGCCCAAATGCATAGGATATAATGAGATAACGTGAAAATACATCATCAAAGTGTTAAAATTTGGGTTAGGTTAGGATTTGGAGCAGAAATATAAAAAATTGAAGCATACAAGAGCAATAACCAGTAAAGCAGCAGTAGCAGTAAAATTATTAGGACAAAATTATAGCAACAATAGCAGATCTAACTCAAAATACAAAGAGAACAATTCTGATAACTTACTAGATGAGTTGAGACCAACCTTATACTCTAATATATTTCCAGATCAGACCTTGTCTCTTAGGAGACAAGTCACTAAGGAACAATGGACATACCTGAGAGAGAGAGAGAAAGTATTGTAGGATAGGGTTAGGTAAATATTGTGAGAAGTGTAGCAGTCAAATCAATCAAGTTAACCAATGAGGCAGCTTCAAACAATAGTGGAACCCTTAGCAGCAATATCCAACTAAAGAGTAGTCTTGCACAGGTTGTAAATAGTCCACAAGTAATCCGCTTCCCAAACTAACAATGCACCAAAGACTATGGCACACACAGTCCACAAGCAAATTTTGGTTCGTATTAACAACGCTCAAACCAACCAAATTCAGTGTTAAGACAAATTCACGATGAAGTGTTCAACAAAACAAATTAACTCACAGTTCATGTAAGAGATCAACACCCAGCCCACGGTATCCTCACAGGGGGAGATAGTAAGTCACAGTTTCCTTGGACAGGCTCACAACACACTACTGCAACCCTCACGGTACCCTCATAAACTCACGACATCCTAGCAATAGCCACATAATGCCCTCAAAGGCTCACGACACCCATTAGCAAGCTCAAAAAGGGTGACGGAAGCCCTATACAAGCTGAGCAGAGGTCACAATAACCCTAGGTAGGGTCAGCAGAGGTCACGACAGCCCTAGATAGGGTCAGCAGAGGTTAAGGCTTAATAATACAAACTCACAACACTTAATAGGAGGACAAAGCAGCTAGCAGGAGGTCACGACAGCCTACAATAGGCCTCACGACACACCTAGCAGGCTTATACTAGTCACAACTACCTATAGCAAGCTTATGGAACCTCTTAAACAGACTTAGGAGAAATCATGACCTCCTGTAGTAGACTAAAACAGGTCATGGTGTCACATGCAAGGAAAAGAGGAAGAGGAACAACCTTCAAGAAGATCTAGAGCAACAGAGAAACCGTTGGACGTCAAGCCAAAGAGCAGCAATAAAACGTAGAACAGTGAAAATCAGATCTCCAATTTTCTCTTGTCAAGACACACAAAATGAATGTTAGGGCTTGAATTTATAACTTTGAAATGTCTTCTAGAATGATCATCCTTCTAACCCTAACTTTTAGAAGTGTTACCAAAATAACATAAAATAATGTTAAGTTGACATAGGATAGGGTACCAAGATCAAGACGTCATAATAATAAAGGTAAGTCATCATAATAAAAGGATCGAGGTACCACACTAGGAGGGGGTGCTAGCATAAGGATCGACAAGGGGTCAACACAACATCGTAAGTCGACAAGAGGGGTCACAACAATGTGGGAAAACAACCACAGAATGCCCTAGAGATAGATAGGGGCCCTAGCCACATGCTAAGGACTTTGTCATGGCATCAACATGCTTTGTCCCAAACCAAGAACCCCAGGAAACTATTGGGGGCCCTAGGGTACCTTCTAGGGACTTACGCTTCCTGGTTAACTGACCAAAATACCTAGTTAACTAACTAGGATGCCATCCTCCTGGAGAATGAGTCTCGCAACTCCATTATCTTTACCACAAAGTCACCTAGGGGCCACAACTTCGCCACCTATCGACATAATACATCATCTCAACATCCATCAATTTGAAAAACCATGTGCACAAGAGGGTGACCAAGAAGATGAGTAAATAGTAAATAGAAAATGGCCATGACTAATGAAATACAATGGGTTGGAAGGCAATACCGTGGGCCTATACCACCACAACTCCAAACCAAGGCACTACATCTAAGGAGAATATGTCCAACCACTCGAAGATGAGAATTTAATTACTCGCATACATTTGTGTGTATAAATGAAAAAATATATGGGTAGGAAAATAAAACCAAGGGTTGAAAACCACGCTTATATCTAAAATGCCTTGAAATTTGTGCCAATAGGATGAGTGCTCCACCTAATCTTAGACTTCCATTCCTATGAAAGTGTTTACACCATGTTTGTGGTGCTTCATGAGATTTGGGGTGCATGGTATATGTTCAACCCCCAAGGTTCAAGATGGATTACAGCATGAGAGAGGGTCCATGGTGGATATGCATACTTTTGATAGCTTGCTCAGAGGATGTTGGACCTCAAATGATCACTTGCTTAGTGTTCTTACCTACAAAATTTGAGATCTCTTGCTTGGATGGTGGACGCCCTACACGATGGCCACATGGAGGATCCATCGGGTGGGAGAGAGCCTTACAAGATATGAGCAGCATTGTGCATTGTGGATAAGGGCTACAAGCCCTAGATGGCATGTGGTATCTTGATTTCCTATTCGGAGGATTAGATGGCTCGCAAATGTCTGGGGCTTTGACAGTGTTCTTGCATGGGGTAGCTTCCCCAATGGAGTACTTGGCTTTGGAGGATGGATGGAGTCTCTCATGATGGAGTGGTGTGGACTTGCCTTGCATAGCTACATCACCTTGGGTCACTATTGTTTAGACCTAGGAGCAGAGAGCTTCACTTGTGTGGCTTACTTATGTTTAGTAGGATTTCTTGTGAGTCTTAGGCCAACGTTTGTTATATCGTTGGCCTCCATTGACTCTCATATAAATAGAGGAAGGTGAGAGTCTTTCCAAATGTAATATCCCAAATCCCGATATTTTCTATTTCTAAACAAATATGCTGATACAACTGGGCTTACAGACTGCCAGGAAAAAATCCCTATTTTATAGGAAAAATTAGGGTTAGGGTTTGTGAGATAGAATGCACACTTACCACTGATAACTGGCTGAACTGTTGCAGATAAAGTATGCAAGTACTGAGATCTGGATCGGAGAGGAACTGATCTCTCCTGCCTCCGGTGAATGCTCCAGCAATAAGACGCCCAATCAGAGAAAAAGGTGACGCCCTCAAGGAAGGAGGTGTCCGATGGATCCGCCGATTTGCAGGGCTGATAGCCTCGCTGTGCTGGAGAGATTGACTGGATTATGCTGAAGATCTGACACCCCTAAGCAGGATAGCGTCTAGGTTCAATGAGGCAGCTGCTCACGCCCCTGTAATCCCGGAAATGCTGATAACGGCTTCGGATGAGCTCAGATGGAGCTGATAATCAAGGAGTGCCAGAGTACGTAGCTAATGGTAAGAATGATGCCTGAGTTTCGGAAGGAAACTGAGATCTGAAGGCCCAATAGCTGATTAGGGCTTTCTGGTTGAAAAACACCTCTTACGGCTGTACCGTGCCACTGCAACAATCTATACCCTGTGCTATATAACTGATGAATGTACTAAAGAACAAGTGGTGAACCAGTATGGCTTACCCGGAATAAGACTAGGACAGATGTTCCACTGCCGAAATCCTGCTAGTTGAAGACTCCGTCTCCAACCCCAACTGCTGTGCTGCTATCCAAGTGCTCCCAAAATAATAATAATCA
>LPNX010751265.1:141944-230949 GCA_001517045.1 Pseudotsuga menziesii
CCCCTAAAACTCCATTTCCATTGCCCTGTAATCTGTAGTGTATTTTCCTATAGAGTAAAGCCACTGAACACCCAAATTCACATGAGTATCCGCTACATCCACTACATAGAAAGAGTCTGTCATCTGATAGTTACCCAGGGCAACATTCAGTTTTGGGATCCAGTAGTTGCACTCCATGCTGGAGTTCCCGGCTACTGCTACAGTGAATCCCTCGAACTTCTCGGTCTGAATACCTCGTTTGGCTACCCAAGCGGAGTCAATGAAATTGTGGGTGGCTCCCCCATCAATCAGAACTCCTACTCTGTGACCCTGCACTACTCCCCGGACCCTGAGAGTATGGAACCTCGGTACTCCAGACAATGTAGCAATGACTCCCTCTGGTGTATCACCCTGGTGTGATTCCTCTTCTGTGGCCTCCTGCTCATCGTCATCCTCGTCACTGTCTGAATACACCTCAATGTAGTGTGCCTTTGCCTTCCCTGCGCACCTATGTCCTGGTACCCATGGTTCCTGGCAGGTGAAGCACAGCTTCTTCCTTCTCAAATCTTTCTTGGTGTCCTCATCTAACCAGGTTTTCTTGGGCACATCCTGCTGGAAAGGTTTCCTGTCCTTGTCCCTAATAGGAAAATTGGTTTTCATAGGGAATTTGTTTTTGGGAACTGAATCCTGAAGATCCCTTTCCCTGCTAATAGCATCCTGCAGAGTGAGGGGTTTGTAGGCTTTCACCCATCCCCGTAGTGGCTCTATGAGGGCCTCAGTGAATAACATAGTCAGTCTGCTCTCTGACACATCTTTTACCATAACGGCTAGCCTCTGAAACTCTGAAATGAATGATTCTGCGCTACCAGTCTGCTTGAGTTGAGCCAACTCCCTGAAATGGATCTCTGGATCTTTCCTGTCGAACCTCTCCATGAGTTTCTGAGTGAACTCACCGTAAGAATGTATGGTGTTGTGACCCAATGTCACCAGTCTGTGGTACAACCATTCGTGAGCTTCTCCGTCCAGGTGAAGTGTAGCCAACTTAATGGCGTCTGTCTCTGTCATGGGGTTGAGCTGGAAATAGGTATCCAACTTTTGGACCCATGTTCTCGCTGATCCTCCGCGAGTTCCATCAAAGTTTGGGATAGTTAACCTGCCCAAGGTCTTCTGCAGCTCATAGTTGTGATTGAAACCCTTGTTGAAATTCCTGGGCCTGTTTCTGCTCTTCATGTTGCAGAAGTCTAAGAAAGACATAGCAGCATGAAACTCATCCCCTAAGTCCCTGTACTCCTGCAAGTAAGCCCCAAAAGGCTCGCTGGGCTCTACCTGCATGACCGGGCCCCCTACTGTATCTACCAAGAAGTGAGGCATGGTAGGCCTGATAATAGGTCTGCTGTATATGTGGGGAGTGTTCTGGATGTTGGTGTACGCCATCTTTCCACTGCCGCTGGAAGATCCTCGCTCTACTGGTGAGGGGGGGGCACTGCTGATACCTGGTTCCGGTTTCGCTGACAGCCTGCTGATTGCATTGAGGACTTCTTTTTGTCCTTTGGCTAAGTCCTGCAATGCAGAGACCAAGTTGCAAAAGTCCATCCGATCCTCCTCATCTCCCGTTCCTTTTCCCCTATCCGAATGAATACCTGTCTGTTCCATGTCTGAATTGGTATCCTCTAGCTGGATATCTTCAAATTCTTCTGTGTATCTACTCTTCCTCCTCCTATAAGTTACAAAAGGATCTCCTTCTGTATTCATCTACTTTTCATCTCTTAAGCCCACAGCTAGCCTAGAAAATAGCTCTGATACCACTGTAATATCCCAAATCCCGATATTTTCTATTTCTAAACAAATATGCTGATACAACTGGGCTTACAGACTGCCAGGCAAAAATCCCTATTTTATAGGAAAAATTAGGGTTAGGGTTTGTGAGATAGAATGCACACTTACGACTGATAACTGGCTGAACTGTTGCAGATAAAGTCTGCAAGTACTGAGATCTGGATCGGAGAGGAACTGATCTCTCCTGCCTCCGGTGAATGCTCCAGCAATAAGACGCCCAATCAGAGAAAAAGGTGACGCCCTCAAGGAAGGAGGTGTCCGATGGATCCGCCGATTTGCAAGGCTGATAGCCTCACCGTGCCGGAGAGATTGACTGGATTATGCTGAAGATCTGACACCCCTAAGCAGGATAGCGTCTAGGTTCAATGAGGCAGCTGCTCACGCCCCTGTAATCCCGGAAATGCTGATAACGGCTTCGGATGAGCTCAGATGGAGCTGATAATCAAGGAGTGCCGGAGTACGTAGCTAATGGTAACAATGATGCCTGAGTTTTGGAAGGAAACTGAGATCTGAAGGCCCAATAGCTGATTAGGGCTTTTTGGTTGAAAAACCCCTCTTATGGCTGTACCGTGCCACTGCAACAATCTATACCCTATGCTATATAACTGATGAATGTACTGAAGAACAAGTGGTGAACCAGTATGGCTTACCCGGAACAAGACTAGGACAGATGTTCCACTGCCGAAATCCTGCTAGCTGAAGACTCCGTCTCCAACCCCAACTGCTGTGCTGCTATCCAAGTGCTCCCAAAATAATAATAATCATAAGTGAGGTCTCCTCTTGCTTTACCCTCTATTTATAAAGTTCAACTGCGCAAAACCTAATCTTTGACCTAATTAGGTCACTTTATCTTCTAATTTGTCGTTGACTTGCATGCATGCGGGTGGAGACCTAAAAAGAGCATGGTCATGCATGAAGGTGGCCTTTGGCCCAAGTGGCTCTTCCCGACCAAGTGAGGATGCCCTAGATCTTCTATGGATGGCATCAGTCCTGATCTGATTCCCTAGCTATCAGTAACCGCTCGAACCCACAGGAATCACATAGGTTAGCGATATGGGCCTCAAGGCCTAAAAGGAAGAGGACATTACACCAAACATTACATCACACATTCATTTTATCCCTTCTTTGGATTGCTTTCTTAGTGGTCCGCTACAGTTCATGAGGAAACCATAGTGGAGCATATGAGAAGGGGGTGGACGATTTCTCTCTCGAGAGATTCTTCTTTGTACATTTGATCTCTTTCTTGGGCACTAGGGTCTCTAGGTCTCTTGGAGCATCTTGGATCTTAGAGTTAGTGTCTCATCCATTAGAAGCTAGAGATTGGGTTTGGAATACCTTGAATGAATTTGGGGAAGTAGAGAAGGAGAATGGCTTGCCATGGAAATGTTGTTGGAGGGATTCTTGTGCTTGGAAGAACTAGAGTTTGTTGACTGACCCTAGCCATGGCATCTTGGGTGATTGGATTTGTTCTAGCCTTGAGAGGAGGCTATGGTATGTATGTACGCCATTCATTGAGCATGTATATATATGAGATTTTCAGCTGTCCACATATTGTGTATATTGCAGATTTGATTTTAGCATTTTATCTTATTGGGATTGTTATTTTTAGCTCTTAATGGCCTAGGATATGAACTCTAATGGCCTTCTTTCTACACTAATGACTTAATAATACTGAATTGATGTACCTTTCTGCTCCTAGTGCTATCAGTCCTCAATTATTCCCTTTTCTTTAAGACCCGCTCAGGCCTATGGGAATAAGATAAGTTAATTTCGTTGGTGGGTGGCCCTTCTTTTCCTTAGAACTGGTGTTTCTTTTCACCCTTGCGCTGTATACCCTCCTTGTATCTTCTGGGCTACCTGTGAGGATCGAACATGCTAGTTTTGGCTCCTTGTCCAAATCCCCTAGGGCTCATCCTACCTTTGTCTGGAGTCTACCCGGAAAGCCCTTCCCACACCACTGTTCCTTCCGTGAAGTCTTATGTGTTGGAGTTGGCCATTTCCTTGTGCGAGTCTTGTCCTCATGCCTGAATATGGTGGTCATCCCCTTTGCTGTGGCTGACCCTGAAGCTTCATTGGGCATTCCCCTTAGGACTACCCTCTTCCCATCTGGTGCCAGGAACTCCATCTCTAATGTTTGGTAGTTGGTTGAGTATTTCCCAATTGAGTACAACCATTGTACTCCCAAAACAATGCTCGTGTCTGGTACATCTACCACATAAAAGTCGTCCACCAATGTATAATTCCCAAGCTGTACCTGTAACTAAGGTATCCTCTGTGTGCATTTCATCCTGTGATTGCCAGCCATGACAACGGTAAAGCCCTCAAAGTCCTTAGTGGGAAATCTTTTCCTCTTTACCCAAGAGGCATCTATAAAGTTGTGGGTGGCCCCACCATCAATCAAAGCAATGGCATGCTGTCCCTCGATACTTCCCTTGATCCTGATAGTATGGAAGGTGGGGACTCCTGTGAGGGTAGCAGTAGTGGCTCTCTATGTTGCTCGAATTTTCTACTGTGTAGTTCTCCATCCGATTTTTGCTCCGACTCATCTTCCTCACTGCTATCTGGAAGTACCTCGATGAGGTGTACTTTCCCTTTACCCATACATCTGTGGCCTAGTACCCAAGGTTCTTTGCAAGCAAAACATAAGTTCTTTCTTCTCAAATCTCGTCGTGTGTCCTCGTTCAACCATTCCCTCTGTGGGGTTATTCTTTCCCTATTTTCTGGAAGATGGGTAGGTTTTTCCTTGTTTTCTAGGAGACTGGTAGTTTTTTGTGGCTGCTTGCTCTTTGGTACGGAATCTTGTAGGTCCATAGCATCCTGCAAAGTAATCGGCCTGTAGGCCTTCACCCATCCGCATAGTGGCTCGGATAGTGCCTCTGTAAATCGCATAATCAACCGACTCTCTGATATGTTAGATACCATACTTGAAACTCTCTGGAATTCGGATATGAATGTCTCGGCACTGCCTATCTGCTTGAGTTGCACAAGATCCCTGAAATGAATCTTTGGGTCCTTCTTATCAAAGCGCTCCATGAACCTTTGTGTGAAGTCACTGTAGGAAGTGATAGTGTTGTGACCCAATGCCACCAGTCCGTGGTACCACCACTCATGTGCTTCCTTGTCTAAATGTAGAGTAGCAACCTTGATTGCATTTGTCTCTGTCATGGGGTTAAGTTGGAAGTGGGTGTCTAACTTCTGTACCTAAATCCTGGATGAACAACTGGATGTCCCATCAAAGTTGGGGATAGTCAGTCTCCCCAATGTGCATTGCAACTCAAAATTTGGATTGAATGCTCTATTTAACCCTCTTGGCTTGCTCCTGTTTTCATGTTGCAATGGAATTCATCTCCCAAATCCCTCTACTCTTATAAGTACCCTCCAATGGCTCACTAGGCTCTGCTGGCATGACTGATCCTGCTACTGTATCGGCTAGGAAGTGAGGCATAGTAGGCCTGCTGGAAGGTCTGTTATATATGTGGGGTGTGTTTTGCATATTGGTGTATGCATGCTTCCCACCACTGCTTGTAGACCCTCTATCTACTGGTGAGAGAGGTGTACTGCTATTACCTGGTTCTGGTTTTGTTGACAGTCTGTTGATTGCATTAAGTGCGTGCTTTTGCCCTTTGGCTAGGTCCTGTAATGCGCTTACTAGGATGCGAAACTCCAACCTGTCCTCATCTTCTCCTGTTCCTTTTCCCCTATCAGAGTGTATACCTGTTGGGTCCATGTCTGAGTTGGTATCTTCTAGCTGGATATCCTCAAATTCTTCCGTGTACCTACTCTTCCTTCTCCTATAGATTACAAAAGTGTCATCTTCTGTATTCATCTACTTCTCATGTTCAAGCCCACAGCCGGCAAGGAACATGCTTTGATACCACTGTAATATCCCAAATAATGATATTTTCTAATGTTCTATTGTAGTGCTGACCAGGGATAATTTTAGGGGCGAATTTTAGCCCAATGGGCTATTTTTCCATGTTTTTCTCCCAAAAAGATTCGCCATTTTGCATTTTTTTAAGCCCTGTTTCGCCCAATTTTGATGGGGTAAAATGTTTTCACCCTAAAAATCGCCAAATTATTATATAAACGATATAAAATCCTTGGAAATTAAAATATTTTTTGAAAATTATCGCCAATAATTTTATAGTTGGTGTTTTAAGAATTGGTAATATTCGCCAACATTTATACACTTTTAAGTAAGTATGGTTCCTTAAAATCATCCTTGGTGCTGACTCACACTCTCAATCTTATACAAAGATACGAAATAACAATGCATGCAAACTTGCCATGCAAAAATGCCCTGAAATGTAGCTAAATTAGGGCTAGGGTTTGCAGAGAGAAATTAACACTTACCACTGATATCCTGGCTGATAATGACTCCAGAGATAGGTCCATACATAAAGATCTAGGTAGGTGGGCTAGTAGTGCTCCTTTCCTCCGGTGTTAACGCCTAGCTATACCGAGGCTCTTTCCCAACTAAATATGACTTTTGGGAGGAGGAGTTATCTGATACCCTCGAAACTTTGCAGAGCTAATGGTCTTCCCCTCCTGAAGAGAATGGCCAGAGCATGCGAAAGATTTGGCCTTTCTAAATACCCTAGCGAATTGATCTGGCAGTTTGGTGCTCACACCCTCAAATCCCCTTGATTTGTTGATAGCTCCTCAGAATGAGCAACCGGAGAACTAGGAACCACACAATGCAATGGGATGACCCTGCTGAAGAAGAAGAAGCTGGCATGCGAGAGATAAACTAGAAATCAGAGACCCAGTGAATACTTTGGGGTATCCAGCTAAATCCGAAGCTGCAAAACCTGAACCTGCAAATCAGTAATCCTTCTGAGTGTGTTGGATCCTGAACACTAATGTATACGGTGAATGTCGTTGATAAACCTGGATGGTCTATCCTGAAGAGACTAGGGCAGATCACTGTCGAACCCTTGATCTATCCTTAAAAGACGCCATCTTCAACCCCAACTGTCGCTGTTGCACACGGTGCTGCTGCTCAAAAGCTCCAAATCAATCAACAATAATCATAGATGCTTCCTTTAGTCCCATACCCTTCTTAAATAGATCTTCATATGCTTTTAGTGTTTGCATGTCACTTTTAGGCTTTATTCTTCCCTTTTGCATGCATGCAATTCTAATTTGATGTTGACTTTAATATTGACTAAACAAGGTCTGCATGCTCCGCATGCTCTAGGATATGAACTCTGATGGCCTTCTTTCTACACTGATGACTTAATAATACTGAATTGATGTACCTTTCTGCTCCTAGTGCTATCAGTCCTCAGTTATTCCCTTTTCTTTAAGACCCGCTCGAACCTATGGGAATAAGATAGGTTAATGGGTGTTCTCAAGGTGGTTTAGTTAGAAGGGGACATTACACATGGCTACATTGATGGCGATTTTGTTTTGATGCAAAAAAACGGTTGAAAGCATCTTTGTTGTACTTGGTCGTCACTAGGACGATGCTTATTTGTTTTATGAGAGCTGGTGTTCAGATTGGCACCTGAAGTCATCTCTCAGATAGGCTGATGGACTAGCCTATGAATGGCTACAGAGAGCGAGCATGATGCTCAGGGAGTAGGACGCTCCAACACAAAGGGAGACTAGTCTCTTGATACTCTTCCATACAAGCGCATGAATTCAGTTATGTGGTTTGTTATTATTTCATTCATTTGCATTTCATGTCTAGAATAGGGTAGGACAAAAATGTATGCCCGGATTTATTTGATTCCTCTATTAGTTGATATGTGTGCAGGTTCTCAGAAGAGAGCACATTAGTACTTGTATGATATATGATGGGACCGTATCTGACTCCCAAACACCTTGTGATTGGGTGGGGAGACTAGCCCTTGATGAATAGCGTTGATGCATCGAGTAGGTGTTCCCCCAGTATTGGCCTTAACTTGGCTAGGGGTGAATGGCTTTGAACGGGACACAAGCTTCTCCTAGTCATCCTGAGATGGGATGGGGAGATTGGTCCCTAGTCGCACACACTATCCTCCCAGAGGTTGATGCATCGAGCAGGTGTTCCCCCAGTATTGGTCGTAACTTGGCTAGGGGTGAATGGCTTAGGGTGGGACAGTAGATTCTCCCAGTCATCCTATGATGGGATTATTAGATTGGTCCCTGGTTGAATACACTATCCTTCTAGAGGTTGAGCATCAAGTATTCCTTCAGTATTGGCCTTTGTGACTTGGCTAGAAGTGAATGGCCCAGGGTGGGATAGAAACTTCTCCTAGTCATCCTGAGATGGGATGGGGAGATTGGTCCCTAGTTGCTCGTAGGGAAGTGCCTTGTCCCAGACACTCTATGATGGAGTGGGGAGATTAGTTTTGTGTGAATCGATATGCGTTCTATGTGGACTCCAGAGTTCTGTGTAAACACCTTGTCCATTGTGGACTATGGTTCTGTGTGGACCGATATAAGTTGTGTTGGACTCTATGGGTTGGTGCCCAACAACTATTGTGGCTAGGAACGACTCATCACTGGGTTGGTGCCTAGCAACCCTTGTGGTTGGGAGATTTATGGGTTGTAAGTTTGTAACATTAGTGAGCTCATTGGGTTGAGCAGAGGCATAATCGGTTTGGTGCATGTTCCCCGATGGACTTGTTGAACTAATGCACGAGTGACTTCCCGATGGACTAAGAAAAGTTGTGGAGCTAGTTCATGTTCTTTGATAGATTGTGTTACCAAGTTGCACTAAGTTGGATTTCTAAATGAGCCGCTAAAGATGAACAATCACTTGTTCAAAATTTAAAGTTCAAAAGTCCTTCCAGGCCTTTTCCTAAGCCCTTTTTAAAAAATTTTTAACATGTTCATACCCCATGGGGAATTGTAATGAAAAGAGTTAGCATGATGACTTTATGTAAAAGGTTCGGCTTCTTAGGACTTATTTATTAATGCATTATTCCAAGGTGTTTTTTCCTTGTTAATTATTTATTGTTTTTAAGCGATAAATCATTTTCGAGTTTTTCACCCAATCCTCCAAAGCTGGAATAATCGCCTTATTAATTAAGCCTTAGGAGGTTATTAAAACCTATGTGTTGATGTATATTCCCATACTAATCATTATTTTGAGTCATTATGAACATGTCCCAAGTCCCCCATAGGTTTTTTTTAATTTTCGGAAAAAAATATTTTTTTTTCCATTTTTACAGGCTTATTTTTAATAAGTTAATTGTAAAGGTGTAAAAAGTCATAAAGCGTGGCTAGGAGGTATTTTTGCCATGGGGGTGCTCATTTTCTAACTCAGAGCACCCACTTAAGCCCTAGACCCACTTTCCTAAATTTTCGAGTAATTATTTAACCCCAAAATCTATGTTGTAGGAAACATGCCCCCCCCCATGTTTCCAGCCCGTTTCCTGACAGAAACTCGAAAACCCGTACCCTACAGAAGGGAAACCCGTTTCCAATTAAGGGGCACCATTTCGCGTGTCGGAAACTCATTTCCTTACAACAGAAACCTGTTTCCAAATCAAATTTCACTAAAATCACGTGTTTCCTTCCACAGTCCACCTAAAACGCTTGTTTTTTTAATTTTTTGGGTTTTTGTCTTTTTCAACTAGGGTTTTAGAGGCTTCCAAAATGTTCTTTATGCCTTGGGTTTGCTATAAAATAACACCCATGCCTCCTTTCTGCCATCACGGCTTATCCCCAACACTCATTGGCAGCTCACGGTCCATTGGCATAGGTAACGGTGCATTGGCATAGCTCAAGGTTGATGGTTCATCATCACAAATCTTTGGCTTTAGTGTATACATTATCATGGGCAGGACGACTCATCCTCACCGCTCTTTGGCAGCCCACGCCTCCATTTCCAACTCATGGTGGTGTTGCAAAGGTCACGGTGGAGGCTCAAGAAGTGGACACGATGTTGGCAGCTGGTTGGGTTGCCGAATATTGACTGTGTGGTCACGGTGGTGCCATTTTGTTTTGCAGATTGGTGGAGGATGAAGATGAGCCTAAGCATGATGACTATTAGTGTTCGGGCTTCAGCTCATGTTTTCTTTATATTTTCATTGTTCATGTTGATGTAGTATTGTACTTGTAGCCTCGTATATAAAGGCTGATTTTGGAATCTGGATATATATGTATTAGCAGCTTAGCCTCATTTTGAAGGTTGTTTTTTGGCTATTTCCACTTGCATTATGGAATCATTTATGGGTAAAGTCATTGTGTTTTTTTTGGATATTACTACTTAGTACTTGCATTATGGAATCACTTATGAAATTATGAGTAAAAATGTTAAATGTGATGTCGAATTTAATTTGTAAATAATTATAATATATATATATATATATATATATATATATATTGCGTTTCCCCATTTCCTAATTTTGGGGGCTCACATTTCCCCATTTCATGCAACTTAACCCAAAATTAATAATTACTCGAAAAACCCAAAAAATACCCAGAAAAATGAAATATTTAAAAAATTCAGCAATTAAAAAAATAAAAGACAATTGCCAAAAATGAATTTTATGACTTGGAAATTTATTGTGCCAAGTACCTAGGCAAGTGGGACAAGTTAGATGTTGCCAATTCAGAGATATTTTTGAGTTGGTTGTTTCCTCATGATGAGAGGGGCGCTTTTCTGCAAGTGAGGCGCAAATCCCAAGAAAGGATGGAATGTTGTGTGAGTTGGATGAGCTTTGGGTGAGGTGGCTTTCACATTTTGGAAGTTGCTATCCTTCTTGCCTTTACCCAACTCATGCCAACCCTCTTCCACCTCATTCCCAACTTACCCAAGCTAGAGCATCCTTGAGGAAGGTGTGCCCCCTCTAGCTTGCCGGTTTTCCTAAATAAGCAGGTAGTCTCTCTTCATTTGAGACTGAATATTTTGGCAAGGAACTTATGCTCCTGTACTTTGTAATATTTTTCTATCATTTTGAATAAAAGGCTTTGGAGGTCAAGAACTGTGTAGCGATTCTATGTGTGGATGAATATTGTCTTGAGCTTTTGAAGTAACCGGTGGTATTCATTTTCTTGCATCTCTTTGGTTAAGCTTGGCCCTTGAAGGAGAGCTATCTCTTGGTAGGGTAAGGTTTAAAATCTTGTTTGCTTGAAGATCTTACTGTTTATTTGTTTCAGATATCTTGGAAGTACATTTTTGTTTTGTTTAATAATCTTGTTTTTCTGAGTTTATATGGCAGGTGGCACCAAATTTCTTAACCATTTTTTTTGTGCAAGTATTTTGTATTAGTTGCAAGTTACACAGATTGAAGAAGAGCTTGAGTTTGCTTACATCTTCCTGCTATTCAACAACTAAAGAAAGACATAGCCCCTCTTTGTTCCATTGTGAACAACTCCATCGTCTATATTCTGGCATCAAGCTTCTTCATATCTTCTCTCATTCTACAAAAAATATTTATTTCTGTTACCGATTATTTTGATAATGGATATTTGGTTTAGTATATAAAAATATATCAATAACTAAATCTGATTTCATTTATCATTAAAGTTAGATCCTAAGTCACCTGACACGAAGGACACGGGGATTCGAGTGTCCGACACGGACACATTGACCCTCGGAATCAGGACACGTAGGACACATTATATATATATATATATTTAAAATAAATTATATATTTAAAATTTAAAATTATAGACATATAAATCCATTTTTTTACAAATATTCAATATAAATCAAAATCAATGCACATTTAACACTAGTATTACACATTTACAAATCAAATCAGTAATCATAATCATATTATGAGACACATAGATATCATAGTCATAAATCACGATGTCAATACTCATGAGTCAAAACCATATTTCTCATTAAGTCATGAAAATCAAAATGTATACAGTATAATCATATAATGTATCACTGTATCAGAATTACGTAGATGTTAGAATGCCACTTGCAATAGTAAATACAAAAAGGCGTAGATCAAAATAGAAGAATGAAGAGTCTCATCTATCAATAGTCCTCATCTTTCTCCGTGTCTGAATCAAAAAACTCATCGCTGCTCTCCTCCTCCTCAACCATGATAGGATCAATATATGTTGGTGTGGAGGATGACCCCTCCAAAGGATCACTATCATCAAATGTCACCGGCTCTAGCACTGGATCATTAAGATCTAGGTTGGCTAATTCCAACTCAGTACTTTTGTCCAAACCCATATCACCAGGAAAGACATCCCACATCTTTGTCTTTCCCTTCACCGACTCCTCCCTCTTCTTGTAAATAAGACGAAGGTTGGTGTGCACATACACCATCGTCTCTGCTCTGAACTGCTCAAGCCTGCTCTTCTTCAAACTATACAAGTTGCCATATGTGCTCCAATTCCTCTCACAACTAGAGGATGATGTAACTTGAGAGATGATCCTAAAGGCTTGCTTCTGTAGAATAGGGCATGTTGTCCCATGAGTTTCCCACCAATTATAGGGCTTCTTAACTCCCCTATCTTCAACCACATCATAGCCCCCAAATCTCCCAGTAGCATAGGAAAACTCTACAAAGCCCACCTCCACCTCATCAAGCAAGTCTCTATCCTGCAATTGCCTAAATGTTATCTTCCTCCCTTGTGCAATTTCCACATCGATGTGAGGAGGGACTCTATGTGAGGTGACGGTCCCACCAGTGAGCCATTCCTGACTGTAAAACTTGGGGTTCAAGGAGTGGGCCAAGCAATGTGTTATCCACTAATTTTGCACTTAGTTGGATTAGTTGAGGAGCCGCCAGTTAACAAACATGATAAATGTTTGATTCCAGTGTATCAGATGATCCGACATTGTGTCTAGCCTATTTTGGCTAGTCAGTTTTTTGTTTGAATAATTATAACCATGACCCTGCGGGGTTTGTAATAAAATGTCTTAGTAGGGTGTCTTGAGTGGTTTGGTCTCCTAAGACGTAGAATTTCAACTAATGTATTCCAACGAGTTTTTTGCCCTTGACAATTATGCTTTGCCTATAGCCAAGTATAATTGACAAGGTTTTCTCCTGCTTCCTCCAAAGCTGGAATGCCCGATTTTGAATTCTGGGCCTTAGGGGGTTATTAGAGCCGAACTGAGTATATATAAACCTACTAGACATTATTAGAATACACTATGGTCATGTGCTAAGTCACTAGGACCCTCAGGAAAAAAATTGAAAAAATTTTACCAAACGCGTCAGTTTTTAAAAAAAAAATTCCCCAAGTTTTTAATTAAATTTTTCCATAATTTAAATGGAAAAATTCAATTTGTAATAAGTTAGTCGTCCGGAACCCGAATTCAGTGATTGAAGGATCTAACATTAAGCCAAAAATCATTCATGACCAGCCAGCTAGCTAGCACCAAGTTTCAGATCATCATTCGGCCACATAGCTCATATCTTCTCAAAAAAGTTAGTTTTGCAGAAAATATTGTTTAATTAATAAAAATGATTATTTTGGAGAAAATCCAAATCTCTCCAAATTAATCCGAATTAAGCGAAATAAAAGGCTAAATGACATGGCACGGAGCATTTATGATGATTCCAATCAATATCGGTCTGTTTCAGATCAAGTATCGGAGTGTAGCAGTTGAACTATTAGTCAGAAATTTGCCCTCTTTGGTCAAATCCGTTTTTGGTTAAAGTGTGGGTTATCTATTGGTTGGGTAATCATTACGAGGGAGGATGAGCCACCTCAGCCCCCCTCATTACTCCAGCACTCAGTTACAATTTAGTTGTTGCTTAGTTCAACTTCAAATCATCATGCCGAGCTCATTCAATTATTCCGGTGTTACTCTTAGTTTGGTTTTAGGGTTTTAGCCTTCTTTCTTTGTATAAATAGAGGCTCTTTGAGCTCTATTAGGTGTGGATGATTGATGTAGAGAACCTCTGGTGAAATATTGTAATGCTTGTTGCTCTTATGCAACCTATTTTTTAATAAAGAAAGGCTTTGGAGGCTCATGTTGTGTAGATCTTGGATGCATATGTTCCGGTTAATGAGGTGATATTATTTCAGTTTCTTTACTTTTGTTAATTTGTGGGTATTAATACATGCTTTAGAGGGCTTATAAAAGCACGTAAGAATAGGTATTTGTAGCTTTCAAGTTACCTATTTATTCCATTTACTTTCATAAATCTTAAAGAGCATTGTTTTATTCAGCTATATTTCATGCTTTTGGGTTGTGTTTAGTAAACAATACATGATTTAACCCCCGTTTTGGCAAGTGTATAAGTTTTTGTCTGCAGATTACTTCACCGTATCAAGTAAAAGGTTGAGCTAAGTTGCATCTCCTTTTCTTGGAGCCATGCATACGTTCTTAGCAGCTGCATGCTATTTGGGATCCAAAGTGGTTTCAAGGATTCAAGATCCAAGTGGTTTATCTTTTCTATTCACCCTAAAATTAAAATTTTTCATTCTTTCACTTTATGTTTTCAAGTAAAATTCTGATTCGTAAAGCTAATCATTTGCATCTTACTTGCTCCCATTTCTAGATCTAGGAAGTGTCAAAATATTTTGCATTTTCTATTAGATCTAATTAGTACTTGAAGTAGCATAAAATTCCTATTTTTGCTTAAGTACTAAGTGTATTTTGTTAGTGTATTGTAGTGTTTAATCCATCATTTTGCAGGAAAATAGCTCACTGATTTTTCTCTTTGCGTGACAGGTTAAGCTGGAATGCTAGCAAAAAATCTAAAGATATAAGCTCCAAGAAACATTCATTTTCCTCCCTTCATCCCCATTCTCCAAGTTGCCTTGAAAACATTCTCAAGATCACAAAGGACTCCAAACTTCAATCATTGTTAACAAATTAATAAAGTGCAAGTGGGATTACGGCTCCCGGACCCCTCTTCCCCCATTTGGGGGAAGCTTGTATCGTCCCCTCATTTTCATGCTTTTCTTCATATTTTGCTAGAGGTAGGATAGAATAGTTTCAATTATTAGAAGTTTGTTTTTCATTAAAGTAGGGTAGTTTATTTCTGATTAGTTCATCATTCATAAAATATAAAAGTAAAGATGTTTCTTTGGTTATTTACTTAGCTGAATGCAAAGCTTGTTTACTTCTTTTTTATAATTTTACTTACCCCCTTGCTTTCTCAATTAGGGCCTTAAAAAGCCTGAAAGAGACTCTTGGGTAGTTTAGATCTTTATTTTTTCCTTTTAAGTTTAATCAATTAATTAATTAAGTCTCTTGAACTTGCAGTAACACAAGTCAAGAGCACTCTCTATCAAAGAGCATAGTTAGACTTGCATATCCTTGCATTAGGCATTTTAGATTAGCTAAGTCTCTTGAATCTTTGTCATAAGACAAGGTCAAGAGCGCTCTCTGTCGAAGAATCTTAATTAATCAATTTAATTAAATTTGCAAGTTGCAACTCACTCCCCCTTAATTAATTAACTTCATTGTATCCTTGTCGGAGTATGCTCTGACCGACTTCAAAATTGGAGTACCCAGCAACGGCATTGGATTTTTAATCTTGGAAGAGAAACATCATAAAATTTAAACCCCATAACCAACGCACCGGCGTTGTAGGGAATTTCCTAAGTTCTTCTTAGTAGAGCCGCCGAAACTCCCCGCTATCTAAGCTTCTCAGCTAGCTGGTCAATCTTCGTGATACCAGCCTGGGATACTGGGAAGGCCGTCATGTCTTCAACAGATTAAACTTGGAACATTCTCCCGGCTTTTGACAAACCTTCGTTGACACCATAAGCAAGATCACTTAAAATATTTAAAATATACCAAGAGCGCTTCCACAACTTAATATTCTCTAGCTTTATTTCAAGACTTTCTGTTAATTTCTTTGCGCATTGCAGTACTCTGACTCCATAAGGCACTGGTCGATTATTTTGCATAATTGTTATATTTGGATCAATTGTCTTTGGCCTGTTTAATTTTTATCTGTGAATGCATCTTCATAAAGCCTTGAATTACTGTTTATCTTTTAATTCTCTTCATAGCAACATGGATTGCTTTATCTTATGTGTCAAGTTCATAATAAACAAACACATTCAATCACTATAACTCCTAAACAACACCCATCCTCATCCACAACCTTTTAAAAACACTTTAACAACTTAAGAGCCATAGAAACGCTTTTGTAGGGACTACCCCCTTGGCTTCGTTAGGAGTTAGCCTAAATGGACGAGCTAGGAGTAGGTGACTGTACCTAGCTCTGTGCTTGCCCCCAAGGTCAAACCAGTCCCACTTTTCTAAGTGAGGAGACAACTTTCGAAAAGTTTCTTCTGCTGGTGTGCAATCGGCGGACAACATCTTTTGGCGCTGTTGCCAAGGACAAATCTTTTTGTTCTTGGACAACCTTTGTTTCTTTTAGTTTTTTACCTTTTTTCCCCTTTTGGTAGATTTTTGGTCCAATCACTCTCCGAAATTAGACTTAAGTCCAGCTGGGGACTCCACTGTCAGTTAACACCTCAAGGTATTCGGTTAGAAGAAACTCTGAAGGTTTGCTCAATTTCATCCTTGACCTTGAAAAGGTTTATAGGAGGAGACTCAACAAACTAGCTTCTCGTAGGATCCTTGTAGAACTTGGATCTGAGTTTGTTTCAGACATCCACTTTTTATTTCAAGAAAACTTAGAAAATTTTCAAAACAATAACTGTTTCCTTGACACAATGGGTGAGTTTTTTACTCGTCTCAACTTTACTCAGATACCAGGTTAGCCTCATGACATTCCCAAAAAGGCTATCAACAAGCTCTTGACTTTTAATGGCACTAATGCCTCCATCTCTGTGTTGAAATACTGAGAGGGGGATGCACAGAACCCAATAGTTTTTAACGTGGAAACCCAAGTTCTAGGGGTAAAACCACGGATGCCTTTTTAAAAATAGTTTTCGAAAAATAACTAGAAGGAAGAAGCAACTCCCTTATTATTTAGACTTCAATTTTCCAGCTTCAACTGGAAGGAGGCTACGACCTCCTGATTTACAGGCTATGACTTGAAGGAAGCTGCCACTCCCTAGTTTTCCGGTTTCAACCGGAAGGAGGCTACGACCTCCTTTCCTTGCCCCATCTTGCCACCCTGATAAGAAGAAGATTGCTAAACCTGTGGACCTGTCAAATACCAAACCCTGTACTCTTTGCTGATAACATCTGCACTCTGATCACTGCCAAATCTTCCCTGTATATAAATCACTCCCACACACTGCTCGTCAAACCCAATCACTAAAGCATCTCGGCACTTTTAACACTGAACAACATCATCATCAAATGACTTACAATTTCATCTGTACACTGATATCACTGATCATACTGCGTGTACCTGTACACTTGTACACACTAACACTGTTGTACTATACACATACTGCACTTTTCACTAACCTCATTGCACCAGATTGTTCACATATCCTTGTATATACCGCAGGCAAATGTACATGTATACATATCCCAATGGTACACTATCATTCACATCCTTATTCACTTCAACACATGCACACAAGTACACTCATCACAGAACATATATATGTACCCATACACTTTGTATACTGTATTCATATGTATATATTACTGTATTTACTGTTCAAACATACCATTGTACTTCATGCATCATAGATCATAGAGTATACAAAAACTCACCTTTTTACTGGTGCTTGACTTTAGGACTGTGGAAGATGACCCAAAAACTTGTTCAGTCTACAATATATTCTATGCTGCTACCAGAAACCAAAGAGATAGTTGCTACCAATTCTCTGATACAAACCGTGTCTGCTGTTCTGGTGTTTTCCAAAGTCAATGAAAATCCTCAGACAAATCTCAGTCTCAACACTTCAATCAATCACTGTGAAGAGGCTTGGACTGTAAAAGTTCGGGTTAGCAAAGACCTTAAAACCTTGGACAAGGCTGTCAGAGAAATCTTGAATTTACTTGACACATTCTACGATGGTTGCTCGATGCCTCTGTATTGCTTGAAAATCTACAGTGATTACCTTCATTTGCATATTCAGTGCCACGTATCGGAGGTTAATATCACGATGCACACATTCATAAAGTATTGTATTCCCAGCTTTCATAATATCACTTGAATCTGCATCACCCTGTCCCAAAATGCAAAGAAGTCAAAGAACCCTTATTTGCACACAAAAAGAAAACATCGATTTCACCAATATCAGATTCAAGAGAGTATCCACTAGTGACCATATTCTTCAGACCACAGACTAGATTCTTTGTATACTCAGTCGCATTCCCATCATGAGGGCATTCATGACTCCGAGATCTAAGGCTTCGATTCAGTTCAAATAGCAGTGGTGCCAAGAATGATTCTTTGCCGGCTCTCGAACAACAGTAATTCAAACAGCGGTGACAACTCGGTTCCTTCAGATTATCACCCGTGAACGCTTTCAATCCTTCACGACTCCATCCTTCACATAAAAAATAGTAACTCTCAATTCCTTAATCAACAACGTGGGCTCAGCTTGGTATACCCGACTCAAACCCTGGTAAAAACAGAAGTGCGTGGAGTCTTCCACACGATGCGAATTCACCCTCAATCAACTACCCCGAAATTCAGAGTAGGTATAAACGTCGAAACCCAGCAGATAAAATAGACCTCAAGGCTTGGATTAAATTTGGACAGCTTCGGATACAGCCCAACTCGAATGCAATCAATGAAGAAACAAGATGCGAACCCAACAAAAAAAAACGCCCTGAATCCCAATAAAAATGAGCAAACAGATATGTTGAGATAGAGTCGAGCTTGACATTACTTTCGTGCAGAAGAGTACGGATCAATAAACGGGAATGTTCATCTATTTATACACATTTTCACGATTTATTTACTGGGCCGACCTTCCAACCATCATTATTATTATTATTATTATTTATTAAGATTTGTTAATAGTTTGGGAACCGACTTGTTTTCAAGAGAAAGAATTTTGTAAAAGTATTTTATTTATTATTTTAATTATATTCATACACTTTTTAAGGTTTTTAAAAATAAATATTTTTAATGTTTAATTTTAATATTACATTAAAATTATTAATGTTTTAAGAATTATTTTAACTTTTAAAATTACTTTGAGGATGAAGGGTTTTAACAAGTTTAATTTAATTTTTAATATTATTTTGATTATGTTTTAAAACTTGTTTGCTTATTTCATGTCAGGGCAACTTTGCACTAGTTAAGGAAATACTAAGTGTTTATAGGGTAATATTTAGGTTTAGGGTTTTAGAAACATTAGTTAGGTAAACAAAATTGCCACATACTTTATGACCATCAGGGTGTGGGGGTGCCTAGGCTTGTCCTAGAGTATCAGGACCTCTATAACACACAAATGACCAATGAAAGGGTCATTTGGACACTTCCAACTTCTTCAACTCACCAAGAACACATTCTAGGGTAATAGGGCATGATTGTGGTGTTGAGGGACCAATGACACAACTGGGGAATCATCGAACCAACTTGGGAGTACTTAACCATTCTACAGGGTGTTCAGGGCTTTTGCCATTGTCCAACGGCTCCAAGGGCTTCAGACTTGGGCTTAGACAAAGTCAAAAGGTCTCCTTTGACACTGACACTTACTCAACCCTCAGAGGCTCCTGTAGGGGCACCAAGACACACTAACACACACCTATTGGCATCAATGACAATTTAGTCAACAATCTCCCCCTTTATCATTGATGACAGCTCCAAATCTCCCCCTTCAAATGGGCTTCCTTTGTCCACAAAACTCCCCCTTAGATCATGCTTCTTTGACCTACCTTGTTCAACTTTTTCTCCCCCTTTGGCATCAATGGCAAAGGGTACTTCTACCATGCTCCCCCTGTCATATTGTACTATTGTTGAAGATAGGGGAATTCAATTAGGAGATAATATGACTCCCAATTTTTCTCTGAGGTATTCAAAAGTCTCTCTTGGGAGAGGCTTAGTGAAAACATCTGCAACTTGTTCTTTTGTCCCGATATATTCCAACTTGATATTCTTTTCAGTGACCTGTTCCCGAAGAAAGTGAAACTTGATTGGAATGTGCTTGGTTTTGGAATGCATAACTGGATTTTTGGAGATACTGGTGGCACTCGTATTGTCACATAGAATAGGAATCGGTTCATTGCATGTCACGTGTATGCCTTGCAGGGTTTGCTTCATCCAAAGAATCTGAGTACAACAAGCTGCTGCTGCTATATATTCTGCTTTTGCGGTTGATAAGGACACTGAAGACTGCTTCTTGCTTGACCAATATACCAGACAACCACCTAAAAAGAACACTTTTCCACTAGCGCTTTTTCTATCGTCAACACATCTTGCCCAATCTGCATTTGAATATGCTATCAATGTCAAAGCATTCCCTTTTGGATACCAAAGTCCAAAATCTAAAGTTCCTTTGAGATACCTGAAGATCCTTTTAACTGCTATAATGTGAGTTTCCTTTGGGGCAGCTTGAAATCTTGCAACTTGTCCAACGGCTTGCATCACATCTGGTCTGGAGGCAGTTACATATAGTAGACTACCAATCATTGACCTATAGAGCCTTTGATCAACTTCCTTAGATTCATCATCTTTGCTTAGCTTACAACTGGTGATCATAGGGGTACTCACAAGTTTACAGTCTTCCATCTGGAATTTCTTCAACGTCTCCTTAATGTATTTTGTCTGGGTAATAAAAATGCCTTCTGTTCTTTGAGATATCTGGAGTCCCAAGAAGAAGGTCAATTCACCGAGTAATGACATTTCAAACTCTTTTTGCATGTCCTTAGCAAATTGTTGACTCAGTGAATCATTATCACTTCCAAATATGATATCATCAACATAAACTTCAATGATGAGTATGTTGTCATTGTCTTGTTTGATGTACAAATTGCTATCTGCACTTCCCCTCTTAAAGTTTTGTCGTAGTAAGTACCTGTCCAATCTGGAGTACCAAGCTCTTGGAGCTTGCTTTAGTCCATATAAAGCCCTTTTGAGCCTGCATACATAGTCCTCGTTTTCTGAAAGTTGAAATCCTTCTGGTTGTTCGATATAGACTTCTTCTTCCAATTCCCCATTTAGAAAGGCTGATTTTACGTCCATCTGATACACTTTGATGTCTTTGGAGCAAGCATAGGCCAATATCATTCTGATAGCTTCCATTCTGGCAACTGGTGCATATGTTTCTTCAAAGTCTATTCTTTCGATCTGAGCATAACCCTTACAAACCAATCGAGCCTTGTTTCTGCTTACTTGTCCATCTTCATTCATTTTGTTTCTGAAAACCCATTTTGTGCCAATAACATTTTTGTTATGTGGTCTCGAAACAAGTTCCCCAGTTTCATTCTTCTCGATTTGATCTAGTTCTTCTTCCATAGCTTTAACCCATTGTTCATTTGTACTAGCCTCTGCAAAAGTTCTAGGTTCAGTTGTAGACAAAAGAGAGAAGTGTACCTGCTCATTTCCTCCGGATTGTCTTCTTCTGGTTCCTATTCTGGCATCCTTATCACCACCAATAATCTGATTTGATGGATGATTCTTCTGGTACTAGTTCTTAGGTGATAGATGATCTTTTTGTTCTTCTTGTTCGACAGTTGGTTGATTCAGTTCTTCATCTTCCGTGAGTTGCTCTTCATCCTCATATGTTTGTTCTTCCACTATAATTTTCTTCACACCTCTTTTCTTGGAACCTTTGTCTTCTTCATCGTCTGATTCTTCTGTGTCTTCTCTGGATGATGTTAGTCTTCCTTCAACTATCTTCACGTTAATGCTTTCAATCACTTTGTCTAATCTCAGATTGTAGCATTTGTAAGCTTTCCTCTTGGATGAATATCCAACAAATATGCCCTCATCTACTCGAGAGTCAAATTTTCCAATCTTCTTATCATCTCTTTTGATGTAACACTTGCTTCCAAAGATTCTGAAGTGTTGTACACTTGCTGCTCTTCTGGTCCATAGCTCATAGGGAGTTTTATCATTTTTGTTTCTGAGTAATCCTCTGTTTAAGATGTGTACTGCTGTATGAACTGCCTGTCCCCAAAATTTGTCATTTAACTTGGGTTCATTCAACATTGTTCGGGCCATCTCCATTACTGATCTATTCTTTCTTTCAACAACTCCATTTTGCTGAGGTGTTCTGGCTGCTGAAAATTGTCTCTTTATTCCATGCTCTTCACAGTACTTGTTGAATTCATCAGGAGTGAATTCTCCACCGTTGTCAGATCTAAGGCACTTGATTCGTGACCCTGTTTCATTCTCGATCAGTTCCTTGAACGTTTTGAAACATCCAAATGCTTCTGATTTCCTGTTGAGAAGACATACCCATGTCATCCTGGTATAGTCGTCAATGAGTAGCATGAAGTATTTTTCACCATTCAATCCTTTGCTTTTGGTTGGTCCACATAGGTCAGTATGAACAAGCTCCAAAGGTTTTGTAGAAGAATGCTCTTTCGTCTTAAAATGCACTCTTGTTTGTTTTCCATGATGACACTGTTCACATACAGAGTTAGCAGGTTTTGTGACTTCTGGCATATTTCGAATTGCTTGGTTTTTGTAGATTTTGACCAAATTGTCAAAATGTATATGCCCCATTCTTCTGTGTCAAAGCCAGCTTTCATCTTCTTTTCCCAAGTGACATTTTTCGGACTCAATCTCATCTAACACGTATATGTTGTTTGGAGTCCTAGTGGTTGTGGTTACTAACTTCCTTGATCCTTGCTTTCTTATTTTACATCCTCTTGAGTTGAAGATGAGTTCATGTCCTTGATCACACGTCTGACTGACGCTTAGTAGATTATGTTTCATGTTATCTACAAGCAAGACATTTTCAGCCAAGGAGTTTTTACTTCCGAGCTTTACTGTGCCCTTTCCCAATACTTTTGCTGAATTGTTATTTCCAAACGATACAGATCCTTTATCCTTTTCAATATTGACGAAAGCATCTTTGTCTCCTGTCATATGCTTGGAGCAACCGCTATCAACATACCATTTTCCAGAGCCATGATTATGAGCTTGAAGAGCAATACCACATTCGTAGTTGTTGTTATTGTGTTTAATCCATACCTTGTTGGGCATGCCTTCATTTCTTACTGTTGGTGTCCTCATTCTGCAATTTCTAGCTATATGTCCAAAGTTGTTACACTTGTAACATTCTATTTCTGATCTCAAGGGATCAAATCTGTTGTTTTACTGTGGTCGTCTGAGGCTTGCAAGGTTATTCCTTGTCTCAAAGTTTCTTCTTTGAAAACAGTTTACAGCTTTGTGTCCAATTCTTCCACATGTAAAGCAATGCTCATAAAAGAAGTATCCATACCTGGGAATATATGGAGGAGGTGCTTTTCTGAGATCTGATCTTTCTACTAGTCCTTCTTTTGATACAGGTTGTTCTGGCTGACGTTCGATCTCTTCTTCATTCTTGTAGTCCTTGACAACTTCTGCATACCTTCTTGGCTTCTTTTCGTTATCTGTCAACATTGAGCTTGAGGCTTCATTTGTATTCTGCTTGTATCCTATACCGGTCTTGTCGAAGAATGACATTTGATTGCTGATGATTTGTTCTAGAACCTTGGAGCTGTTTTCATAATCCTTTGTGATACTTTTCATCTGCAGCTTGTTCTTCAGAGATACTATCTCAGCCTCACAATTCTCCTTTTCTCTTATATTTGTCATTAGTTGTTCAGTGAGAGAGTCTTCAACTTGTTTGGCTTCTTCTAGTTTGGTCTTCAAGTCAACAATGGTTTGTTCAAACCGTTGTTCCTCTTCCTTAAGCAATCTATTTTCCTTCCTGACTTTCTTCAGCTCTTTCAAGGCGCTTACAAGTTCTGCCTAAAGATCTACTTCTCCTTCATCTTCGGATTCTTCCTTACTATTATGATCCTTATTCGAGCTTATTGCCATAAAGAGTACCTTGTCTGGTTCATCGTCATCACCAGAATCACAGTCATTATCGAAGTCACCACTGGATGAGCTATTGTCTCTTTTTGTGTAGAGACTTTTCTTCTTTGCAAACTTTCTTCTGTTCTTATTCTTGTAATTATTGTACTTCTTGTAGGGTTTAAAACTGTCATCCTCTTCACCATCTAAGTTCTTTGCATATGGACATTTAGAAGCAAAATGACCTATCTTTCCACATGAAAAACATTTAAGAGGTAACTTACCTTTGTATTTTCCAGTGCCTCTTTTTAATTTCCGAACAAAGTTGGCTATTTCTTCATCATCAGATTCATCACTTGTCAGTTTGTCTTTCGTTGATTTGTTCTTCCCAGCTTGTTTGGAGGAGACCTTGAATGCTGCTTCCTTACTTGATGTATCTTCATCTTCAATTCTCATTTCGTAAGCTACTAAGGTCCCATGTAGTTGGTCCACTGTCATAGTATCTAGATCTGTTCTTTCTTTTAAAGCAGAGATCTTGGGGTTGAACCTTTTGGGAAGAGTTCTTAGAATTTTTCGAACAACTATAGTCTCCTCAACCTTTTCTCCCAAACCTCTGATGGTATTCATGAGCTGATCAACCCAAAGAATATAGGCTGCTATGTCTTCGTCTTCATTCATTCTTAGCTGTTCGAATTGTCCCCTGTAAGTCTAAAGTTTGGATTCTTTGACTTTGTTGTCTCCTTCATATGTGGTTTGGAATTTGTCCCACATTTCCTTTGTAGAGGGACAGTTCATTACTTTGTTGAATACAGATTCGTCTATAGCACTTAGAAGATGATTTCTAGCCCTTGAGTTGTTGTTGTATTGAACCAGCTCACCTGCATCAGTTGGCACGGTCGTTGGTACTTTGTACCCATTCTCGATACTCTGCCATATTTCGATTCCTTGAGCTTCTATGAAGGCTCTCATTCTTATACTCCAGAATGCATAGTTGCTCCCATCAAACAAGGGTGTACCAGATTTGCTTTGTTTAGCAAATTTTCCCATGATTACCTTCCAGTGCTTAGTCTGTTTTGAAGGAACCGGCTCTAATACCAATTGTTGAAATACTGATCGAGGGGGTGAATCAGTATTTCAACAATATAATACTTTAATCAAAAGCAGGTTGTTGATCACCAATCACAGCACATCATCAATGTGTATAAAGATAACAAGATGCATAGTACACAATAGTTTTTAACGTGGAAACCCAAGTTCTGGGGGTAAAACCACGGATGCTTTTTTAAAAATAGTTTTCCAGAAATAACTGGAAGGAAGAAACAACTCCCTTATTATTTAGACTTCAATTTTCCAGCTTCAACTGGAAGGAGACTACGACCTCTTGATTTACAGGCTACGACCTGAAGGAAGCTGCCACTCCCTAGTTTTCCGATTTCAACCAGAAGGAGGCTATGACCTCCTTTCCTTGCCCCGTCCTGCCACCCTGATAAGAAGAAGATTGCCGAACCTGTGGACCTGTCAAATACCAACCCTGTACTCTCTACTGATAACATCTGCACTCTGATCACTGCCAAATATTCCCTGTATATAAATCACTCCCACACACTGCTCGTCAAACCCAATCACTGAAGCATCTCGGCTCTTTTAACACTGAGCAACATCATCATCAAATGACTTACAATTTCATCTGTACATTGATATCACTGATCATACTGCGTGTACCTGTACACTTGTACACACTCACACTGCTGTACTATACACATACTGCACTTTTCACTGACCTCATTGCACCAGATTGTTCACATATCCCTGTATATACCGCAGACAAATGTACATGTATACATATCCCAATGGTACACTATCATTCACATCCTTATTCACTTCAACACATGCACACAAGTACACTCATCACGAAACATATATATGTACCCATACACTTTGTATACTGTATTCATATGTATATATTACTATATTTACTGTTTAAATATACCATTGTACTTCATGCATCATAGATCATAGAGTATACAAAAACTCACCTTTTTACTCGTGCTTGACTTTAGGACTGTGGAAGATGACCCAAAAACTTGTTCAATCTACAATATATTTTGTGCTGCTACCAGAAACCAAAGAGATAGTTCCTGCCAATTCTCTAATACAAACCGTGTCTGTTGTTCTGGTGTTTTCCACGGTCAATAAAAATCCTCAGACAAATCTCAGTCTCAACACTTCAATCAATCACTGTGAAGAGGCTTGGACTGTAAAAGTTCGGGTCGGTTGAGACCTTAAAACCTTGGACAGTGCTGTCAGAGAAATCTTGAATTTACTTGACACATTCTACGATGGTTGCTCGATGCCTCTGTACTGCTTGAAAATCTACAGTGATTGCCTTCATTTGCATATTCAGTGCCACGTATCAGATGTTATTATCACGATGCACACATTCATAAAGTATCGTATTCCCATCATTCATAATATCACTTGAATCTGCATCACCCTGTCCCAAAATGCAAAGTCGAAGAACCCTTATTTGCACACAAAAAAAAACCAGTGATTTCACCGATATCAGATTCAGGAGAGGATCGACTAGTGACCATATTCTTCAGACCACGGACTAGATTCTTTGTATACTCAGTCGCATTCCCATCATGAGGGCATTCATGACTCCGAGATCTAAGGCTTCGATTTAGTTCAAATAGCAATGGTGCCAAGAATGATTCTTTGCCGGCTCTTGAACAGCACTAATTCAAACAGCGGCGGCAACTCGGTTCCTTCAGATTATCACCCGTGAACGCTTTCAATCCTTCACGACTCCATCCTTCACATAAAAAATAGTAACTCTCAGTTCCTTAATCAACAGCGTGGGCTCAGGTTGGTATACCCGACTCAAACCCCGGTGAAAACAGAAGTGCGTGGAGTCTTCCACACGATGCGAATTCACCCTCAATCAACTACCCCGAAATTCAGAGTACTGTATAAACGCCGAAACCCAGCAGATAAAATAGACCTCGAGGCTTGGATTCAATTCGAACAGCTTCGGATACAACCCAACTCGAATGCAATCAATGAAGAAACAAGATGCAAACCCAACAAAAAAAACGCCCTAAATCCCAATAAAAATGAGCAAACGGATATGTTGAGATAGAGTCGAGCTTGACATTACTTTCGTGCAGAAGAGTACGGATCAATAGACAGGAGTGTTCATCTATTTATACACATTTTCACGATTTATTTACTAGGCCGACCTTCCAACAATTCATTATTATTATTATTATTATTTATTAATATTTGTTAATAGTTTGGGAACCGACTTGTTTTCAAGAGAAAGAATTCTTTAAAAGTATTTTATTTATTATTTTAATTATATTCATACACTTTTTAAGGTTTTTAAAAATAAATATTTTTAATGTTTAATTTTAATATTACATTAAAATTATTAATGTTTTAAGAATTATTTTAACTTTTAAAATTACTTTGAGGATGAAGGGTTTTAACAAGTTTAATTTAATTTTTAATATTATTTTGATTATGTTTTAAAACTTGTTGCTTATTTCATGTTAGGGCAACTTTGCACTAGTTAAGGAAATACTAAGTGTTTATAGGGTAATATTTAGGTTTAGGGTTTTAGAAACTTTAGTTAGGTAAACAAAATTGCCACATACTTTATGACCATCAGGGTGTGGGGGTGCCTAGGCTTCTCCTAGAGTATCAGGACCTCTATAACACGCAAATGACCAATGAAAGGGTCATTCGGACACTTCCAACTTCTTTAACTCACCAAGAACACATTCTAGGGTAATAGGACATGATTGTGGTGCTGAGGGACCAATGACACAATTGGGGAATCATCGAACCAACTTGGGAGTACTTAACCATTCTACAGGGTGTTCAGGGCTTTTGCCATTGTCCAAGGGCTCCAAGGGCTTCAAACTTGGGCTTGGACAAAGTCAAAAGGTCTCCTTTGACACTGACACTTACTCAACCCTCAGAGGCTCCTCTAGGGGCACCAAGACACACTAACACACACCTGTTGGCATTAATGACAATTTAGTCAACACTCTGCTGAGCAGCACATCAGGAATTTCTCTAGACACTGTGGTTATGTCAGGGGTGTTGACAAGGATGAAGATGTTTACATGACCTTGTTTGCTCTGTCTTTGGATGGCAAAGCTGGAAATTGGTATGATAATTTGCCAAACAACTCGTTCACTACCATAGCAGATTTCAAGACCGCTTTCCTTGGAAAGTTTGGCAGTAAGAAAGAACCTAGACATCTAGTGGCAGCCTTGACTAATATGAAGAAGTCCGATACAGAAACCATGGATGAGTTCAACAATAGGTTCACAAAGTTGTCAAATTCCATCCCTGCCACTCATGGTCCTCCTGCAGCTTCCACTTTGGATTATTACATAGAAGCATTAAGTGGCAAGATCCAGTACTAGATTAGAGACAAGGAGCTGACCACTTTACTTCAAGCTCAGAATTTGGCCGTTAAAATTGATAAGAATATGCCGTCTTTAGGAGAGTCAAATATCCAGGGTTACTCTAGATCATCAACTCTAAAAATTGTTGAATCTAAAGGAAAAGAGTCATCAAACGAAGCATATGAGAAGAAGCTCATGGACCTGACAGAGAAAATGCAAGACATGGAAAGGAAGCACTTAGGGCAGATTAAAGAGGTTCAGAATATGATCATAATTGTTGAAAGAACTCAACCTCCACCACCTCCTAGAACTTTCCCTGCAAGACAAACATGGCAGAGAAAGAATCCAAACCATGAGCAGAGGCCTCCTCCTCAACTAGAGGCTACTAATATGGTTGAGCCTTACAAACCATTTTGTAGGGCATGCAGAGATTTCCATGAGGAATCTTCTTGCTATTACGCATGCTATATTCAAGGGCATGGTTTTCCAGAGGGTTGTGGTCCTAAAGCATCATCAAGCAAGCCTGAGTACATAAACTATGTAGATGACATGCATGTTATTTCTGGAGAAAGTTGGAGGCAAAACAACATTCAAGAGAGCCTGAGTACATTAACGCAGTTGGACAGCTCCCTCCTGTCACCACAGAAACTCGGGGTCAAGTCGAAGATTATAATCAACAATTGGATAACCTCACTAAAAACTTTGGTACTAATCCTACAAACGAGCATAATGATGATAGTTTGGAAGGTTTACTACCTTGTGACCTTTTTTCTGAAGAAGATGACTATGATCATGAGGAGGGATATAGCCAAAGATGTGATACGAGTGAGGAAGAATCCCTTACATCTGAGATGGATGATAACTACGAGACTTTAATTGAAAATCAAATTTTAGAAGTTTCATGTGATGAGAGTCCTCCATGCTCTCCACCAGATGACAAATATTTGGAAAGTTGGGTCCCATGTGATATCTTTGAAACCCAACTTTTCAAATAAGATTGTTTTAAGTAGAATGAGGAGTGTAGCCAGGGACTTGATACCAGTGATGAGGCATCTCTCATATCCGACATAGATGGTGATGATGACTATTGGACTTTTATTGAAAATCCAACCTATCATACTTTTGAAAATATTTTTGAGAATCTCATCTATGATGTGTCCTGCGAGGGGAGTTGTTATTCTGAGACTTATGAAATTTGTAAAGAGGAGTAGTCAGAGTTTTCCTATGATCAGTCAAAATTGTATCTGAGTATCTGTAATAAGGACTTGAAAAAGAAGTGCAGTGAAGAATCATATGGGATACAACTAGTTGAAGTTTTTGCTTAGCCATCATCTTCACATATAGATGTTCCTTATGTTTTGGAGCAGCTTGGGGCTAATACAACGAGTTATCATTTGATAAGCCTTGATGATCAGCATAATGGAGTATTCGACGTGCCTCATCATCCCGATTTGTATATCAGTGCTATTCAGTCATGGATAGAAGCATCCTGAACGAGCACCTACCAGTTTGGGAAGAAGTTTGACGACATTATTCATGCCTATGATTTCCCATCTAACCCTCCCATTCTGGATCATCACGCAGGTTTGCATTTTCTGAATAAAATATTCTTGTTTTGGCTAGTAACCAAAGACAAGGAAAAACCTTTTTACATTAATAAAATGCTTAGGTGGTTACATTGGATTTATGATTACACATAACCGTTTTTATTTTGATGCTTAGAGTAGGAAAATAGGCTCCTTAAAGTGAGCACTTACTGTAGCATTTTCTTTCTGTACTTAGAAATAAATAACTTTTTCAGTTAAGTTTTGTCATTTCTTTGAATAAAGCAACTTTTGGATCATTGGCTCTTTTTCATAAAACTTGTGCTACTGAGGTTTTTCTTGTCAAGTTGAGATGTTTTTATAGGACATGGGACACGTGGCCCTAAATCAACATGTTCAGTTTCTTAGGTTAGATTTGATTCGAATGTTAAAACTCATAAATCTAGCTTCAAAAAAGTACTTTTCAATACTTCAAATTTTTATCTTTTAAAAGTTACTTGAATTACATGCTAATTTTTATTGTTTAAATAAAGAATTTGACATAGTTAACTGAACATTGCTTGCTGTTTTGCAGCAGAAGCAGATTAAAGAGAGAGGCACTCTGGCCAAATTTCGAAGAAACAAGCAACCTGGAGATCCCTCTTTTCACAATTCTCTCTTTGGCCATTTTTTAAGGCCCTATATTGTAATACTTGTGCTTCCTATTCTACAAAGGAGCACAAGTAATTTCCATTTCTAAATCATTGTAAAAAAAGAAAAGAGAAGCAAGTGGGCAGCCAAGTGCCCACACCCCATCCCCCGAGGGGATTCGCACTGTTTTCACTTTTTTCACTTTTTTAATTTTTTTAATTTTTTCAATTTCTTTCAAGTTTCTTAAGTAAAATTAACCAATCTGGCTGTGTTCTCGATAACGAGAGTATCAGTATTGTGATTTAAAAAACTCACACTTAGTTCTTAAAAAACTTAAAATTTGCAAGACTTCATTCTCAGTATGCTCTTGTGACCACTATAGGCCTTTGGCAGGATCGATGGGACAATCAGAAAGGGATTGAAATGACTAGTAATTAGTGGAACACTTCAATTAATCCCTACAAGTGAAAATCCGACACTTCATTTGATTTTACCAGGTTGTGGGGAATTCTGCAAGTGAAGCGGGGACCACTAGAAAGTGACCGTGGGGCACCGTTAACACCCTCGTTTGGTGTAGTGTTGAACATAACCCCAGGACTCCATCTAGCCTAGACGTCATTGTGAGAGCCACTCGTTGGTAAATCCGGACACATTCCTTGTACCCCCTACGTATATCTGGAATACCATTTCGCTCATAATAATAAGATCATTACCACATTCTTAATAAATTTTACCAAGAATTTACCCACTCCCTAACTACTCATTTAATAATTTTAAAATTGACCAACTGGGACAACTGCAATACTTCTCGAGACTACACTAGCAACCCCCTTACAAGCACTCCATTAGCATTGGCCTATTTGGCATTTTATTTTATGTTTGATGCTTAAGTTAATCAATGGTTCAAATGCTATTTATTTGAACCATTTGCTGATCATCTCAGTTTCGGTATTTATTGATTCAGTTTCGATAGTTTCGGTATTGTTTTATTATATAGATTAAACACCATAGTTTATTTTACTGGGGACCACCCCCCTTGGCTTCGCTAGGAGAGAGCCTAGATGGAGGAGTCAAGATCAAGTGACAACACTTGACTCTTGCTTGCACCCAAGGTCGCACCCAGTGGCTTGAAGATTTCTGCCACGTGACCTGAGGTGCGAATTAGGGGGCAACAGACTGGATTGAGCCGACACACAATGATTGATTTGTTGACACTTCTCGATGGACTGAGATTGTGTTGGAAAACCTTCATTATGATATAGAGATGTTTGAAACAATCGTAATGTACAAATGAGATCTAGATGTGTTACGGTATGATAATATTGATGATGCCTCCCTGGCTATAAGAGGGAGTGTTGGTTTAGTAGCTGCATGAGGCATTCCCTCATATGTCGGCCCAAGAAATAATAAAAAAATAAAATGTATTTTTTATTGTTACAAGACAAGTTGGCCCCAGTAAAACAAATAAGTCGGTTCATTTGTAAAATTAATTAGGAAGCAACTCAATGTATAAATAGAAGGGTGCCTCACTCATTTGAACATACAACAAAAGACAAGTTTTCCCAAGCAAGAAGAGTTCGCTACTGCAGCTAGGAGAGGTGTTTTCTGGGGTTCTCCACTTTGGAGAAGTTTCTCTTATATCTTCTTGGGGTTTATGCTACTACTATCTAGATGTACATCGATCTCTATTGGAAGGTGTGAGCTTGGGGGGAGACAATAATTTTATGTATATGGTTGGGAGGTGATAGATCATCATCGTGGTTAAACGAGCTCCACAATCATTTTGTTTTTGTGCTTTGTCATTCTTTTAGTGATCCTACAAGATCTAACAATATGCACCCCACCCTTGGAAGGGTTATTTTGTCTACTTCATATACTATTGATTTTTGCACTTGAGACTTTTTCAAGATGTGTATGGTTACTTTTGGTCTAAGAGAGTGTGGTAGGTTGGTTGGAGCTTCAAATTTTGTTCCATGGAAGCTCAAGCTTCAGATCCTTATGCAAGAGTTAGATCTTTGGGAGCATGTTAAAAAGAACATTCTATAACCTACCAATCCGGCACAGTTGGTTGCTCATTGGAAGAAGGAAGCCAAAGTGAACATAATCTTTCTTGATTCCATGAAGTATCACTTCATCTCACACATTGTTGATAAGATGTCAAGTATGTTAGGTTATTTTATAATTATTACTTGACAAATACTATGGTAAACTACTTGACCAGGATCAATGAATTGAAGGATTAAGTTGGCCACCATTAGGACCAAGGTAGAGGTTTACGAGATAATACACATCACCCTTAAAGGGATTGCTCCTTTTTGGACACCTCTTGTTAAGGGTATTTGTGCTTGGGACAATCTATTGGTTTTCCCAAAGCTTTGGGTTTCTCTTGTGGAGGAATAAATGACATTGGAGTCATGTTCAGAGCAACATGGGGAAGTAGATGCCATTAGTCTAGTTGGAAAGTCGAAGAAGGTGGCAAGAAAAGTTTCAAGAAGGGTGGGAGAGATATAGGGAAGGACCTCAGTAAGGTCATGTGCTTTCGATGTCAATAGATGGGAGATTATAGAATACAATGTCTATTGAAGAAGATGACTTCATCCATGAGCGTTCTAGCCATTCATTGGAGATGTCACGATTTGTGATGCCTTGATGGAGGATGCTACTGAGATTGATTCCGGAGTTGCATCTAATGGGAATGGTATAGAGTACATAGCTAGAGATTATGGGTTCTCTCAATTAAAGGGAGTTTCTCTTGATCATACTCTTACTTCAACATTCTGTCAAGATGAGCGAGTTGGCCTAGTTCATGATAGTTCAGTTGCCAGAAGATTTGAGGTGCATGAGAGGGATTCTTATGATGCCAGGTTGATGATGACCTTGCATATTTTGATGTCTATACCACGAGCTTTGCATTCTAGGATCGATTTCATCTTGCATGGAGATATCATTATCTTTGCAAGTTGTCCTAGTTAGCTTACTATGCGGTACCCCTTGATGTTGACTCATGATGGTGAGGATGATGGAGGGTGGCAGTTAATTTTTGCTCCAGGGAAACAATCCTCTATATTCACAGGTAGTCATTATTCATTAGATGATCAAGATGTTGTGATGGCATGATTGACAGCTTTGTTGTAGATGACAGTGGCAATATCTGAAGTGATAACAGTTATGCAAAATCTATTCCAGGCAGCGTACTATATCCAATAAAAAGTTACAACACAAAAACCAACATTTATTTCAACCCACAACATCAAATCTGATTGAATGTAGTAAAGGTAACAGCCTTCTCATTCAAATAACAGCCCCAGCCCATTACATTTGCAGATCTGAAGTTAATGTTCTACAGGATGACAAAGAGGTCCTTCTGTGGTCCTATTGCTGGTTACAAACCCTAACAGCAGAAAATAATTCCAGGAAAGGAAATTAAGACAATATGTGTGATAACAGCCTTACAAATAGATATCGACAGCCCTGGATATTTCCATGAATTAGCTCCTCTGATCCACAAGATATTTTTGTATTCCATCCCAAAGGTTTAGGGGATTTTTTTCACATTGAAACCATAAAGTGGGAATGGAGATGAGGTTGCCTTTTATAGCCTTCAATTGCACTTTTACATGGAATAAAATATTATTAGAATACTGTAGACCTCCCTAGAGGTGAGACACCTTACTAGATAAATTATATATATTTAAATCATCAAACATGCCACATGTGAACATTAAATATATATTTTAAATGGTCAAACATGCCACATGTGAGCTGAAATGACTGAGCACTCCACTAAAGAGTGATTTAACCTTCGCATGTGAGCCATGTGTGGATTTTGAATGCTAAGTGCTCTCCAGAAGATGTTCTCTAGAGCCTTCCAGCTAGACGTCCCACCAAATAATGACTTCAATTATGCTTTCTGTACGACGCTTGAGCTGAAATGTGGGGCTTGAACCTTCCTTCATAACTCCTTGAATGAAGTGTGCTCCACCCGTAATTGATTGACTGACCTTGTAGATGGACTTCATGTACCATGTGTATTCATCCTATGAAGGACATTACCTTTAACACCATGCAAAGAATGCCCATGCCATAGCATGCCTCCAAATATGTAGATTATACCTTGCAAGATGTGATGCGTACCTATGAACATGATGATGCCTTCAAATATGCAAATATTCCCCAAGGAATGTGAAGATGCCTCAAAAGTCCTTAGTGAACTATTACACATTAAAATGTGTGATAATGCCAACCTTTGTACATGTGCCTAGACCTCGTGCATGTTCTAGTGATAACACCAATGAATGTGAATTGCAGTAAAGAAGAAACATAAGGATTTTTCTCTGATGAGTGTGGTTGTTCATTCTCAATTGCAAAATAGAGTATCCTTCCAACCAATGCAGAATTGCAGCAAACAAGAAACATAAGGAATTTCCATTGGTGTGGTTGTTAATTCTACATTACAAAACAACAAGGATTAGGAATCTGTCAGAGATGATGACTTCAACTTGATAGGATTGACTGATTCAGACTGGACTAGATCAACAAATGGTGAAAAATCCACTTCAAGAAGAACCTTCGAAGACACAGGACTTCAACAAGTTAGAGTGGGAGTCCAGCAAGTTAAAGCTGTTGATTTTTCTTAGCAGCATCGAGAGCCATTCTCTTAGGAGAATGGGGCCACTTGGTCCAAGACCACAATGAAGACTCAACCCAGTGTTGAGTAACCATTCTGTTGAATGGTAGATATCTGGTCTGGGACCATGATATAGAATTAGACCCAACTCTGCCCTGGGTAGACTCAACCTAGTGTTGAGTGACCATTTTGTTAAATGGTAGACATTTGGTCTGGGACCATGATATGGACCAGTCTAGTACTGGTAGACTCAGCTTAGTTATGAGTAGCCATTCTCTTGGAGAATGGAGGTACTTGGCCTGTTACCAAGTATTTGACCTAGGGTCAAATTATGCAGCCCATGGCTGAGGCACCTGGTCTGTTACCAGGAAGGCACTATAAGCCCTAGACTGGGTCTAGGCATGTGTGACACTCTGACCCTTGATCTATGGGCTTTGTGTACTTCTCCAAGGATTAGCTACCCTTGGTTAAGTTACCCTAGTACCAGATCTAGGTGTCACACAGAGTTTGAGATAAAAGGATTAATAACTCTCTTGGTTTATGATGATGTACTTTTGGAATCAAAAGGACCACATGTAATGACCACAAGGGCACTTGGAAAAAAGGCTAAAGTCAAAAGTCAAAAATACATAAGGACTTTTGGACCATAGGTGAAAGTCAAAGATAAATAAGGACTTTTGGTAAAAGACAAAAATACATAAAAGGACTTTTTTGGTAAAAAGGTAAAAGTGAAATTAGAACAAGAATAAAATATTATTATTTTATCTTTCTTAATTTTGGCCCACTTACAGGTGAATGAAGATTATAAAAGAAGATCAAGTCTTCTCATTATCACACACTACTTTGCTCCCACAGGTGAATCTGTTCTTATTGAAGATCTCATTGAAGATTGTTTTTATGCTTTTTCCCCAGCTAGGGCATCCATCTTTCTCAGCCAAACCCCAGCTAGGGTTTCATCAGCAAGGTCATTTTCAGATCTAGGGCAGAATTCAAGGAAGCCACTCTCAGATCCAGAACAAACTTCATTTTCCGGGCTACTGAGGTTTTGACAAGGAAGCCCTTTTCTTCTCTCTCTCGGGCTGTCAGCTTCCTTTCACAAGCAGCCACTTGCAACTTCGAGCAGTCTCTAACAGGCATACCTGGGAGGGCTAAGCCCTTCACGACACCTTAGGGTAGCCCATGGGAAAACCCTTAAGGGTTGTCGTGGCCTAACAGGTCCTCTGGGCAGCCCAAAGGCAGAGCCGTGAGGGTCTTGTGGTAGTCGACAGGCTGCCAGACCTTCAATAGGCCCTCGGGCCAACCTATAAATTGTAGGCAAGGTTGCAAACCCTTTCAAGCAGCAGCAAGGATGCCTAACAGGTAGCCGGGCAGAAGAAACCAACCACGGGTAGCGTGAAAGGGCAGCTCGGGCAGCAGACATGAGAAAGGACGTGCAGCTCGGGTAGGCAGAAATCAAATGGGAAACCACTAGACATTTTGGGTAGCAGAGAAATAATTTCCGGCCAGTCTGTAAGTTAATTTTCGGGCAGTCTATAAGTCAATTCCGGGCAATTTGTAATTTCGGGCAGCCTGCCTAATTTTTTTCTCGGCAATCATTTTTGTTTCTGGGTAAGCTCTATTTTCTCCTGGGCAGATTTGATATTTCTTTTGCAAATCTGAGAATTATGTTTGGCAGCTGATAAAATTTGGGCAGGCCCTAATTTTTTATTTTGGGCAGGTCTAAAAATTATTTTTGGGCAAACTATTGTTTTGGACAGTCCTGATCTTCTTCTAGCAGATCTGATAATTTATGGGTAGACTGACTTTTGACAATCTTTGAGCAGATCTAAAAATTTAAGGATCTAGGGTTTGAAACCCTTGTTCTGATTTGCACTGAGAAAATTTACTGTAAACTGTGGTTAAACCCAGATTGGGGTTTGAGGAAGTTTTTGAAGAATTTTTAAGTCATCTCATTTACGAGATGAGCTACTAATGCTTTTTGGGGTTTTGTCCTTTGAAGGTTTCCCCAATGAAAAACTCTTGTGTCTATTGTGTTGATGTGATGAATGTGTTTTTTTACTGCACTTGTCATTTGTTACTTAAGTTGATCTGCAAATTTTTAAGTATTTCTGCTAATGCTAAAAATTTAACAGGAGCAACCCCCTAGTTGGTGAAGAATTTAGTTTGTCCTTCTCAATTGGTTGATATATTCATCAAACCATCATTCAAGGACAAGATAGTAAAAATTAGGGATAAGATTATGTATGTTCCTTTCCGAATGACATCCAAAGACGACTTATTAGCCTATCTAGTTCCCATAGGCTATAGTCAATTACTAGGGAATAAATTAATTATTTAATGTCACCTAAGCCAAAATCATATTTTAAGTGACATTTAATAATTAATTATCCAAGTGACTTTATAAAAGTCACTTTAATAATAAATTGGACGGAAAAGGTAAAGTTGGGCCTAAGAGGGTCAAGATGAAATTAAATGGAGAAAAAAGGTCATGTTCTCACTAATGTTTAAAAGTGAGAAACTGTCAAGGGAAGTCCAAAAGTCATAAAGTGGGGGGAAATTGAAATTATAAATAGGACATGAGAGCTCAATCTCTCCATTCTTGTCATTTGCATTTTATAAAATAGAGACTTTTTAAGCTTTGGCTATCTCTTGGATAAAACCCTAATAGAGAGGGATTCAATTTTGGTAGTGAAACTATCTACCCTAGTCAAGTAGGGGGAGACATCATCCAAATCTTTCACTTGTACTTCATCGCCATTGAAGAAGATTTCATATGTACTTCAAATCTAAGGAAAAGAGAAGAATTTCTGAGTCCGAATCTTGGAGGGCGCACTTGTGGGAAGTTTGTCTTCACATTTGGAGAGGGGTGCCATATTGTTGAGAAGGAAGAGTATTTTTGCTGTGGAGTGGCTGATCATTAGTGTTGTTTCCATCCTTAGTGGAGGGCGCAGCCATAAAGGGAAACCCAAACACATCTAACCGGAAGTCTGCAAATAAGAGAGGGGCACATCGCTGGACCATTGTACAGGTTGTGGAAGAGAAAGCGTGCTGTAGATCCATGCTAGATATTATCTTACTCGTGCTAAGAGGAGGGAAAGTCTACTGCTGCTTGGAGTCTTCATTTACAGTCAAATAATCTTGGAGCAGTTGGCGTTATGGAGGGAAAAATTCTGTAGCAGACTACCAGCAGTGAAGGGACTGATACTTCAGTAGATTTCAGTGTCATCTATTGAGCAGAAAGATCGTGCTCCTCTTGGGAAACTCCAACAATACTGTATGAGCTCACCCTTGTCGATTTGGGGTCTATGTTATTTTATTAATGCAGCCCATCACTTCCAAGCATGTAAACACTTGTTCTTGTGATATATGCAGATCTGATATTGTCCACTTAATTCTGATTTTTGTGGGGGTAGCAATATTTTGTGTGTTGAATATAAAGCAAATCACTTGAAAACCAACCTCAAACGATGCATATAAGTTCAGCACAGTGCTTCCTAGTTGACTGGTAAATGGGCAGTTAGCTACAGTAGAAATCACGCAAAGTGTTTGTTAAAATGTTCTGATATTGTCCACTTAATTCTGATTTTTGTGTTAACCTAACTACTGTGGGAGTAGCAATATTTTGTGTGTTGAATATAAAGCAAATCACTTGAAAACCAACCTCAAACGATGCATATAAGTTCAGCACAGTGCTTCCTAGTTGACTGGTAAATGGAGTAGAAATCACGCAAAGTGTTTGTTAAAATGTTACAACTAAACATCACAGTACATGGGTCAGGAATCAGTTTCCAAGTGGGAGTGTAACCTACAACAGTAGCTTGTTTATGAACTCAGATACAGTGTCATTCCTCTGTGTATGTGGCTATTGCATGAGTTGTTTTGATGTCCAACCATTAAGCAGTTTATGTGAACTTACCTTACCATTTCACACCTCAAGACTCGGACTACTTTAAGCACTCAAAGTTGTTGAGAAGTTTCAGTTGAAGCTACTGCAAGTTCTAGAATTGAAATTGAGAGATTTAACGGTAAGAACTTTGAGCTATGGAAGCTAAAGATGGAAGATCTTCTTGTAGACCGAGAACAGTGGATTACTATGGATCCAGGTACACAACCTTTTGGATCAACGGAAAAAGATTAAGAGAAACTAAAAAGAAAGGCGAGGAGTACAATTAGACTTTGCCTATTAGATTCAGTGTTGTTGAATGTATTTGGAGAAAACAATGCATTTAAGCTATAGAATAACCTAGGGAGTTTCTATAAAATTATAAATCAAAGTCCCTAGTATACAAGTTGTTTTTTCGAAAGAAACCTTATCACCTTAGGATAGATGATAACGACTCAATGAAAGATCATCTAATTGCCTACAATACTTGGGTAAGTCAAATTACCTCTGTTGGTATTAAGATGGAGGAAGAAGATAAATTCATTACATTGTTATGTTCTTTGCCAGATTCCTTGATTAATATTATTGTAGGAATATGTAGTGCTAGTGAAGCCACTTTAAAATTTGAGGAAATAGTGGCATCGTGACTATCAAAAGAAATGAGGCAAAAAACCATGGATAGTCAGAGCATGGATGCATTGTTTGTGAGAAATCATTCCCAAGAAATAAATAAAAATAAGGCTTTAGAGGGAGATTTAAATCTAATGGTAGATCTAAATCTCCAGGAAAATCTTTGAGGAAATGTGATAAAGATGGGCATTATAAGAAGGATTTTAGATTTTAAAATATAAAGTGAACGGATATGATGATACCCACGCTGGGAAGAAAATTTAGCTTGCATTTGACCAAGGGTCATTACAGTTAATGTAAAAGCTAACAAACAATTTAGTCATTAACACGGGGTTTTAGAAATAAATGACTAATGTTAACTTTATGAAATAAAGTCCAAGTCAGTTGTAAAAGTGAAATTGTAAGCTAGGCATAAGTCATGTAATTATGTAGTTAGTGATTTAGAGTCTAGACACACTCTCGTACCTTTAGGAAGTTGATTTCGTTATGTTTGAATGGTGTATTTATTGCCTCTTTCACGATGAATCTTATAGCCTGTCGTGCACCATTCTCTTTTATTCTCTCATTGTTATTATTGTTATAATTTAACACCTTTAAAGTTTACGGTGGACTTGTATTCCTTTCAAAAGGTTTTATAAAGCCAACTTGCACCTCATTTGATGCGATATGATTGTACCCGATTGGGACACCCTCTCTAATACGTGCTTCTATCAATTTACAAACTGAACTAATTTCAGCATGCCTTTGTTTGTATTGTGCGCATTCAATGTTTCCAAAAAAAAACAGAAGCAACATGACCTAACCTTGAAATGATAAATGGGCATAATGTTGGCTTCAAACTTAATTCTTATGCCCTCTTGTACCATTGTCGATTTGAGAATTGCATAATGGAAGATTTTTAGTGGAACTTCATTTGCCAGTTGTTATTTTTGAGTTTCATCTTTATCTTTTTTTTCTTGTAGCATTTTTAATGCAAGGCACGTGTTGCATGCAGATCCTATTGGCGAGATTTAGATACAGCTCTATTTATTCTCAAACATTTGTACCGTGAAATACCACCAGAACCTCCAGAAGGCACGAAATCTAAACAGAAAGGTAGATCCATGGCATTGAGTGACAATAAAGATTTTCTAGATGATGAAATGGCTCTTACATTTTCTAGTAAGAAAGCAATAAAAGCTTTATCTTCATTAAATAAAGATTCCAAAGCTATAGAGAAAACATGAACGTTCCACATTGTCAATGTGAGGTTAACCCAGTGTGCTTAGTAGGGGTTTTAAAATGTCTAGAATATAAATTTTCCCATTTTTTTATATATATCCTATTGGGGTGCATTGTCCATATGATGTGTAGAGGCAAATATCTTTAGACTTTATTGTAAAATAGTTAGTATAGTAATGGTATAGTAATAGTTTTGTTCATGTGAAGCATAGGATGTAATTTCCACGTAAAGATGGATGAAAAAAACGTTAAATAGAATGTGTTCTGAAACTGAACTTTTTTAATAAACGTAGAAGCTTCAGCAAGTTCCTGTCCTGTAATTCGTTTCAGAGCACTTTCATGGCATAAGAAACGATTATAAACTAAGGCACACACTTACTCGTATAACTAAGGGCTTGTGCAAATTTCATGCTCAGATTAGTGTCTAAAACTTATGGTTTGGTTGAAGAAGTTTCCCGAAATTATTCTGACCATGGCTGCTTATGTCAGTTTAGATATAAATCTGGTCTTAGATGGCAAATTTCCAACACGAAAGGCAACAAAAGAAATGGGAAAGGATGTACATTTGTAGCCCTAATCTACTAGTTTAGATCCATCTTAACCAGGATCAATTAAGCACTAAGAGGAATGAGAAAAAAACAGCTGCAGATCTCTTGATGCTTAAAAGGTCTGTGGTTGAGATGAATTTATGCTTGTTTAGTTTTTCTCCAGTTATAGGGTAATTTAATTAAAAGAATATAATGTCATAATTTTCTCTTCTTTTTCATTTTTCGACATTAGACTTGGAACCTCAACTTTTTTTCATTTTAGTTTATTGGCACATTACTTACAAGGTAACACCTCTCTTCCACCCCAGGTTGTAGGAGCACCTGCTACAATTGTTTGGCCTTGATTTTGAGCTTATTGTTTTCTCAGTGCAATTACAGCTGCTACTATTTGTAGTTTTAGATTCTTCCAAGTTTCTGGTGTTGAAGTATCTATGATTCCAATTTTGTTTGCTAGTACTATTCCGGGTTGCAATTGTTTGGCCTTGATTTTGAGCTTTCTGTTTCGATAGTTGTTATATCCTAGCCCCTACTACAATCCAAAGCATTCTCTTGGAGGTTCGGTTAGTACAATGATTATTAAATGTGGCTAACCGTTGAATGACAAGTTGAAATTCTTGACTGTATACTCCAAGTTTAATTCTCTCTTGTTATGCTGTTGGAATAGCCTAAAGCAGGAAGATTCCCATTAATATTTCGTATCCTGGATCTTTCCCATTTCCTCTTTATCTAACACAAGCAATGCATTAGAGGTAAATACGTGAGTTAATCCAATAATTTCATTAACCATTTCATTCGACAGAAGATGGTGTAGAGAATAATGGTGCTATATTTCATTTAAGGCAAAGAAAATCATTTACTTAGTCTGTGATCGTCTCGAGTGTTAATGGAGGTGTCACATAACAAATTGAAACCCTTACATCAAAATGTATAAGCAAGCATCAATGTAAGTGACGTGTACATGTTCAATTTGTCTTATTTGTAGATTATACTGGACAGTCTCATTATTTTTTATTTGGCATGGATTGTTAGATTTACAGCACATAAAGAGAACACTTACAGAAAGGAACCTCTCTCGCTTCACTTTATTTTTAAACTCAAAATAAAAATTATAGTATATGTTGACTTTGGCATTATTTCAAGATTCTACTCTAGAAATAGACGAATCAGAGGGAAGACAAAAGAACTTTAGTTCGAGTGAATTAAATAATTACAGCAACTTAAATTTGGTAAAAGATTGGATCCTTACCTTCAAGAAATTCAATTGCTTACAGTTTGCAGAGTTATTTTGAATTTGGAAGAAATATAATATATTCATTATAAATGAAATGCTATATTGAATCTGACAATAATTAGACCTTCGGTGTTATCATTCTTAAAAATGGATATTTTATTTCTCATCGTTTATCAAATACGAGTGAGCATAGGAACATTAGGTAGAGTTGAGAAATAGACAAAAGCTCGATTGAAAGTGCAAGCGATAGGAATAGCTTATCCTTCGCTATTACGGATTCTTTTTAATCATTTTTTGAAGGCTTTGGTAACACAGTGCTTCGTATTGGTAGAGGTAACAAATAAGCCATTATCGATTTTTCGTAGTGGCTATTGCAAGAGAAACCGAGATTATTGCATAAAAGAGTTTGAAAAGTATACGATTAGGGAATGATTTCCACTTAATTTTTTGACCTCCATTGTTTGGGAATGGCCTTAACTTCTTTTCTAAAAATGGTTACTGGCTTGGTTGAAATAAAACAAGCATCCTTAGTTGTCTATTTCCTAGGTTAAGCACCCATAAAATCCGTCATCGAAACATGGGTCAAATAAATTGGAAGCTCTTTGCCTCTGGAAAGTCATAGGGATTGCACATTCATCTCTTTCGATGATAAATTTTTATGCTATTATTACTCTATGCAAGCTTATAATATAATCAAGCTTATAAAGTTTGGAGTACTTGAGGAAAACATAAATATCATAATGGAAGCCGGCGGCCTTTAGCCTCCTTTTGCCAAGGACAACAGAAAAAAGGAATCCTTTCACCAGGAGCTAGAAGCCGCCTTTAAACATACCCCACGAAACTTACATCTACGGAACACACATTCCTAACTCGACTGGATGTAATTACGATGCGTTACATATGTCGATTCACCATTCATTTGAGGAGCTTTGGAAATGTTGTTTAGTTTACCATATAGAAAATGTTGAGTGGCATAGGAAATCTTTCAAAAGGATTGTCTTACGCTGCTTGCCGGAAAGGAGTGGCCAGCTGAGATAAGTCTTAACCGAGAAAAGGACCAACTGAAGCATGACCCTTTAACCACCTTTTGCCAAGTCTGACCAGTCCGCATAAGATAAGGAACCCGACAAGTACACGTCCAACAAGTACACCCAGTACATCAGAGGCATTCGACAATTGGTATGTTTATGAAAAGGTTATACTTTAATTAAAGGAATGAAAGAATATTTTATTTTTAAGGATATTTTATGATATCTCGAGGAAATATAGATAATATTGAAGTAAGTAGGCAAAGATATTTTAGTTAATTTAGCATTGAAAAAATTTATATAATAAAAAAAAGACAATTTAAGTAATTTTTAAATAAAGTATATAGTGTCATTTCATTTCATTAAGCATGGTGAGTGAATGAGTTCTTAGTGTTAGATTAATAGCTAAAATATTTAGTTGATTCATAGAATTTTTAGGCGTTGGATGAGTTCTTAGTGTTAGGTTCATAGAACTTTTAGGTTTTTCTTTCCTATTATAGTGATTTTTTAGTGGTTTTTTCTTTTGAAAGTTTCTATCTGATGAGATTTAAAGGGTCTTTACTCATTGTCTTAGTAATTGTGTGATATTTTATAGTTAATTCAAATAATAGTATGTATGTGTGCACACATATAAAGAGACAAAGAGTTTTGGCATGGTCACATACATGATAAGTTGTTGGCTGACTTACCAAACTACAAGCAAGACTCGAATGAGAGGCTTGAGAGGCTTTTGCACAATCGCGTACATAATAAACCATTTGTTGACTTACTAGGAAAGACTCAAACATCAAAGAGAGAGAGCAGGATTATGCATGGTCACATACATGATAAACCATTGGTTGACTTACCAAACTATGCGCAAGACTCAAACATCTAACTAAGGGGTTTTTGCATAATCACATACATAATAAACCATTGGTTGACTTAGCAAACTACATGCAAGACTACAACATCTAATAGCCAAAGTAAAATTAAAAATCAATAATAGAGATTGGATTGACATTAACTTTTAACATGCGTTATTATCAGTTTGCATTTATTAGATGAACTCCCCCTTATTGAAAAAAGTGTATGTTGGCTTACATTCAACAAACTCCTCCATAATGTTGCAATTGTTCTTCACTTCAAGATGATCTTTGAAGTTCTCAAACTCGTTCTTAGCTTGTTCCTTGTCCTTGCATGAATACTAGCTTTCCAATTAATTTGATCAATGTTTGACTATCATAATATATCATGTACTCATATTTATCATGCTCTTTGTTCTTGGTCCTCGCATGAATACTAGCTTTCCGAATAATTTGATCAATGCTTGACTATCATAATATATCATGTACTCATATTTATCATGCTCGCTTATTTTGGAATGCATCTTGATGTGAATTTACCTTCATTTTCACTTTATACCCAATATGCATCTCCTTGAAATTCAAAGTATAAATGATCATATTTCTTCATTTCAGTGTGTTGTTGCCATATTTCTTAATGATCCATCTATTTAAATCCATTCTTTATTGTTTTCCTATGTTAATTATAGCTATTATTTTGGCAATTCCATGTATTTTCATAACTTTCCACTTATTTGTTAAAGATTGTCCTTGATTGTGTCTTGCTACATAATTTATCTTTCAATTCTATTTATATGCATTGCCTTGCCATTTGTTTTCTTATAAATTTGGGTTCTGATATGCATACTTTTGTCATGATTGTAGACATCTTTTATAATGAGGATTTTAATATGGCTTAGCCTATGAGAATTTGTGTCATTTTTTTTAGCTTCAATTTTTCCTTGAACTTATCCTCGGTTCTTTCTTTGGATGCATTGTCTAATTGTTATCTTTCCTTGCACGTTTGTTCTCCTTGCTAGGTTTTTTTCGCCGAAGTCGTTCAACCTTGGAGAATAGTTCAAAGTCTCTAGTTCAGTAAATTTGATTTATTTTTATTTTTCATTTCTGCTCAATTTAACTACAAACAAAAGTTGTTTGAAATTTACTTGCATACATCAATCAAAATTATATGGTGCATATGACCAAGGGATTAAATAGGGGTTTGTCCCTTTTAAGGGGATGAATTATTAAAAGCATTAAAAAATGTATTGACCATTGTAAACAAAATCATAGATAGGTCAACAAGTTGGTGCGTTGCATTTTCATGGATGAAGTCATGTCTATCTCTTATGGATGTTGAATGATACTTTACAATAGTAGTATGAGAATTTTCATAGAAAAGATAAATTAAGTGTTGTCATTTTATCATCTCAAAAGTCCGTACTAGCATAGTGGATTAGTTCTTTAGATTGTTGCAAAAGAGGTTATAGGTTTAAAATTTGCTTCAATTGTTTATTAAATTGTTGTTTTAATTTCCATATGTTCAAGGTTAAGTGGATGACCAAATCTTATTAAGAAAGCAGATTATTGTATATTAAAGAGGCTAAACTATTGATGACTTTGCATTGATTGCTTTTGGGTCACAATGTTCGATTACATTGTAATTTGAGATGTAAGATCTTGAAGATGTGCTTGATTATGTGGTGACTCAAAGTTGGTTTTGATTTGTATTTTGCATCAAAATGCTCAATTATCATGATTTTTCTAATAGTTGTGTTTGCACATCTTATCAACATTGAATCAGACCCATAGTTGTGAATGGGATTTGTACCTCAAATTTTTATCATGTGCTAAAATGTTTTCCTTGTAAATGTAGTAATGGACAACATTGAATATGGAGCGCTCTATGCCAAGTATGGTCTTTGTTGAAGCTTAGAAATTGGATGGTAGAATGTACAATATGTAAAATATCTTAATGCAAAAATAATGTCCATGTGAGAGCATATTGTGCTTGTGGTAAAAATAATGGCTATTGAAGCAAACTAAAGATAAACATATGTTGAGAGATAAAGAGGTGTCTGCTATTATGCCATGTCATTACTAATGAGGTTATATGCCTCATTTGTTTGATGCAAAGGCCTCTTGTGAGCCCTAGAAAATTCTTAAGAATATGTATGAGGCTTTAAATGGAACTAGGGTTTTGTAGTTGAGAAACTAGTTGTATGTTTTGAGAATCTATGAAGGAAACACCGTTAGTGAGCATCAAATAAAGATCAAGAACATTAAGGAACCTTCTAATGTTCCAAGGAGAAGATTAAAAAAAAGGAATTGGTACCCATCACATTAAATTTGTTTGCCACGATCATTCAAGGTCTTGCATACAAGGCTAGGCCTATCGACAAGGATTAAAGATTTAACTTAGTGTTATTGAGTTCATGTTAAATTAGAATTAAGGGGTAGTGTTAATGTTGAATTGATATCTTTGTTGGTGGTTTTAATGTATAGTTATGGGTTGTCAATATGGTAGATTTCCTTCAATTCTACCTATAACCATCACACCTTCATAAAAGCTCCAAATAGTTGTAATAATGACCATGCATGGTATGAGGCCTCTTATTGTTTAGGCCTTATTTCAACTAAGGATGGTAGTCTACAAATTATCGTCGGTTTTCTCTTTTAAATTCTTATTCAATGCTATGACTTTAACATTCATTAAATAAGAGATTGTTACACAACCTACAATGTAGTCAAGTTTTCAAACTTTAATCGATGTGTGGGAGACAACGATAGATTGAAAACCCATTTCAATAATAAATTGGATTGACATTCCCAAGAAATACAAAGGATATTTCACCAATCCAAATCTTATATTTGTTTCAATTATTTATTCTACTCGCAAGTTATGGGGTTTATTACATGCGCCATGGAAATCTAAATTACATGTACAATCCTCTTTATAACAACAGTTATGTTGAATGGTTGTGTTATTCTTTGTAGAATCAAGTAGCGAATTCATATCATAGTTGTAAAATGCTTATGTATTTTGGCATTTTCATAAGTATTTATCACTTATTGAGATGGCCAATGGCCCTCACATGTGATATTTTTAACCTTTTACTGCTTATTGTTGGATATTGAAAACACGCAAGGAGGTTAATGTTCGTGTCATGAATGCATCAAACTTAGAGTGTTGGTTGCACATTGGTGTTGATATGATGTTAGATTTTACATCCAAGACAAAAATAACATGAATCACAAACAATGATATGTTGAAAATAACCCATTCTTGACATTTGTGCCACCTTGTTTTGTTGATTTAGATACATAAATTTAGTTTGGTATTTACCTAAATTCTTGCACAAACAAGAATGTTGGGATAGGAGAACAACAATCCAATGAGTATATATTACTTCTATCATAGATTTAATAAAGGCCACCCTACCATTGGCCTACCACCTTGATATAGAACTATATGGAAAATAGGAACCCATTCAAGCAGTCAAATGGATGGGCACAACAAAGACTAAATGATCCATCTTTAATAGATGTAGTTATTTGGTTGGGGCACATACAAAAATAAAATGTAATATACATGCTTGCTTAGTTGGTGCACATACAAAACTAAAATTAAATATATAGTTGTTTGGTTGGGGGATACAAAACTAAAATTTAATATACATAGTTGTTTGGTTAGGGCACACACAAAATTGGCCATTGACTAAATTGTCAAACATGTCGTAAAACTATGCACCTAAATCTTACTAAAATCGTATATTAAAACCACTCACATATATTAAATTGAGATTTAACTCATAACATTATACCACCAACTTTTAACATTATATCTAATTGACTTGAAGGAAACCATAGCTATTGATGTCGGTGAGTGCAATTTACCCAAAGATTAAACTATATTAATTTACCCAATTGTTGCTTCCACCAGCAAACTGGAGATTATAGATCTAAAAGGTGTATGCTTATGGCCTTGAAGTAAAATGTATTTGTTTGGTTTAAGCATATGTTAAAGGAAGAGTATTTTGGACAAAATTGACTTAACAAAAAAATTATTGCATGGACACAATTATGGTCCTCACACATCTTTGTCTCAAGGGATCTTAAAGGAAAATCCATGGCTCAACCTACACAAACCATGTTGAACCTAAAATTTCTAAATCAACGTCATAATCAAGGGAGACCATGCAAACATACTGTCAAAGCCCCTTGCCTTAAGTGAACAAAGATTCACAATGTTTTCTATGGGAGGATAAAACTCCAGGGAAACATGTCATCCTAATAAACCTTTGGCACAAGAGGACGATAACATGGATCACATTTTAATAATAGTAAGTTTTATGTAATTGAATCCTTCTTCTTTAGGTTGAGCCATTTTTTATTCGAATATTCTCAATGTTCATGTATGGAGGAAAAATTAGTTACAATAATAAGAAATGTGCTTATACTTAATATTTTATATTTATAAGTTAAGAGTTGAAGGTTCAAATTACAAACCTTTATCTAAGGAATATGGCGTAGTGCTAAGGTATACCTTATCATCTAAACTTAAAACCATAAGAGGAAGGCATAGTGGCTATCAATGGTCCCTTATGTTAAAGATTGAGTCATGGTAGTTTTTGGGGAAACCCTGCTAAGCGAGTGACTGTTTCTCTATATATATTATATTTGTTGGGACTGGAAATTGTTAGAAAAGATCATGCCCATAAAATTTAGCTCTAGATATGCTACTCTTCTTGGTAAAGGTCTAGCAATGTATTTACTACCCTACTAATCAAACCAACTTCTTTTCATACCATCAAAAGTAGAGCCCTATGAATCATCTAAAAAGCAACACAGTTTTGGTACATTAGCATTGCAATAAATTTATGCTAGTCTTTTGCAAAGAATACCAACATAAAGTTACAAACTTGTGCTTAACAATTACACATTGACAATTTGATTAGTTAAACACCTCAAGTGTAAAGAATTCACACATATAAGAACTTTGCATTTCAAATTGTAGGAATCCTATCTTTGTGTCAACTATTTTTTTTATAAATGTGCAAGATGATATAATACATTAAAACCACCTTAAAGGGATTCTCCAATCTTATGTATCACTTTCATGCTCACACAAGAAAGTTTACATCTCCATGGGCTCACATAAAAATATGAGAGGCTAGGGCTCACAAGTTCACAATCACTGTGGCTCATAATCTTAATTTCTCTTCATACTCACATGCATTCATTAAGATTCATTAGCCTCAAATGAGAGAATTATATATATATATATATATATATATATATATATATATATATCTTAGAAGAGTGATCAAAGTTAACCAAGCCTTCAATGTGTTCTCCATAAAATGAAGTCAGTGTCCCACTACCCAATGATCAAATACGACAATGTCAAACGTTAGGCAATGGTCCAATCCATGTCAGCACAATGGCATGTCCTCTTTTTCATGCCAAGTCATCAGTCATCTATAAAACATCTATGCTAGAAACTTCAAAGTAGTTTAACTAATCTACACTAAAGATGCTCCTAGCGTACATGTCAATCTTGTGTAGGTGGTAATCCAAATTGAGCTTAACAAATTTTCATCTAGTGCTTCATGATCTTCCATTATAATTTCAAGCACTCCATGAAATGTATTCTCCCAATGTCTAGCGATTCTTTGAACATTTAGAATGTTGATATATTTGTAACTTCAGAATGTATTCACTTGTATATGATACCCCAATGTCCCTATTGGGAGTATCAGTGATGTAATTGTGTCATGTCATACCCCGATGATCCTATCGGGAGAATCAATAAATTAAACAAGTCATGTAAAGTCATTGAGGGTAACCCTCCTTATTGTTCAAGGGTTAAAGTCCCTGCAGTTGTAGGGCACTAGGGTTATTAGACTCTCCTAGAGAAGTCAGCCCTAGTGAGTTAATGTCAAGTCGAGAATTAGTATAAATAGAGAGTGAGTCTCTCTATTTACCACACAGTCACACACACTCAGTTGTAACACATAACTGAGAGAGAGAGAATAAGTCGGGACAAGAGAGAGAGAGACTACTGCTGTCGGGAGATCATCTTTGTATCTTTGGGTTTTACTTTTGGTGTTGATTCTATCTTTATAGAAGTTGCGGGGTTTTCTCCTTTATGGTTTCCCCAAGGAAAATCTTTGTGTTCATTGTCTCTTGTGATTGAGTGTTGTGCTTGTTATTCTCTTAGATAAGATTCTAAGATCATATAGCTTAAATGTTAAAAATTTAACATGGTATCAGAGCTAACCTGAGAAGAAGACACTGTGCAGCTGCAGAAGTTGGGGCTTCTTACTCTTTGGGTCTCTCTCCACAATCCATCAGCGAAAGGAGGTTAGGTTGAACCTCCATTGAATGGCGCATCTTTCTGTCAAAGCAGAATTTGATTTTGGGCATTTTTTAGTTTTTGCTGCAGGAAATTAGGGCTTTTCACAGAAGAAGAATTTTTGAGTGAGCCCAGCATAGGATTGCTCTCCTCATCAAAATCGAAATTTAGAGACCAAAGTCAAGATTTTTGGTTGGGTAAAACTCTGGGAAAGTCAAACCCTAGTTTGACCACGGGCCTGAAAAACCCTAAAATACTGAAACGGGTAGTTTTGGTACATTTGTTATATCTCGGGATTGAAGAAGTCTCAGGGGCTGAAATTTTCAGAGGTCGAATATAAAATCCCGATGTACCCTGTGTAAAAATTTCAGCTTCAGATTCGTTATATTCTGGGAGATATGATTCCTCCAAATTAGGGTCCAGCCTCTTCTAGGATTCATCTCAACATGACACCTAGGAAGAATTGCAATATCTCAAGCTACAAATATCCAAATGAAATTTCACAAGATGTTCCAGATAGGGCACGGACAATACTTTCTGTGGTAAAAGTTACAGACCCCGAAGGTGAAACAGTGACATGTGGCAGTCCGTACAACTTCGTTATGTTGAACAATCCTGAAATAAGTCACCTTGGGAAAACACTCATAAGTCCCAATTGGTGAAACCAATTGTGGTAAAACCCGTGGTGTTGGAAAGAGGACAAATGAGGTTATCTCAGTACGACATTGCAGACGTAGAGGAGCAATAATTTCGAAGATACCGCAGAAACAGTATCAAGAATTTCTACAAAAGAAATTAGTAAATTAGGGCTTTCTGTTTCGAGAGCTTCCCTCCACTGTTTTCAGAAAAGGAGTACATTGGACAGCTCACCTTGAAGAGGTCTATCTTTCTATCTAATCAAATTTGAAAGATTCCAAGTTTTGAAAATTACGGTTTCTCTCACAAACCCTAGATCAGCCATCTCCGGAACTGGGATGGACACCTCATATCGATAAGATCTAATATTTTTCTATTTACGGTTGATGTTCTCATTTCAAAATGACTTATCACGCCAGCTTGATGACAAGCTTGGTGAGGCTGACAACTTCCAAGCATGGAAGTATAGGATTTCACTGGTTCTTGAAGAAAATGAATTGGACTCCTACATAAGTGGAGAGGTTCTAGTTCCATGGGGAGATGAGTCTAAAAGCCTTACACAAGAAGAACTTGGTCAAGGCCAAGAAGATCATTGCTGATTCAATCAAGGATCACCTTATACCACAAGTGTCTTCCCAAAAGACACCTATAGCGATGTTTGATTCCTTGACCAAGCCATTTGAAGGGAACATAAATAAGAAGATGGCTTTAAGAAACTAGTTGAAGAATGTAAAGATCTAGAATGCAGAGACCATACAGTCATACTTTACAAGGGTCTCTCAAATCAAAGAACAACTTGAAACAGTGGATGAAGAAGTAGAGAATGCAGACGTTGTGACAACCACCTTGAATGGCCTCCCAAGATCATGGGATTCATTCATTCGAGGAATTTGTGCCTGAAGGAAGTGATTACTTTTAGCAGACTCTGGGAAGAGTACATACAAGAAGAAGCTTGACTCATAATAAGAGAAAAGAAGATGGGAGCAACTGAAGACCAAGATTTCACGATTCAAAGAAGATACCTCAAGTGGTGACGAATATGGAGAACTCAATTCTTGAAGAACCTCTTATCCATCTTAATAATTTGGATAAAAAATGATGCTGTTATGAATGAAGAAGATGATGAAGCTGACAGAAGGAGTCTACCCACGAAACAAATAAAGATAAGTATTCAATTGTCATTTCATGATATTGTTTTGTTATGCATTTGTTTATATTCAGTTGATGTATTATGCATGATAGAATGTTTGCATTAATGACAATATACTACTAATATGCATGTGATGGGTAAGTAGCTCATGGTGCTATACAACTCTCCATTGCTACTTATCTAGAATGAAACCTCTTTGTTGACATATTGGATTAGTGCACAATCTCAATGTTGTCCTAGTAGAGATGGAAGGAATCTAGAAAGTTTCTGTGAGATATGGATGAATGTTGTATTGGCTAAAATAGTTGCATGATCGTATATTTATGCATAAGAATTTGTCATTATGAATATGCCTTATGAAATGTTTCTAACCATACAAATGCATTTGACTTATAGGAAAGATCGCGTACAATCACCTACAAGAAAATAAGGATGAGACTTGTTCCAATGAACAAGTGACAAAAGTTCAAGAAATAATCCAAGATAAAGAAGAATATGACAATACTTTCAAAGAATTCAAGAGGCCTCAGACATAGTGGAGTTATGTGACCATGTTGAGTGACATCATTGATGTAGAGCCTTCCAGCTATGAAGAAGTAGCCAAGAAGAAAGGAAAGGAGAGTACCAGTTCAAAAAGAATGATGTCTAAGATGCAGTATCGAGACTTGAAGGGAAGTCCGTAATGTCTGCCATATGGATCTACAAGATCCAGCATGCAGTAGATGGAAACATCGTGGGATACAAGGAAAGATTCATAGCACGAGGCTTCTCACAGAAAGAAGGCACAAACTATGAAGACACATTTACAGCCATTGGAAGTTAAGACACATGACAAGGAGACTCGTGTGCAAATTAAAGAAGGCCTTGTACGAGCTTAGAAGACACCCATGGGATAACACATACATGAGGAGCTTGGATATCACCTAGAGTGATGAAGATATTAACCTTTGCTACAAGGTTGAAGATGAAAGCCTATAGAGGATGACAAGCTCACAGATGGGTGTGAGAAAAACTTTTGAAAAGGTTCAAGATAGAGGATCTTGGTATCTAGTGACCCTAGATGGATACATAGAATATTAGTAGCAAAGGAAGCTACTTGTCACTCTGGTACAGAATGTTTCAGTGCATAGAGTACGAAAGATAGAGGGAGAATGATGCTCCGCTTTAGAGGGAGTGACTGCAGAAGATCCTGAGGTTTGACATGGTACGATAGGATGGATAGATTACAGATGACTCTAGGCTTTACCTTTGCTTCAAGGTTGAAGGCGGAAGACCAGTGATGCTCTTGTTACATGTCGATGACTTATTCCTGACAGGAAAAGAGGAACTCATTAAAGTTGCAAGAAGGAAACTTGTTGCTGAGTTCGAGATGAAGGACTTGGATATGATGCACTACCTTCTAGGCATAGAGGTGTGCCAGAATGTGGATGGAATCTCCTTGGGACAAGGGAAGTATGTAGTAGAGATCCTAAAGAGGTTCAGGATGATGGACTGCAAAGCCATGACCATACCTATGGCATCGAAACTGAAGCTATTGAGTGTTTCTTCATCAGAGTCAGTTGATGCCACAATGTATCGTCAGATGATTTGTTCCTTGATGTACCTGACGAATACGAGACCAGATATTTGCTTTGCTATGAACACATTGAGACATGTTCACTTGATAGTTGCAAAGCATGCAGTGAGGTACCTAAAGGGTATAGTTGCGTATGGGCTCAAGTATGAAGCGAATCAGAAGACTAACCTGGAGGGTTATGTGGATTCAGATTGGGCAGGCAGTGCCATTGATAGGAATAACACTTCGGGGTAGTGCTTCAATATGGGATCAGGTGTGATCTCTTGGTTTGGTAGGATGGAGTCTTGCATGACGCTGAGTACAGCCGAGGAAAATTATGTTGCCACTTGCTCAACTATTTGGGAGGTAGTATGTTTCTTTTGAAAACTACTATTTGAATTGATTGATATGACTTGCATTTTTGTCTGATGCAGAGAAGAGCAGTGAAGCTCAAGTTTGTGATCCAGATCAAGATCCCTCGAAAGAGGGAGTTCTAGCATAGACGGTGAGACAAGTTGTTTGAGCATAAAATCATGGCGAAGCTCGTAGGTTGCTCAGACGTAAACGGTCCTGTAGGTTGTCCTCGAATGTAATCGGTCTTGGCAAAGCTCACAGGATATCCTTGGACATAATCAGCCCTGATGTGATTCTATGCTAGAAATGGTTAGAGTGAAGTTTGAGTACTTCAGGGAGAAGCTTGGTGTTCTCTAGATCGAGGTTCCTTCCAAGGGGAAGTGATGAGTTTGTGAGCCCTTCTGACATGGTGGTAGGATTGGTTCCTCCCGTGGTCAGATGTAAGTGATGTGCCCTTTTGACATGGTGGCAGGATTGATTCCTCCCATCATCAAATGTAAGTGCCGTGCCATTTTGACATGGTGGAAGGCTGGGATCCACATGGTCAGATGTAAGTGCAGAGATATTATAATGTGATTGTGGGATGGGTTCCCACATGATCAGTGCAGAGCCATTATGATGTGATTGCAAGATATGTTCACACGTGATCAGATATAAGTGTAGAGCCATTCTGATGTGATTGTGGGATGTGATCCCACATGATCAACTGTAAGTGCAGATCCTTTCTGACAAGATGAGGTCGGATGTAAGTGCAGAACCTTTTTGACAAGATGAGGTAGGATGTGAATGCTGGGTCTTTTTGACATGGGTTTTGGATGTGTTCCTCCCATGGTCAGATGTGAGTGTTGGGCGTGCCTTTCTGACATGGTTCTTCGATGTGTTCCTCCCATGGTCAAATGTAAGTGTTGGGTGAGCCTTTCTGACATGGTTCATTCCATGGTAATATATAAGTGTTGAAGACGATGAAGACCTACATGGATGCTAGGCCTACAACCAGCATGAAAAAGGGTTGGCTCTGTAGAACTTCCTGTGACAAGTAGAATTGAGAAATAGTACCATTTGTTTGAGATAGCGGAAGCAGTGATGATGATCCAATGATGATCCAGTGATGATCCAGTGATGATCCAGACTTGATGACGATCTAGTGATGACCCAGAGAAGAAGACTTGTGCTGATAAATTGTGTCGAGAGAATACCTTCCTCGTTAAGAGGGAGTGTTGATGTATTTGTAACTTCGAAATGTATTCACTTGTATATTATACCTCATTGTCCTTATTGGGAATATTAGTAATGTAATTGTGTCATGTCATACCTCAATAAAGTAAACAAGTCATGTAAAGTCATTGAGGGTAACCCTCCTTATTTTTCAAGGGTATTAGACTCTCCTAGAGAAGTCAGCCCTGGTGAGTTAATGTCAAGTCAGGAATTATTATAAATAGAGAGTGGGCCTCTCTATTTACCACACAGTCACACACACTTAGTTGTAGCACATAATTGAGAGAGAGAGAGAAGAAGCTGGGACACGAGAGAGAGAGAGAGAGACTACTGTTGTTGGGAGATCATCTTTGTATCTTTGGGTTTTACTTTTGGTGTTGATTCTATCTCTAAGGAAGTTGTGGGGTTTTCTCCTTTATGGTTTCCCCGAGGAAAATATTTGTGTTCATTGTCTCTTGTGATTGATTGATGTGTGTGTTATTCTCTCAGATAAGATCCTAAGATCATATAGCTTAAATGTTAAAAATCTAACATAGAATTTATCTTTGTAAAATCTAGTGATCATTTACAAGAGATCACAACTAGATCTAGAAATTTAATGAACAACAATACATTTAGCAATTTTACAAAGGAAAAGAAAGGAGTATTAGTCTTTGATGAAGAACCAACCTTCGCGACCATATCCCCTACCCCCTAGTAGGAGACTTTCATGAAACCATGTGAAATATTTTGATCAATTGCAAGATATCACAACTAGATCCTAAGTGAAATAGACCAAGGTCACCTAGGAAGAATTTAGAAAAATTATTAATGGTGACAAATAAGGAGAAAATAATTTAATTGGGGAAATTAGCCAATAATATTATTAAAGCTCAAAAAATTATAATTCTTAGATAAGGAGTAGCAATAATTACTCAGTGTATGGTTTTTGGTGTTCTATAGTATTTTTCTATGGTATGGGAAAAATGAGATAATAGAACATGGTTTTCATTAGCCCATGGTATTTATCCATGGTATTGGAGGCTCTATGGTATGGGAAAAAGGAGATAATAAAACATGGTTTTCATTGGCCCATGGTATTGGAGACTTTTCAAAGATAAAAAGAGGCAGAGGCAAATGGAAAAGGCATGCTTGAATATTTGGAGATTTGTTCTTGGGACAGTCTAGGGGTTAGCCTAGAGTTTTTGTTTGGGGTTGGCAAACTCCATCCATCCATTCTGGTCACAAAGGGGGGTCAATCCAGGGTCTTCATTGGAGCTTCATAGTTCAAGTTGGCATCACTTCTAGGTTCTTATTGAATGTATCTTGGTAGATGCTTACTTTTGTTAGACATAATAAAGGTGCCAATATTATCTCTCCATTGCGATGTGTGATGGAATGTCTCTAAGGTGTTTGACGAAATGTCTATGAGAATGCATACTACTTGTGAATGTTATAAATCAATGTAAAATTGATTAATATTGATAAATTCATATATTTTGTCATGGGATACATACTGCTTGTGAATGTTGTAAATCAATGTAAAATTGATTAATGTTGATAAATTTATATATTTTGTCATGGATATTACAGTGGTATTAGAGCTGGTTTTCTTGCCATATTGAATGGGAAGCTATTGAGGTTTCCATTTCACGTCTGCATTTAATTTCAAAATTCAGAGCCGTCAACCAAGAAAGATCCACGACATTAAGAAATTTGTTGGATTGATGGTGGATTTGTGTCTATAGGAGAAGGCTGTCATACTCTGGAGAAACCGATCTTCCAAGGGCAAGTACCGTAGAGATTGGAAGAGGCCATAAGCTTGTGGCCGAGAACTGGAGACGTAAGGAGAATAGCGTGGCAATTGGCAAGAGAGCCGAGGCGTAAGGGAATGCGTGAAGGGACGATTTTCAGTTTGGAACACATCCACAACAAAGGTAGCAGGTTGAGAGAATAGCGGAAGGCCGTGGGAATTAATTTAGCCAAGGAGAGGTCACATTTCCTCGTTCTATTGGACTGCGGATTAGAGGGAAGACATATTGGTCCCTACACAGACCGTGCACGTAATCATTGTCGGCAAGTTGTGTATGTCATGTACTTCAACCATTAAAAACGTTTGCACTACTGAAAATCGTGGGTTTCCTGTGCGCTGATTTGGGGAGGTCGCAATTGACGCGAATGTTGATCGATTTGGGATCGAATTCGTCTTGATCCCAAATATGCATCACATTCTAACTATATTACAAATCATATTTACTAGCTTAATTTTCTAAATTATTAAATATAACTATTAAATATTTATTTTTATCCTTGATGATTAAACCAAGCTTATCTCTAAAATTCACAAATTTATTTGGATCAAGGAAGTTCGAGAATATATTTGCAACATGCTCTTAAGTCGCACAATTATGCAAATCTATTTCTTTATTCTCCCATAAGAATGTAGTGCAATGTATCACTTACATATGTTATTCTCTCATGGAACTGATCCATTTTTGAAGTGAAAACACGTTTTCATAATTAAGTATAGTAGGATCAACTTTTTTGACTTGCAAATCGAAGAGTAATGTTCTCAACCAAATTCTCTCACAATTTGCAACCATTGCTACTCTAACATTCGCTTTAGTGGAGGAAATCCATATTGCATATTTGATGTAGTGTATAGGGCCTATAGATCTAATTCACATATCGGAAACTAACGCAACAACATGAGAACTTCAAATGTATTAAATAGGAATACATTTCACAACAATCTATTACTGAATATTTAAACTAACGCAACAACATGAGAACTTCAAATGTATTAAATAGGAATACATTTCACAACAATCTATCACTGAATATTTACAAACGATATTGTCTAGAACAAATTTTGTGGATTCAATGTCCTACTCTTGGGCCTCTTTACAATCATAGATGCAATGCACAAGCCTCATGGACCACACAACCAAAAACAATATAAAACTTAAACCATGGAGAATCAACGGGCCCTTTATTCAATTACAAAGCTCATATTATGCTTGAGGCACTAGCTATTTTGTTTCCAAGTCTTTTCATTTCCCTTGGGTAGCTCAAACATTTTCACATCTAATAAATTACTATTAATTGACTCTTCAACTTCCATTTTTTTTCATTTCTATTGTGCGCAAGGAAATATTGAACCCTTCTTTATGGAAAACTATGCACATGATCTCTAAACATGGTGCGGCTTGGGTGCAGCATTAACACTAAATAACTTTTGATGAAATTTGGTGAGATATTATAGTAATGCGTCCTCTACAACATAACCAAATTTCATACCTTAACTTCAAAGTATGAGTGTGTATCAGTCAAAACACTAGTCCTATGTCCACGCAAAAATAAAACCTATAAAATACTGGCCTACACTGGTTTTGGACACTTATATGGCATCCAATATTGTTGAAAATTTGTAAGCACATTAAAATATGTTTCTTTTACATCCTGTCCAAATTTTAGACCTTCATTTGCATATCAAAAACTCAACTCGTGATTCCAAAGTATGAGAGAGATTTAGTCAAAACATCGAATCTATGTTTATGCCCTAAAAATATGAAAACTTGAAACAAAACTAGAAATGTTTTAGGGTGATATGGACTTTCCAAAACCCCAAGGATGACATTGTATCAATGTTGCTTCTTATTCAACCAAGAAGTTACACTTGTATCGAGGATGAAATCATAACCTATGGAACTTATCCAATTTGAATATTTGTAACCTATTAGTAAAAAATCATTTTCTTTACCACTCATCATGCCATACTACAAGGTACCCTTCACATGCCTCAAAATCTTCTCCACTATAATCTAATGATTAACCTTAAGGGATATCATAATTTTTGGAAATGTTATTGACCATGAAGCTCAAATACAACCTAGGATGTGAGATAGATCAAGCTAGTAATAAACATTTTTCATACACTAACACAATGGCCACTTTAGAGTCATATGTGGCTAAGAAATTCATTCCAGCCTCCATAGATGTAGATGTTGCTTTCCATTCATCCATTGTAAAAAATTCCAACAATCATTGAGCATATTTGGTTTCTGAAAAATAGAACCAATAGTTTGCCAAAATCTTAAACCTACATAATAATGTAGGAGACCTAAATCAATCATGTGAAAACTAAAAATAAATCATATTTTACCCATGGGGGATTCACCTTGAGAAATATCTTATCATGCTCATTCATAAAGGGGTGTTTTTAATTGTGAAAAATAAGGTTAATATATTGTAGGTATTGTTGGGGGGGCGGGGGGAGATAGGGTATGGGGGTTTTATAGGTATTGGGGGGGATAAAAGGGGGTTTCTATTAAAATTAAGGAATATATCATAAACATAAGGTTTTTTTAATTGGAAATATGTATTGGGAGAGGGGCTCAACAAAATAATTTTTGAATGTAATTATCAATATCTAGTGAAATTAGGGGTATTCTTTAATATCCCATCAACGAAGGAGCTATGACATCGTTTCACTAAGTGAAGACCCCGTGATTTTACCTTGTGGATTGTATCAACCTCACTACTAGTGATAATATGTCAACCATCACAATTGGCAAGTCATCATTTCAACTTATGATATAAATATATGGATCCTATGGACTTCACCTAAATCCATATATAATGAGTTATTTATCGAATTTTGTTTTATAATAAGTTCTATAAGTGTGTTCCATGTTTTAAAGATCTTTTATTATCCTCAAAGCTAAATGGTCTTTGTCTTCTACTTGGAATCCATGTGCTTAATGTTAGTTTTTGGGGTTACTCTTAAAGTGTTTACACCATGCTTTGGGGTTCTTCATGTGATGTGGGGTGCATTAGTATATGGATGACCTTGGTTGTTTTGTGATGGACATATTGCTCATAGATTGCTAGACCTTGTATGGATAAATTGTGTGGCATTCTTCCTTGGAGCATTGGAAACTTGGAAAATATTTTTCCATTCTTCATGATGCACACATGGAGAGTGGGTGGCTTGAATGGAAGATGACTTTTCTTGGAGGAGGGTTATTAAGCATTCTCGAGGAGGCCCATTGATCCCTAGATGGAATTGGTACTCTTAGTTGTTTCCACTAGGGCTTGTACTTGACTTAAGGACACGTAGGTTGAGAAGTGATCATATAGGCGGGGTGGATTCATAGGAGTGCATGGCTTAGGAGGTGCATTGGAGCATTAGGGGGCATGTGGAGGAGTATTGAACACATATAATGGAGCATTTAGCATCAGATCCTTGCTTGTTGGACATGTAAGTTTTAAATATATTTGGAGGAGTTATTAGTTGGATGAGCAAGAGATGGGTTGTAGTCTCACTCTCAACTATAGAAGTTGAATATATCGCATTCACTCATGCAAGTAAAGAAGTTTTATGGTTGTAGATATTGTGTTCAAATATTGGGTTTGTATAGAAAGTTGTAAGGTTAGATTGCAACGATCAAAGTGCAATATTTTTTGCAAAGAAACTTTACTTATCATGCTAAAACAAAACATATTGATGTATGGTGATTACTACAGCTTCAAAGAAGAAAGGAGACAAGCAGCAAGAGACTACTTAGAAAGCTAATGTAGCAGGTGATTTGTTACAAGATGCTTTGATTCTTGCATTTGATAATACTAGTGATTACTGGGTAGTAGATTCAGGGGCTTCATGTACTCATGATACACCCAAAAGGAGATTCTTTCATGAATATGTTCTAGGTGATTTTGGACATGTTTTATTGGGGGATGATGAACCATATAAAGTTGTTGGAATGGGTAAGGTACATATTAAGTTAAATAATGGAAATGAATGGTTTCTAAAGGATGCAAGGCATATTCCTACTATGAAAATAAAAATGATCTCAACAGGCTAGTTGGTAGATAGCGGATGTTTGTCTACGTTTGGAAAAACGTGGTGGAATATCACTAAAGGAGCACTAGCAATAGAAAAAGGAGATGTGATAGGTACCTTGTATTTATGTCTTCATAATACTTATTATTCTATCTCTATAGCTTCCACAGAAATAGGTACGCCGTTGTGGCATCATAGGCTTGGCCACATGAGTGAGAAGGGGATGCAGATTCTCCACTCAAGGAAATTGCTCCAGATTTGAAGCAAGTAAGTTTGGAATTCTATGAGAACTGTGTTTATGGAAAACAAAAGAGTCATATTTCTCAAGGTTGGGAAACATAGGAAAAGTGAAGTGTTAGAGTTTGTGCATACAAATGTATGGGGACCAACTTTGGTACAATATCTTGGTGGTTCTCGCTATTATGTTGCTTTTATAGATGATGCAGCTAAAAAAACTTGGGTTTATTGCATTAGAGAAAAATTTGATGTGTTGGCTACTTTTAAGAAGTGGAAATATTTGGTTGAGAATGAGAGTGGGAAAATATTAAAGTGTCTCAGATCTAATAATGGAGGTGAATATTGCAGCAAGGAGTTTGATAGTTACTATTCATACCATGGGATTCGTAGAGAGAAGACATCCCCATGAACACCACAAGAAAATAGTTTGTTAGAATGTAGATATTGATGTTTACTTAATAAACAGAGGGCCTTCAAGTGCTTTGGACGGTGGAATTCCAGAGGAGGCATGGACAGGAAAAAAAGTAAACTACTCATTTTTGAGAAATTTTGGTTGTGAAACATTTGTCCATATTGATAAATAAAATAGAACAAAGCTTGAGGATAAATACAAGAAATACATCTTTATTGGATATGGGATTGATGATTTTGGTCATCGCTTATGGGATTATGAAAATCGCAAAATCATTAGGAGTAGATATGTAGTATTCAATGAAAATGTTATGTACAAAGATTAGTTGCAAGGAAAGAAAGAGGAAAAAGAAAATGAAGTTCCAAAGGTACTAGAAAATCAAGAACAACAACATGTACCTTAAACTCCTGCAAGTATAAGAAGATCTACGAGGTTAAGTACACCCCCTGAATGATTACATCCTTCACTATATTATTTTTGGATGATTGATTCTGGTGAACCAAAATGTTGTGAAGAAGAAATGCAAGTGGAAACTAGAAAGAAGTGGGAGCAAGGCATGAATGAGGAGATGGACTCATTGGTAAGAAACCAAACTTGGAATTTAGTTGAGTTTCTTGCAAGTAAAAGAGCATTGCAAAATAAATGGGTTTACATGTTGAAAGAATGAAGAAAGAAGTCATTTAAGAAGAGACTTGTGGTAAATGGGTTTGCACTAAAGAAAGGTATAGATTTTGATGAAATTTTTCCTCTTGTTGTTAAGATGACTTCAATTAGGACTATTTTAAGTCTAGTGGCAATAGAATATTTGCATCTTGAACAGTTAGATGTAAAAAAAAACTTTCTACATGGGTATTTGGAGGCAGAGATTTATATGCAGCAGCAACAGGCGTATGAGGTCAAAGGGAAGGAGAATTTTGTTTGCAGGTTGAAGAAGAGATTGTGTGGCATGAAACAAGCTCCAAGACAGTGGTATTTAAATGTTTATAAGTTTATGATAGAACATGGCTATAGTAGATGTCATTTTGACCATTGTAGTTATTTCAAGAGGCAAGATAATGAAATATATATTATCTTTTTATTGTATGTGGATGGCATGCTTATTGCAGGGTTTAACATGAAGGATATTAATGTGCTCAAAAGAAAATTAGCTAAATCATTTTTTATGAAGGATTTGGGTGTTGCAAAGCAAATCCTTGGTATGTGAATAACAAGAGACAAGAAAAATCGTAAATTGACATTGTTTGAGGATGAGTACATAGAAAAGGTGTTGAAGATGTTTAGAATGCAGAATGCAAAACCAATTAGTAGACCTTTGGGAAACTATTTCAAACTAAGTAAAGAAATGTGTCCCAATAAATAGGATGAGATATAATACACGTCAAAGGTTCCCTATTCATTAGCAGTAGGTAGCTTTATGTATTTCATGGTGTACACAAGACCAGATATTGCACATGTAGCAGGAGTTGTGAGCAGGTATATGAACAATCTAGGTAAAGAGCATTTGAGGGTTGTACAGTAGATTGTCAAGTATTTGAGAGACTTCTCATGCATTTTGTTTTGGAGGTTCAGACATTGTTTTATAGGGATATGCTGACAAAGATATGGAAGGTGATAAATACACCAGGAGGAGCACAACATGGTATGTTTTTACTGTAGGTGGAACAATAGTAAGTTGGATTTCAAAATTGCAAAAGGTTGTTGCACTTTCAACAACGAAAGCAGGGTATGTTGTTTCTACAAACGCTAGTAAAGAGATGATTTGGTTGCATAGGTTTATGGAAAAATTGGGTAAGAAGCAAGAGAATAATAGGTTGTACAATGACATCCAGAGTACCATTCATCTTGCAAAGAACTCAGCCTTCCATTCCAAGACTAAACATATACAACTCATATACCATTTCATAAGATCTATTCTATAATATGAATTGTTAAAGTTGGAAAATATACATACTAGCCAGAATCATGCAAACATGTTGACAAAAGTAGTAACCATAGAGAAATTGAGTTTCTGCTTGGTTTTTGTTGGCCTTCAAGCGTGAAGGTAAAGATGAGAAATTTGTCATGTTCAAGGTTCAAAGTTATCTAGGAGGATCTCTGAGATTGATCAAAATTAAAGTCTTCAAATTGTGAACAATAGCTTGAAACCGTGTAGAGCTCGACGAGAGCTTTCCTAGGAGGTTCGTTTCGCCTCAATTGAACTACATACATAAAAGATATCATGTTCTAAATTTTTGGAAAAACATGTAAAATTTGGCAAAAGAGGATGCAACTTGGCACCACTATAAGGGTGACTGTAATGAACATAAAATAAGATAATAATTAAATAATTAATAATTAGGTTAACTAAGTTAGATTGTGATATGAGGGGTCTCCTCAACATTAAATACCCAAGCCATTTTAAGGCAGGGCCACCATTTGTAACACATTATCTCTTATCTTATCATTAATATATATTTTTGCTTTATGGATTATCTCATTTACCAAGTATTTTGGTAATATTATTTGTATGAAGCTCATTTTGTATCAGAGCCTCTATCGGGCCACTCTGATTCTAGCCCTTGCCATTAATCAGGATTTTTCTGAATCTTGGTCCTTGACCAGAAATTGGGCCCTTGGCCATTTATTTCATAATTTTAGCACACATTGTTGCATTCCATTCCCTACACATCCCACTAGCTATCATCCACCTACGTGTTCCTCATTAATCTGCGTTGTTCACCTTCCAGCCTCCACGCTCCTTCATTCCCTCATTCGTGTTCCTTTCGCGCACCTCCATTCCCATTTCGCTTTGGCCTGCGACCTTTGCTGCGCCCACACTACTCCTACCTCCCTTCCACCTTCGCATCCACTTGCTACCGCGTCCACGCCATCTCACGTATTTCTCTCCATTGTTCCTGCCTGCGGTTCATCATCCCCGCATCCCCCATCACTTCTCTTCCTGCATCGCCTGCTCGCACTGCCTCCTGGAAACTCTACGTCGCCTTTCCGCACTGCCTCTCGGCTGCTGCCCACCCCAATCCCCACCTTCCAGCTTCCGCCTCCTCCACAATTCCCACCTGCTTCCCCCGCGAGTCTGCTCTCCCACCCTTCGTCATCTCTCCTACTCGTCGGGTTCCCATTCCCTTCTCCTCCCACCTGCACTCACCCCGACAATCGCCAACTCCACGCAGCTCCGCCTTCGCCTCCAACTCCGCATCCTGCTCTTCATTCCACCGCCGCTGCTGTCACCCTCCACCACCACCCATCCGCCACCTCATCCACCCCACGGTCCGCTCCTCCACGCGCTCCTCCACTTCCACGACCTACGAAATTTTTTTTTTTTTATATAATATAATACATATATTATAATATTTTAAATTAAAATTATATAATATAATACATATATTATAATATTTTAAATTGGTTATTATATTAAATAATAGTAAAACATTATTTAATAATTAATTTTTAAATTAATTATTATTTAAACTAAAAATTAAACTATGCATATAGTTTATAAAAACATTAATATAATTATTAATTAATTAATTAATAATTATTATCATTATAAAAAGAAATTATAATAATTATTAATTGTGGAAAAAATAGGGTTATTTAACCTAATACAAAGAGAACAAAAATCAAAGAAAATCGAAGACCATCTATAGTCCACACGACCATCTAGTGTCAAAGAAATCAAAGGTCATGGAATCTTACTTGCAACTACAAATAGAGAAATTAGAAGCCAAGTTAAAGCGTTATCGAAAAGACAATGAAGAATTACGAGACATGAATACGAAATCAGAAGTCATGATTAAATTACATGAGATATGAGACCAGTTCAATAAACAAAAAATTTCGACCAGAGAAATCATAGAGAAAAATCATTTGCCCAAATCGAGAAATTAAAAGACGAAAACGATTTTAATCAGAGATTGAAAAATCAAGATATAAAGAAAGAAATGAATTATTATGAAGCGGAAATAAAATAGTTGAACAAAATCGTTAGTGACAAGGATGAAGAACTAACGCAGATATGACATAAATTAGAAAATCAAGAATCAGTGATCGACCAGTATCGACAATAGATATAAGTTATTCAACAACAAAATGACGACTCTAAAAAGACTCATAAGTCAGAGATCGCAAAAAGTAATGAAACACTATCCAACAATTCCGAAGAAATTTTCAGTTTAAGGAATCATACCAAAACACTAGTCACGAAAATTAAGAAGTTGAAAAATAGTCGAAAGACAAAACAATCTACAGAAGACATTGAAGGGAAACTTCTAAACAAGCAAGAAGAAAATAGTTGCATCAGAAGTCATAACAAAGATCTTAAGGAACAACTTAAGAACTCTGAAGTGACATAAAAGCGCAAGTAGAAGAGATTAACAAATTTAAAAATGATTACGTGCAGCGGAAAAACAAATTGGAAAAGAAACAGAATCAAACCTTAAAACCTCAAGGAATGAAAATACAACTTCCAACTCACATCAATGCTCAAAATACGACACTCGTAAAAGAAAATGACATTGTGAAAATTCCCTATCGACACCCCAACCATAAAAACCGAAATTCTAAAAAGTGGGAAATGTCGAAAGATACTGATACTAATATGATCAAAGCTCCTAACAACAGATCAGTAGGGAATCCCAAGAGTCAACAACCAATCAATTTAGGATGGATTGACCCATCCACATATCGAAAGTTATGCTCTATAATTAGAAGTTCCTATCGACATGTTTCATCAGCCATGACATCACAAAGAATGACGCGACAACATTATAAGGCTTTGAGGACAAAGCCTTTCTAAGAGAGTGGCAATGTAATGAACATAAAATAAGATAATAATTAAATAATTAATAATTAAGTTAACTAAGTTAGGTTATGAAATGAGGCGTCTCCTCAACATTAAATGCCCAAGCCATATTTAAGGCAGGGCCACCATTTGTAACACTATCTCTTATCTTATCATTAATATATATTTGCCTTATGGCTTATCTCATTTACTAAGTTTTCTGGTAATATTATTTGTATGAGCGAATAATCATTCGGCTCAATGACACATGGCCTGTACAATGTTGACGTGTTACACTCACAGAGCGTCGCGTGGTAGGTTGCAGTCCAAGTTGGAAGTGTTGAGTTGGAAAGTGATGTGGACCAGTAGCAGGATGACAAGTGGCAGGTTGATCACATAGGCGGCATAGAGGTGGCATCTAGTTGGTGTCCAAGTGGACCAATTAGAGGACGCCGCATGGCGATCCTATTTCCTACAATTCAGTTTTTTTACCAAAAAAATTGCCACTCAAGGAGGATCGAACCCTAGCCTCTACCTCCGCCAAAGTCTCCACACTATTCTCCTGTCCAGGATTCTCTCGGTGTTTCTTAACCTATAAGGTCTTCGCTTCTATTTAAAGTTTAACTGTGTTATTTGGAAAAGAGGCAGAGTCGAGGGCTTAGCCCTCGACCTCATGTGTTATGTTTAAACCATATCATTACAACGTGGTAACAACTCCCCATTGAATTGATGACCAAACCATACAACAAGCCACCACCACATACCATATATTATATTGTTGCCAACATAAAATGGGAAGGTCAAGGCTCGTGGCTTTGACTCCGAGACCTCTGTTCCCACATTACAGCTTTGTACCAATGGTCCATGACCCAATCCTTTGATAAGGATTTACGTAAATTTATCAAGTGCTTGTTTGGATTTGGAAGCCCAAAAAAGGGCGCGTTGCCCATAGGTTTAGGGACCCCAAACACTATTTAAAACCCCTTTCAAAGCCACGACAGGGGGGAGAGTGCCCAACTTTTGCACGGTTCCAGAGGTGGGAAGCAAGTATAGTAGGTACAGTATGTACAATCTATAATGGCACATGAGGAGTCTTTCTCGAAGTGTGTGCCAAAGGAGGTCTCAGGAAAAGGGGTTCAAGTTTATACTTGTTTTTCTTAGAATTTCGAGAAGAGCGCAATGGTACAGTATGTTTTTGTATCTCACTAAAAGAACTCAGAAGAAATTCTAGGACTTATCTATGTAATATTTTGAAGACTTAATCAGATTGGTCTTCTCATTAGAAGTGGCTCGAAGATGTTGCCTAGGAGAGGTGAACTCTATTATCATCTATTGTCTGCAATTTAATGGTTTGAATACTTATTTATTTGTTTGTGTTTCAATTAAGCATTTAAAATTGTCCTTTAAAAGTATTGTTTTTATGAGGTTAATCATTCAAAAATTCACATGCAATTTAAATGGTGCAAAATATCCTTTAAAATTCATATCATGTTTGGTATCAAAGAAGGCTAACTAGGGAATTACGGAGTGTGAATGTTAACTAGATCAAGGTTTAAGCAAGGTGAAGGACAACTTGAGATTTTCAATCCACGGATTGGATGTGCGCATCGAAGAAAGAAAATTGCATATGAAGACTACCAAGAAGAAGATGAAAAGGCTTTCCACAAGGCTTTCTATCAAATGGCGGGCATGGTAGAAAATTGTTTGCAAATTATCAAGATAGATTGGCAAAGAAGAAAAAGAAGAAACAGAAAACAAAGGATAATGCTTCAATGAATCAAGAAAAAGGAGGAGACCCTCCTGAGCCTCCGTCTCCATCTTCAAGTTCAATATCTTCTTCTTCCTTATCTTCTCATCATTCTAGTTTTTATTAGAAAGATGTTTCTAAAACGCCCTTATTTAAACTAGATGTCAAATTTGATTTGCCTATGTATAATGGTGAATTAAATGTAGAGAAGTTGGATAATTGGCTTAAGCATATTGAAGTTTACTGCATAATCCAAAATATTGTGGATGAGTTCGTAAAATTCCAACTTTCTACTCTTTGCATGGGAGAAAAATCCTTGAAATGGTGGGAGCGTAAGACCTCGGATGACCTCCTTACTAAAGGTAAAGTAATTACTTCTTGGTTTGAGTTTACATATTCATTGAAGAAGCAATTTTATACATTGGGTTATAGCAACAAGAAGTCATGGATTGGAAAAATTTCAAGCAAGGTAAGGGTCAAAGTGTACAAGAATACACTGAAGAGTTTAGAAAAACTTAGCAATGATTTTGGGTGTTTCTCTATATACACATGATACCTTGTTGAAATACATAGGTCGATTACATGATTATCTCAAGTATACCATTCGTAGTTTTAATACAAATAACATTGATGAGGTTAGTGTGCAAGAAATCCACCTTGAAATGGGAAGGAAGAATGACAATTACTCATTTGAATCCAGTTAGTTAAAGGAAAGCAAGGACAAAGGAAAAGAGAAGATGAATGATCTACTACAGTTAAGAAGGGGGATACAAAAATGTCATGTTCTCATGGTCGGGGAGATGGACATGATGAAGAACACTGTAGGAAGCTACATCCAAAATTGAAGCCAAAGTGGTTTAAGGATAAAAAGGGGAAGCAAAAATCCACGGTTATAGTTGAGGATCTTGGATCGGATTCTGAGGATGAAACACATATAACAATCGTAGGTGTGAAGTAAAGCCATTGTTGGTAATGATTCTAACATTGGTTCTTCATGAGATTCTACTTCTAAATATCATGTTAGTTCTAAGGATAGAAAAATGAATGCATTGTTTCATATAAGGGTAATTACAAAACAAACTAAGATCGACACACTCATAGATAGTGGATCCCAAGCTAATCTCATTTTAGAAGAAGTAGTTAAAAAATTGGGATTAACAACAAAACCACACATGAAACCTTGTCCATTAGGTTGGGTATGCAAAGATAAAATATTGCAAGTAACAAAGCAATGTGATCTAAAGTTTGCAATAACATTCAAGTTTGTAGGTGAAGTTGAATTTGATGTGGTTCCACTAGATATTTGTGGAATTGTGTTGGGTAGCCCATACTTATATGATCGAAATGAAATTTTATATAAAGAACATAATCAAAATCATTTGTTTAAGGAAGAAATTGAGTATATAGTACATTTGCATTCATTTAAAAATGACAGATCATTGTGAATTACACGTCAACTGAAAATGGTCGTTAATGCAAGTTGAAAATTTTCACTTATGTCTATGCAATTTAAGGAAGAAAAGAATCCCAAGCATGAAAAGGAAGTGTCATTGCATCACAATATACATATTATGGTTGATAGTGTTCCTATGGTAAAACATAAGCATGATGTGGGTATAATCTCTTTCGCATGTTCAATTTTGATATTCAGCTTTCTACTAATCAGTAGTGTATGGTTGGTTTTGACTCTATTGTGTGTAAATTTGGTTGAAAATGGGATTAATGTACTAAACAATATCAATGCAATGTTGATTGTTATTATGATAAGTCAAATGTACAGTTTTCAAGAATAATGGACAAGTGATACAGGACAAGTGAGACGAACATGTCGTCACTTGAATTCTGTTTGATTCAGGCTTTTAGTGGTCTAAAAGCTTCCTAGTGGGAAGGTTTAATCCAGAGGATATCTCAGATTGATCAAAATTAAAGTCTTCAAATTGTGAACAGTAGCTTGCAACTGTGTAGAGCTCGACGAGAGATTTTTGGTGATGTTCATTTTTCCTTAAATGGACTCCATACGTGAAATATATCACGTTCTAAATTTTTTGGCAAACACATGTAAAATTTTGCAAAAGGGGTGCCACATGGCACCACTGTAATGGTGACATGTGGCATATACAACTTTGGCGTGTCACACTCATAGAGTGCCATGTGGCAGGTTATAGTCTAGTTGTTAGTGCTGAATTGGCAAGAGATGTAGACCAACAACAGTATGATAAGTGGCAGGTTGACCACACAGGTGGCATCCAGGTGGAATCTAGTTGGAGTCTAAGTGGACCAATCGGAGGGTGCCACATGGCAATCTAACTGGCCATAATTCAATTTTTTTTACCAAAAAGTTTGGTGGTCACGGGGGATCAAACCCCTGACCTCTACCTCTACCAAAGTCTCCACACGATATGCATGTCCAGGATTCTCGTCAATGTTTCTTAACATGTAAGGTCTTCGTTTCTATTTAAACGTTAATTGTTTATTTTTGGAAAAGGGGTGGAGCTGAGGGCTTAGCCCTCGATCCCATCTGTTATGTTTAAACCATATTATTGAAACATGGTAACAACCCCTCATCGAATCGACGGTAAAAACATACAACAAACCACCACCACAAACCATATATTATATTGTTTACAGCATAAAAAGGGAAGGTCGAGGCCCGTGGGTTTGACCTTGGGACATCTATTTCCACATTACAACATTGTACCATTGGGACAAGGAACAATCCTTTGATAGATATTAACATAATTTTCTTAAGTGTTTGTTTGGATTTGGAAGCCCAAAACAGGTCACATTGCCCATAGTTTCGCCCCCCTCCCCAAAAGACTATTTAAAACCCCTTTCAAATCCAGGACAAGAGGAAGCATTCCCGACTTTTTCAAAGTTACTGAGGTGGGAAGAAAGTACAATAGGTATAGTCCATATGATATGTACAAGCACATGAGGAGTCTTTCTCAAATGTGTGCTAGAGGTCTTAAGAAAAGGGGTCGAGTTTATACTTTTTTTTTCTCAGAATTTCGAGAGAAACACAATGGTGCAGTCTGTTTTGGTATTTGACTGACAAAACTCAGAATTAATTCCATAACTAATGTATGTAAGCTTTTGAATGCTTAATAAGATCAGCATTCTCATTGGAAGTGGCCCAGAGATGTAGCCTAGGAGGGGTGAACTTCATTATCATTTGTTGTCTGCAATTTAATGGTTTTCATACTTATTTATTTGCTTATTTGTTTCAATTAAGAATTTAAAGTTGTCTTTTTAAAAGTCCTTTTTTATGAGTTTAAAAGAATTCAAAACTTCACATGCAATTTAAATGGTGAATAAGATCCTTTAAAATTCAAATCACGGAGCATGGTCCAGTAGCGGTGGAGTTTTTGTTATCAATCTTGAAATGGGAGATTGTTGGTTGTGGAGCCTAATCTTCCTGATTTAGAGATTTTATTGTTGAACTGTGTTTGTACCCCAGTTTTACTGTACACTCGTCCTAGAAAGGGGGTGCAGGGGGAGCCATCCCCCCCAGTTGGGGGGTCTGAGAGCCAACAAGCCCCTAATGGAGGTTCGGGGGAGAAGCCCCTGAAAGAAATTTTTGGGATGTTTGTTGGCCAATATTTTATGGGCCCATGGTATTTTCCCATGGTAATTCCCCTATAAAAGGAAAGAATTGTAATACGGTTGTGTATCATATTGTAGCATTGTAAAACGATCTATATGATTGCATGAGAGAGACTGTGAGAGAGTGAAAAGGAAGTGCAGTGGGTTTGAAACATGTTGTATCCCTTCATTTTAATGGACGGTATAATAATAAAATACTGGTAATTTATGTGTGGATGTATCCCATCTTGGGTGAACCATGTTACATTGGAGACTCTCTTGTAATGTGTTTAATATTTGCATCTTGTTTATGGGTATTGTTCTGCGATCCTATTTTTGTAACATCCTTCTTCTTGTCTTTAACGATATCTCTCACAAAGTGGTATTGCACATCAATATGCTGAGTTTTAGCATGATAAGCAGGGTTCTTTTCCAAAAATATTGCACTCTAATTGTCACAATCTAACCTTACAACTTTATGTACAAACCCAATCCTTGAACACTGTCTCTATGACCGTACAATTTCTTGAATTGCATGGGTAGTTTCCATGTATTTATCTTCTATAGTTGAGAGTGAAAATACATCTTGTCTTTTGCTCATCCAATTGATAGCTCCTCCAAATAGGTTAAACATGTAACCACCTATAGATCTTCTGCGATCAAGATCTCTATCCTAGTCAACATCAACAAATTCATGTATGTCTATTTGTTTACTCCAAGTCTTCCATGGTACCTCAAGACCCTCTTTATAATTGTTCAGTGCTCCTTCTCATATTTTGACATGTACCTGCTCAAAACTCTTGAGTCCCACTGCATGTTCAATATCCAGTTTGGTACATGCCATTGCATACATCAAACTACCAACAACACTCACATAAGGAATTCATGACATGCATTCTTCCTCTTCTTGTGTCATGGGACATTATTCTATAGATAACTTTACACCTATAGGAATAATGACGTTGGTTTGTTTGCTTTCTTTTATGTTAAATCTCTACAGTATTGTCTTAGCCATATTTTCTCTTGTTTGCATGATCTCTTTTAGTCTCTATTCCCGTTATGAAGTTAGCAACATTGAGATCCTTCATTAAAATTTTGAGGCTAGTTGTGATTGAAACTCCATTGTGGAATTCACATTATTTACAATTGACAAAATGTTATCAACATATAGTATTATATTAATGAAATGACATCCAACCTGCTTGGAATATACACAATGATCATCCTTGCTTCTCATAAACCCCGATTCAAGGATGTGTGTCAAACTTTTGATACCACTCCCTTAGAGATTGTTTTAGACCATAAAGGGACTTCTTTAGCTTGTAGAACAACTCTTTCCTTTATTTTACTATAAAACCTTCTAGTTGTTTCATGTAGAATTCTTCTTCAAGATCCCCATGTAAGAATATTGTCTTCACATCCATCTACTCTACTTCAAGATAAAAAGAAACCACAATGGAGATAAGGAATTTGATAGAAGTTAATTTAGAAACTGGAGAAAACATTTCACCAAAACATCTCCCTATAGCTAGGAATATCTATTTGTTACTAAGTGGGATTTGTACTTCTCCACTTTACCTTATGAATTCAACTTCTTAAACAACCATTTTCTACCAATATTTTTTCTTCCAATTGATAACTCAACTAGATCCCATGCTTCATTTTTATCCAATGCATCCATTTCTTCAACCATGGCCTTTTTCTTGAGATCATTATCCTCTGAATCAACTACTTCATTCACATTTCTAGGATCATCATCAGTAATAGATAAAGAAAAACTAAACTAAAAATTGGGAGGGTAGTACATTCTCATTGTTTTCTTTCTCGAGATGATCTCCTCAAAACCGAGGTATGAGGTTCTTCTTCTTTTGATTCATGCTTTTCTATTGAGTCAAATTCTTCATCCTCTAACTCAAGGTCTATTTTCTCTGGTTCATTTCCCATTGGAGTGACTTCCTATTTGGGAAAATATCTAGCCTCTCTAAGAACAACATCTCAACTATAAACAATCTTCTTAGTTATTGGGTTCCAAAATTTAAAACCTTTCACGCCATCTTTATAACCAATAAAGATACGTTTTTCAACTTTATTATCCAACTTACTCATTTTTTCCTTTGGAACAGTGTACATGAGCATCAAACCTAAAAAATGTAGATTTTTCACTAGTTTTCAGCCACCAGTTTCAAGTAAAATTTATATCACTGTTTATGACATTCTCAAAAAAAAGTGCTGGAAATAAACAAAAAAAATTAGACTTAAAACATTGCTGTAAACAATATTTTCAGTGACAGGAAATAAAAATCAGCACGCCATTTAATCACACAGAACACTAGAATTTTTGGCCAATGGACCTGGAAAAACCCACTAGGGGAAAACCAGTCAGAGAGAGTATTTTTATTTTTTCAGGAGAAGCTTATCATTTATAGCAATACACAGAAAATATCAAACCAACTTATCTCAACCCAGAAGATAAATTTCTATCTCGATTTGCGTGTTGAGTAGCAAAATCAAACTCTGATTTTTTTTGTTTTCTGCCTCGATTTCCATGCCATTGTACAGACTGTATGGAAAAATTGTACAAACCTCGAAATCCATGCCCAAAAAAAATTCTTGAAAATCATGCCCAAAAATTTGCCTTGAAAATCGTGCTTGCTGCCTCAAAACCCGTACAGTGCAGACTGTATGGACTAGCAATAAATGCTGTTGTCTTCACCTCAATTTCCATGCCCTCTTTGCTGCTGTCCTTTCCCTCAATTTGTGTGCTGCAAAATTTTTCCTCTTGCTCAGGAAAAATGGAAACTTTCTCTCTTCTCTCTCTCAGCTTTCTCTTCTCACTTCAATCTGCAAAAGTGAGGCAAAATGCCTTTCCCATTCCTTTTTAAGAAAACCATAGGGTGAGTCTAATCCAATGGTGGATATTAGATTAGATCAAGGGCTGAATTAAATGCTCGTATTTTATTTCTAAAATATTAATTTCACTCACCCACTTAAATTTATCAAAAAGTGACTTTAATGCTCTAAAGTCAAATTAAATGCTTTTACTTAAGTCATTTAATGCAAGGGTCACTTTATGTCCCCTCTCTAAGTGACTAAGGAAAAATTCACTAGGGGAACACTTCCCTAGGTACAAAACTAACACTCCCTCTCACCAAGGAAGGTGTTTTGCACCATTCCCAGCTTGTCTATGAAGAAGACAAACTTGCCCCTCCCCAAAGAATTCGTCAGTATGTCTGCTACCTGCTCATCAATGGAAATATACTGAAGCGTGACTTCTCCTCTCTGAACATAATCTTAGATGCAATGTTATCTGATCTCTATGTGCTTTGACCGATCATGAAAGACTGGATTCTCAGAGAGCTGGATGCAACTCTGATTGTCACAGTAAATCACCATAGGCATAAGCTCCTGACCAAATAAATTCACTAGCAACTTGCAAAGCCACAAGGCCTAGTAGCTGGCCAAACTGGCTGCCATGTACTCAGCCTTTGCAGTACTCAATGCAACGGACTTCTGCTTTCGACTGAACCACAACACTGCTGCCGAGCCCAAACTGAAACAACATCCGAAAGTGCTCTTCCAGTCTACCACACTGCCTGCCCAATCTGAATCTGTATAGCCAACCAATATGATCCTCTCTAACCTCTTGTAGTCCAAACCAAAATCCATTGTCCCTAAAAGATAGCGCAACACATGTTTTGTAGCGACCCAATGCACACTCTTAGGCTCAACCATGAATTGGCTAAGAGTGTTCACTGCAAAACACAAATCTGGCCGAGTGTTGACTAGATACATCAATGACCCAATAAGATGACGGTATAAAGTAGGATCCACCAACTCTCCCTCAAAAGCATGAAGCTTCTTACAGTTGGTGATAATAGGTGTCGACATAGGCTTGTAATCCTCCATCCTGAATCTCCTCAAAATATCAACCGCATACTTTCCCTGCCCCAGGAAAATATGTCCAGGCTCCTGCCAAACCTCCAATCCCAAAAAATAATGCATCATCCTAATATCAGTCATCTCGTACTTTGCTGCAAGATCCTTCTTACAAGCTGCAATGGGTCTCTCTCTCCCTGTGATAAACAAGTCATCAACATATAGTAGAAGAACAAGCAGATCATCTCCAACCATGATGAAGTAGAGATTCGGATTTGCTTCACTCTTTGGAAACCCCATACTCAGCAAGTAAGAATCAATCCTGGAGTACCAAGCTCTTGGAGCGTGCTTCAGCCCATAAAGGGCCTTCTTCAACCTACATACATGTGTCTCTCTGTCATGTATCTCAAAGCCCTAAGGCTACTCAATGTAAATCTCCTCCTATATGATCCCATTGAGAAATGTGGTCTTCACATCCATCTGATGGATCTTCCAACCAATTTCCGCCGCAATGGAAATCAATGCCCTGATAGACGTATAATGATCAACTAACGCAAAAGTCTCATCATAATCAATGCCCTCAACCTGTGAAAACCCCAGCGCTACAAACCTAGCTTTGTACTTCTCCATACTCCCATCTACCGCATGCTTCAGCTTGTAAAGTCAACGAGAAGTCACCACTAACTTCCCCTCCGGTCTCGGAACAATATCCCATACATCATTCTTCATGATGGAATGGTACTCATCCATCATGGCATCTCTCCATACCAAATGTTGGGAGGCCTCCTCAAAAGTAGAAGGCTCAGAATCTCGTGTACAAGCCACCAACACCATGCGCAATATGTCAGGCATCTTGATGGCTCTCACCTTGTCACTGGGTGTCCCAGCCTTTAAGGAATCCTTCAAGGTCTCTCGAAGCCACTTAGGCTTCTTTTTCCCTGAACGTTCTTCCCACACTGGCATGTCCTCATCTGAAGAACTACTAGAGCTAGAAGCCCTAGTCACCTGTGAACCTGAAGATGGTGTGCCAACACCAGGTGTACCCTGTAATCCTGATCCCGATCCCTTGTAAGGTGTACCTGTAATAGTAGACCCATCACCTGTCCCCAAAGACCCTACTGGCCTAACCACTGAACCTGGTGAACCTGTGCCAACACTCTATGGTCCTGTAACCCTGAAAACTTGTGATCCTGTCTGCTGCGTAGATGGAACATGTGCCACAACCTGAGGTGTAGGGACCTAGTGCTCTCCCTTCTCCGAATCTCTCAACCTCCTGAAGGCTCTCTCCTCCTCAAACTTCACATCCCTCCTTGCCACCACTTTCCTATGAGGGGGAAGATAAATGCGGAAATCCTTCGTAGTTTCATCATAGGCCACAAAGATGCCCTTCTTTGTAGTGGGATCCAACTTTGTCCTCTTCTCTGAAGGGACATGAGAGTAAGTCAGACTACCAATTATACAAAAATGGACAACTTCAGGCTTCTTGCCTGAAAAGCACTCCTCGGGTGTCATATTCCCCACTGCGCGATGGGGACTCCTGTTTTGAAGGTATACAGCAATGTTGCAAGGCTCATCCCAAAGAAAGAAAGGAAGTGACTGATCATGTAACATAGCTTGAGCTGCTCCAACAATGGACTTGTTCTTCCTCTCTGCTACTCCATTCTGCTCTGGAGTATATGGAACTGTAAACTATCTCCTGATCCCCTCCTGTCTGCAAAATCCATCAAACTACTTGGAGGTATACTCACCCCCGTTATCTAATCCCAAGATTCAGATATTCCTCCTTGTTTGGTTCTCCATAAGAGATTTGAAATCTTGGAACCTCTGCAAGACTTCCTCAGACTTATTGCTCTTCAAAAAGTAGATCCAGTTCTTCCTGGAATGGTCTGATATGAATGTCACATAATACTCGTATCCTCTCAAGGACATAGAAGACATAGGTCCGCATAAGTCTGAATGTATCAAGTCAAGAGTACGAGCTGACCTACTATCACTACTCGAAAAAGCAGTCTTGGTGTACTTTCCCAAAGCACACCCCCTTCACACATCACTATGCCTTGTGCTGAACTTTGGTAAACTTGTCACCATGTGCCTCAACAACCCCAAGGCTGAATGATGCAAGTGAGCCATCCTCCTATGCCAAAGCTCACACAACTCACTGCTGCTGCTATGTGCCAAAGCATGCTATGACTGAAACAAGAGCCTATATAGTTTCCCACATCTCGCTCCAATGGAAACTGAAGCAGATGGTCCTGTAGTCTTGGGAAACATATGCACGTGTCCATCAATGAAAGACACCCCAAGACCCTGATCCTTGATCATGGAAATTGACACTAGGTTCTTCTTCAGCCCAGGAACATACAATACATCTTGCAATACCATGGGACTCATGGACTCCCTCTGAAATGTAATGGTCCCACGTCCAACTGCACTGACTACTGAGTCATCTCCCAACACAACCTCCATATCTATATCTTCCTGTGAAACTTTGGAGAACATCTCACGAGCACCTGTCATGTGGCTTGAGGCTCCGCTGTCTATGTATCAAGTGCTGGAAGTAGATCCACTATAAGAATGGTCTGTCACACAGGAAAAATCCCTCTGTCTGTCAACATCCGCACTGGTGAGAATGGATACTCTCTCTCTCTCTCAATATGCCCAGTGCATAGTGAAAACTCACTCTGAAATCTAGCTGCAAAATCATCGATTTCAGCTGAAGCAGCTATCTGCTGCTTCTTCTTCTTCTTGTTTGGACACGTAGCAGCATAGTTTCCCATCTTGTGACATGCAAAGCACTTCACAGTGCTCATATCCTTCTTCTTCCGATCCTGCTGTTGCTTGGCCCCACCCTTCTTGGGACCTTTCTTGCTCTTCTTCTTCCCCTTCACTGTCAATGGCACATCCTCCTCATCCCCTCTACTAGTAGAGCCACTGCACTGCAAGAAACCCCTCCGAGTCTCCTCTTGAAAAAAATTATCACATACTCTGTCCTAAGATGGTAAGTTCTCTCTGGCCACCAACCCCTGAACAAACACAACCCAAGGTGTAGTCACCCCATTCAAGGTTGTCCGCACTAACTCAGGAGCATCAATGGCCACCCCAACAGCTGCAAGCTCATCTCTCACCCGAGAGATCCTAGTAAGATAAGTCATACATGCCTCTCCTTTGACCATCTTGACGTTCTTCAGCTTCTCTCTAAGTACCATCTTCTTGTTTTCATTAGCACTAGCAAACAAACCGGTCAAAGCAGTCCACATTTCATGCGCAAGATCCTTTGTTGAAATGTGAGGAATAGCATGGTCTTTAACAGCATCTAAGATTATCCTCATGGATTTAATATCCTTCTTATTAAAGGCTGCAAGTAATACCACATCAGTAGAAGGAGGAATAGTAATGGGATTTGTTGTAGTGTTTCTAACTACTTCCCACTACTCATTCTCCCTCGGCACAAGTAAAATTTGGGCTTTCCATGAGACAAAGTTCTCTGCCCCATCCAACCTATCCTCAGTTCTCAACCCCATGGAAGTCATTTTCTCAAAGAACAAGTTTCAAAAAAATGTACTACTATCACAAAGGTTTTTCTGAATTCTGGAAATGACTGTTTCACTGCTAAAATTTCATTTTCTTCCATAACTCGCTCTGATACCATGTAGATTTTTCACTAGTTTTCAGCCACCGGTTTCGAGTAAAATTTATATCAATGTTTATGACATTCTCAGAAAAAATAAAGTGTTGGAAATAAACAAAAAAATTTAGACTTAAAACACTGCTGTAAACAATCTTTTCAGTGACAGGAAATAAAAATAAGCACGCCATTTAATCACATAGAACACTAGGATTTTTGGTCAATGGCCCTAGAAAAACCCACTAGGGGAAAAACAGTCAGAGAGAGAGTATTTTTATTTTTTTAGGAGAAGTTTATCATTTACAGCAATACACATAAAATATCAAACCAACTTATCTCAACCCGGAAGATAAATTTTTGTCTCGATTTGCGTGCCGAGTAGCAAAAAGCAAACTCTGATTTTTTCTATTTTCTGCCTCAATTTCCATGCCAGTGTACGTACTGTATGGACCTCAAAATCTGTGCCAAATAAAATTTCTCTCGAAAATCGTGCGCAAAAATCTACCTCGAAAACCGTACCATACGGACTGTATGGACTAGCAATAAATGTTGTTGTCTTCACCTCGATTTTTGTGTCCTCTTTGCTGCTATCCTTTCCCTCGATTTGTGTGCTGCAAAATTTTTCCTCTTGCTTAGGAAAAATGGAAACTTTCTCTCTTCTCTCTCTCTCAACTCTCTCTTCTCACTTCAATCTACAAAAGTGAGGCAAAATGCCTTTCCCATGCCTTTTTGAGAAAACCCTAGGGTGAGTCTAATCAAACGATGGAGATTAGATTAGATCAAGGGCTGAAATTAAATGCTCATATTTTATTTCTAAAATATTAATTTCACCCACCCACTTAAATTTATCAAAAAGTGACTTTAATGCTCTAAAGTCAAATTAAATGCTTTTACTTAAGTCATTTAATGCAAGGGTCATTTTATGTCCCCTCTCTAAGTGACTAAGGCAAAAGTAACTAGGGGAACACTTCCCTAGGTACAAAACTAACAAAAAAAATAGATGTTTAAGAGATGGTTTCTTACTAGTCCATACCTCATGCAAAGTTTTGTCAACCAATGTTGATGTGAGTGACTGATTTACCAAGTAACATGTAGTGTACATTACCTCTACCCGTAATTCTTGTCTTATTGAGCCATCGCTTAGCATGCTTATTTCATTCTCCATTAATGTCCTATTCATTTGTTTTGCAACTCCATTATGTTGAATCCATGTATAAAGTAGTCGTTTTCCTTGCTATTTCACATTTCTTACATAGTTCTTTGAATTCATTTCCATAGAACTCCACACCATTATATGTCCTCAACAACTTTATTGTATTCTCTATATTATTCTCTACAAGAGCTTTAAATTATTTAAATTGGTTAAATACTACATATTTATTTTGAAGGAAATAAACCCATGCGTTCCTTAAGAAATCATCTATAAATGAAACATACATCATAGACAAATTTACCTAATGATTGAACAAACATAGGTCCAAATACATTAATGTGTATTAACTCTAAAATTATATTTTTTCTTGTAGCACCAGATGCAAATCTTACCCAGTTATGTTTTCCATATATATGCAATGTTCATAAAAATCAAAATCTAGTGTGCAATCAAACATACATTCAACCATACTTTTACCTTGTAATGCTCAAAGGCCATTTTCTCCATGATGTCCCGATCTTTGATGCAATAACATTGTCTTTTCTCGAGAAACACTAGGGGTTTTCCCTTCTTTATCTCCACCCTCATGCACAACATAATTATTACACCCATCGATGATTGTACTTATCGACAATTTGTATAGGGTTCCATTCCAATCTCCCCTCATTAAGACCATTGATTATCGAACCATTTTGCATGTTTGTTTTTCAAACACAGCTTGTACACCTACATTTCATCTTGCCAATGGATACTAACTAGATCTAGAACATGTAAAACCCCAGGGAGAGTTCTAATCCTTCCATCCTTGAGTAGCAACTTAACTCTTCCATGTTCAATTATTTTAGTTATCATTTTTTAGGTATAAAATAAGCCTCAAACAAAAAATGTACTATCAAAATCAACTTTAAAAAAAACAATCACATTCTAGAGAATGACATCATCCCTTATAGTTGAGGTGGCATTGTTTGAGTTAAAAATACTTATTAAATTTTAAATGATGAATGCAAATCCATCATTAACCTTATTCATAATGGAAATAGCTATACTTTTTTAAATATAATACTTATATACTTAATATTTTTAAATAAACTATTTTAAAATACACTAAATTACTAAATATTTTAATATACATTATATTATCAAAACTAAAAATAAATTCAATATACTTGATATATTAAATATATAGCAATCATTATATTAAATCTACTCAAATTCAAATTTCAATTCATACTTATATTATATTAAACTCGCAGTATATTATACTTCTCATATATATGAGATTTATTATACTCAACATATTATGTTAATCAATAAGTTTTTTTGATTGATTTTATATCATATATTTTAGATTTGTTTATATATTTTATTTATGTGTATTATATTAAATTTGTTATAAAATTATAGGATATAAAACTATATTATAATAAATTTATAAAATTGTGATATGGTAAAATATAAGCTTAAAATTTTAAATAATATATTTATTAAATATTTGTATAATTTAAATTTTAAAAATGTAAATTCAGTTTTATTTAAATTAAGTTGAATTAATATTCATAATATCTAATTTATTTAATATTTATTTGTTTAAATCTTAATTTTAATAAATATAAGTGTAAAATTTATTTAATAAATATAAGTTAGATTATATATATGTGTTTGTGTGTCAACTTATTCATATAAGTTTAAATTAAATTTATAATTTAAAAGTAAAGTATTTTACTTTATTTTATTTATTGGTACTTTGTTTTAGTACAATTACTCATATTATTAGTCATATTAAAGAGGATTTTTTATCAATTTTATTTTTTAGACATCTTTTCAATTTAACTCAATCATAGTTACATAGATTGTAATGTAAAGGTGAGTTGTGGATACACTTTCCCCACAAAATGACTAACTCGTAATATATTATTGTATCTTTTAAGAGACTCATTTTAAACTTCAAAATTCCTTTAATGTGAATCATCTCGTATGAAAACATTTCATCTATTATATTTTTCATATTTACAAAACCACTCCCTATCAAGAGTCATATAAAAATAATCACCTAAGTCAATCAAACATATATCACAATCTGAATGGTTACCTGGTGAAGCTAGACTCGCCTCTTTTTCAATGTACAAATCACCATTGCAAAGTTCCCACTTTAAACCCAGGTTTATCACAAACCCAAGATCTATCAAACAATTCAAACCCTCCACAACTAAGGAATCCCCTTGAAGCCAATGATCGAGCTTTGATACCAAATGTAAGTTTTAAACATGTGAACATAGATTAAACAATTGCACACACACATTACACATAAATTTACCCCAGAAACCCTTAATGGGAAAGGCCAAAAAAAATTTGATCTTCCACTCTATCTTTTTCACTCTGTCTCTTAACCATTTACAATACAACATTTAGGTATTCTGTTGCATCCAAAACCTTAATCCATCAACTCGGATTAGATTTAGACTCCAATTTCTTAAGCAAGATTAATTACACATTTTCTGAAAATAGCTCAAAAAAATAATATCTCACATGCCAAGTACAAATTAGTTAGTTTGTTAAAAAAAACAACTAAAACATGTTATAAGCTACTATTTTGGGGAGGAAACTAATGGTAGGATTATCCTAGTCCCTTAAAGTGCGACTAACTTTTAGTAATATCTCACTTGGTCATTAATTGGTTTACTTGATTCATTATCTTGTCATATATTTACTAGTTTATTTTGTCATTAATTGTCGTCATTTTGCAGTACATTTATTATTTAATTAGTCATTGATTGCTCGTTTTTTAATATATTTATTAGTTTAATGAGTTATTAATTATTGTCATCTTGTAGTATGTTTACTAGTTCAATTGGTTATTTTTTTTATCATTGTTACTTGTATATTTAGTTGTGTTATAAAGCTTTAGGCAAGTAGTACATTCCTAATCCCTTATAACACAACTAAAATAACAACAATACGCCTTATCTTATTCTCCTCATAAAAGTGGGCCTTCCCCCCATCGAGAGCATGGCTATGACTAGGTACCTGATGTACAAGTATAAGATAAATAACATGGGAAACAAGAGACTTCCTAAAATTGCTTTAAACTCAAGTCAAAACCAACTACGCCTCAAGTGGTGTTGGTGTAAAGATACCATGGCTTGGTTAAACCATTGGGGCATTGATGAAAACGACATTTTGTAGAACATTGATATTGTCAAAAATATTATTACTTCTAAGTTTAAGAAAAAAATTGGTGTGAGGAAAATTTAACAGTTAAGAGAAAATTAAGATACTATAAGGAGGTCATTAATCCTAACTTGGAATATCAGAAGTATCTCTCGGTAGTAACTAGCTCACAGAAGAAAATTAATATAGCCAAGATTACAATGAACTCTCATGAACTCCATAGTGAAACAAGGCATTGGTATATTCCTAAAACTCCATGGGTGGAAAGGGTTTGCCATTTGTGTGAGTCTATGAGCGTCGAGGATGAAAATCACTTTCTCATAGAGTGTCTTTCTTACACCCACAATAGATCCGAGTTTCATAGTATTTGCAGTGCAAACCTTCTGTAAAATTTATGGGCACTCCACTCCTGTGGATAGGGCATCTTCATTTGGGGGCTCGAAAATAAGTGCATATGTTCCTCCCCTCTCTATTTTTTTATATTTTATTAGTTTTTAAACCTTTGGTAAAATTTATGGGCATTTTACGGTGAAACCTTTTGTAAAATTTTGGACATTACGCGGTGAAATATTCAGTGAAAGAACCCTCGGTAAAATGTGAAGCTTTGAGGTGAAAACCCTCGGTGAAGCGCTACAGTGAAAACCTTCGGTAAAAATTCCGGGCAATCCACTCCTGTGGCTAGGGAATATTCATCATTTATTTGGGGGCTCTAAATTAGGTGCATACTTTCCTTCACTCTCTATTTTTTATTTTTATTTTTATTTTTATTCTTTTATTTATTCTTTATTTTAATTTTTAGTTTTAATTTTATATATATACACTTTTACATCTTTACATAAATATGAGAAATTCACCACATTTTCCAAAAATTGTTAAAGGAAGGCCTAGCACATTTACTCTACAGAACCTTTATGAATTTATGGAGTCAGTAGAGAAACGTAGGGAAGAAGGAGAGGCTAAAATTTATTAACATATATAATCCTTAGAGAAACGTAGTGAATAAAGAGAAGCTAAACTCTATATCGAGTTAAAATCCATGCTCCATAATAAATTTACATCTTTTCAAGAAGAGATCCAAATGCAAATAGATGATATGATAAAAAAAATTGGAGAGCAGGGTAGAGATAATGGAGAGTAGAATGCATGCAATTGAATTCAAAAAACACCTGAACAAGGAGATGCAGATACAATAGAAAATATTAAGTTAAAGGATAGGATTAAGGAGTTAGAGGAAAAAGTTTACCACAACCTAACCCTAAATAATATAGAGGGTAAAAATAGATATCAAACCCATTAAAGAGGAAATGAATAAAATCATAGCCTTAGACCATGAACGTAACAAAAGTGCTTTAAACCTCATAATTTTTGTTTAAAAGAGGAAGAAGAAGAAGCTATGTTAGTCACTGTCAAGATAGAACTTAACAATAGGTTACAAATTGAAACTACCGGTCTCATAGAAGCAAACAGGTTGGGAAATCAATTGAGAATAAAGAAAGGCTAATGCATGTTAAGGTTAGATATACCGAAAAAAAAATACAAAATACTCAGTAAGACATAAAGTTTAAAAGGATCAGGCTGAATTAAGAAAGGAGGTCCAAAAGGTAAAAGAAGTTAGGAAGGAAGGGAAATGGGCATTAATTAGAAATAGGAAAGATGTTATTAGAGATAGAAACCAAAAGGATAGTAATAAATAAAAATTTGACACACTCTATATCTTCTTTTGGAACTGTGAATGATTTCCATGGAGCAAAGGCCCTAAGTTAAGTTGAATCCTAAGCGAAATTTATATTATATTATTGGTTGAAACTTAGAACACGAGAAGTCCAAGGTCATTGATATATAAAGATATTTCCTATGATAAATATGGAATAAACATTCACGTGTCATAGAGGCATTGAGGGTATATACTATTACATTAGAAAGAACATATCCCGACATGTTAGGATTTATAAAAAAGGTCCTTACAAGCAATTTATTTGTATAGAGATCACATAAATTAATGATGCAACAACCTACATAACCATAGGTTATTTTTTCCCTATTAATTCTAAATTCAATAAAGAAACCAATTTAGATAAAAATTGTCCTTATAATGGTTTAGAACATGGTATTTATAGTTTAAGGAAGGAAGGAAATATCCTTTTGATGGGTGACTTCAATGCTCGAACTTCTAGTAACCAAACTATTCTTTTAAGCAACTATTCCAACCCTAATCCTCTTTGGTTATATGAAGACCTTGAGCTAGCTAACAGGTACAAAATAAGTTCTGAAGATCTAGGTGAAAATTTATTTGGGTCTGAGATGGTCAAATTTTGTAGTGCTCAATATCTTATCATTTTCAACAGTCTCACAAAATGGCCAAACTCTATCTAGATGACTTATATCCATGGGATTGGAAGTAGTGTGGTAGATTATGTTATATCTAATATCCCTATATACAACAAATTAATAGATTTCAACTTTTTCAACAGCCATGAGCTCGACTTTGATCATATACCTTTAACTATATCTCAATATTGCCATGCATAGCGATCCAAATGAGGAAAACTATCATTGCCAAAAGCACCTGATCTTCGATAAAAATAAAGCTGACATTTTTCTCCATGATCTAAAAAATGAATTGTTTCCTTTATCTAGTATGAAGAATATGGAAAATATCTACCATAATTTTTCTACAACCCTCTCGTTGTCCATTAACAAGTTCTCTATTGAAGTCTCGACTAAAACGAGCAATAGTAGAACCAACCCTTGGTATGATCAATAGTGTAAAGTTGCTAGAAAATAAATTAAGCAAGCTACTACAGATTCGATAAAAATGAACAAGATAAATCACATTCAAAGCCTTAATTAAAAGAAAAAAGGCATTTTCTAAGTAAAAGACAAGAAAATCTTCTGCACCTCTCCAAGGTGGCTCTTAAGAAATTCATGAGACGAATTCCAAATTGCAAAACAAAAGAAGACAATAAATTTTCTTTAAAAGATTAGAATTCCTATCTTAAAAAGATTTATGAATCCCTAGATATCAAAGATAACTTTCAAACCATTCTTACAATGAAATATTTTTTCTCGTTAGAAGACATAGATTTCGGGGTTAAGCGCTTAGCAACTGGAAAATCCAAATACATTGAAGGCGACCAAGCGTAAATATTAAAAATTGGAAGGCTTGTCCTCATCCCGCACATCCAAAAACTCTTTAATCTAACGGTCAAGAAAGGGTTTCCTACACCTTGGACTCAAATATTCATTATTTCTATTTTCAAAAGTGGCGATAAAAATGACCCCTCTAATTATCGGACTATTATGATTAGCCCTCTCTTAGCTAAGTTATATGGTATTATCTTAAAAAAGAAGACCAATGAATGACTACAAATGGAAGGTAAGTGGGCTAACGGCCAAGCAGGTTTTAGAAGGAATCATTCAACCACGGACCATCTCGTTACACTTATGGCCATTGCAAAGGAATACCATAATAATAAGTCTGGCCTATTTTGTTTCTTTGTGGATTTCAGAAAAGCTTTTGATACAATGCCTAGAAATAACCCGTGGAATAGGCTAGAGGAGCTTAATATTCCTTTTGAGTTGAGATATGTCGCGATAAGGTTATATGAAAATGTCATTGCCAAGTTTAATAATAATGAGGGGTGGACAATAGATATTGGAGTTAAACAAGGCTCCCCCCTTTCTCCTACTCTTTTTGGCATTTACATTGATAAGCTAGAAAAGTGTTCAGAAGAAGCAGGTTGCGCCGGTACAATCTTAGTTGGGATAGTTATCATCCTCCTACTTTATGCTAATGATATTGTTCTTATGGCAAGGTGTCCTTCTGATCTTGATAAGAAATTAATATTTCTTAAATATTTTTTCTCTAACATGGGTATGACTGTTAACGTCGATAAGACAAAAATCATGATTATAAAATCTAAGAAAGACACCTATGCAAATTTTATTTATGATAATATAAATCTAGAGGAAGTGACTTCTTACAAGTATCTCGGAATTGATATTGGTCACAAGCTCAATTGGAACTATAGCATTCATAAAAGGATTAATGGAGGGTGGAAATATTATTTTGGTGTTGAACATAACTGTAAATCAACCAATCTGGTCATGTGGGATAAAAATAAGTTCCTCTTTGACACTCTTATCATACATGTTATCTTGTATGGTTGTGAAGTATTGGGGTGCAACATTTATAGAGAATCTTGGAGGAAGATTGAACAAATTCATAAGCACTTTATAACTTATAACCTCAATATTAAAAGCAATACACCTTATCCTATTATCCTCATAGAAGTGGGACTCCCCCCCATCAAGAGAATGAATATGACTAGGTACTTGATGTACAAGATTATGATAAATAAAATGGGAAACCAAATACTTCCTAAAATTTCTTTAAACTCAAGTCAAAACCAACTACGCCTCAATAGGTGTTGGTGTAAAGATACCATGGCTTGGTTAAATCATTGGGGTATTGATGAAAACGACATTTTGCAGAACATTGATAATGTCAAAAATATTATTACTTCTAAGTTTAAATAGAAATTTTGGTGTGAGGAAAATTAAGATACTATAAGGAGATCATTAATCCTAACTTGGAAGATCAGAAGTATCTCTCAGTAATAACTAGCTCATGGAAGAAAATTAATATAGCCAAGATTAGATCGACTCTCATGAACTCCATAGTGAAATAGGGTGTTGGTCTATTCCTAAAACTCCATGGGCGAAAAGGGTTTTTCATCTATATGAGTCTATAAGCGTTGAGGATGAAAATCACTTTCTCTTAGAGTGCCTTGCTTACACCCACATTAGATCTAAGTTTCATAGTATTTTCTACAATACAAACCTTTATAACCTCCTAACTTGCCAAAACTATAGTGAGTTTGGAAAGCTTCTTGGCAACCTTTTTGATAATGGGAACAAGATTTTAAGGTAAACCAAGTATTATCCTTCTTAAGTTCTGATAGACCAAATTTGGTCTCTATGGACGTTAATCATCATCATCATCAATTATATATGGTTTAGACAGTTTCATATTCATTATATTTCAATACTAGTTAGTAGTTTTATATTCATTTTATTTTTGTTTGTCATTATTATTCAACATAATTAATATAATATGAATATTTTAAAAATTGTAATGAATTTGTATAGTTGTGTCAATGTACAATATTGATTTTAATCTAATTTAATTGTAGAAAATTATATATATATATATATA
>LPNX010751265.1:231400-244732 GCA_001517045.1 Pseudotsuga menziesii
GAGCGACCTCTCTCATTACATTTGGATTGTTTCAATACTGAAATATTGCTTCTCATATTTTTTTTGAGTTCCATTTCTATACCAAAACACCTGGTCCATTCCTTCATAAAGGTTTTTACATTTTTTAATTGATCTTGTCTGCGTTTCGTCACAATCCACAGGATCTTTAATATTGTCTATGTGTGGTTTGAACATGGTCAAACGTTGTTTCAAAATAGAACATTGTTTCTTGTACATGAATCTACACCAAGGGATTTAGTCATGATCTATCTTGTATCACAGTTGTAGTATTTGATTTTTTACTTCACCGTTAATGTAGTCCTCTCCTTTAATTATTCCTACCTGTATGGCTAGGACTAACTTTGACAGAGTATCAACTTCTGAATTAAGTTCTCTGTAGATATGCGAGAAAGAAATAGCTTCAAGGAAAGGCTACATCGCTCATATGTCTTTTAAAATTTTGTGTAGACGCGGAGCTCTGATGTTGTTTTTTTATTTTCCCACTCGATCACTGTTTTTGAGTTCCCGTAGATGTGAATTCTTGTTAACTGCGTGTCCTTGGAAATATTTAAAACAAACCATAAAGCTAAGAGTTCATCTTTGTTGTTGGTTTCTTATCTCAAGGAAAATTTAAAAATTATTTTGTGTAGATCAGAAAGGTGAAGGACACCACCTTCTCCACCTATGGGAGGGTCTCCTTGACTTGCGCCATCGAAGATATCCCATGGAATGCTTTTGTCTATTGTTGGCACAATTACGTCTTGACTTTTTCCTTGCTTGGGGATTTGTTTGTGTTCTTGATATTTTTGAACCAGCAGGGATGAAGTGATGTCAGAAGGGGTCCGCTAATTTTTAAATATCGTTCTATTGCGAGCTTTCCAAATGCTATAGACAAAAAGTGCAGGGAATATGTCAAAACAACATACCTAGGTGTTCTGCCACCACATTTGATCCCTTTGATCCAAAGAGGCTTCCTGGATCGCCCGTGAAGAAGTGGTCCACACATGCCCTGCATAAGGACACGTACCAAACAAAGGAGAGGAGTGTTCATCACTTGATTTGCACAAAACACATATGCTTGGTCCCTGAAATCCTCTTTTCCTCATATTCTCCCATGTAAGAAGTTTTTTGTTCATGGCCAACCAAAAATTTAATCTAGTTTTCAGGGGGTTGTTTGTGGCCCATATTTTTTCCCACCACCACCTTTTTTCACCATCAAACTGATCGTAGATTACTGCTTCATAGCCTTTTTTTGCTGTGAAGTCCCCATTCTCTGCATTCTTGGTCCATATCAATTTATCTTGCTCATCTTCATCTAAGTGGACAGTGCTTGCCTTCAGGTTATTTACATAAATGTTCCAATTCTCAGCGTCCTCACCCTCTAGCCTCAACTCCTAGGCGCTTTTCCATATTTCTCTTCCATGGGGATGGGGTTGATGGGTTTGTACATCTGCTAGATGATGAAGGTTTTGTGCTTTTAAATGTGTTAAAACCGGTGATGGAAGCTTGTATCCCTCTCCTGCTCCTACCCATGGGTCCTTGCCCAGCCTAACACTCTTTCCATTTCCTATTTTCCAAGCTATCCAATTTCTTATTAGCGGAAAGGCCAACAGCATTGATCTCCATCAGAATGACCCATTTTTATAAATTTTTATGGGGTTCCTGAACCAATCTACTAAAGAAGTGTCTGGGCAATATTTAGAGCACATGGCCCTTTCCCATAAGGTGTCAGGATTTTGAACTAAGCGCCACAATGACTTAGCTGCCAAAGCTCTGCAAAATAGCTCAAGGTTTTTTATCTTCCATCTTCCAAGTTCTTTTGGAAGATAATTAGTTGTCCACTTTGTCAGTGGAATTCCCTCAGTCTATTTGTTGGCTTTCCAAAGGAAGGAAAAACATTTCTTCCTGGTATTTGTTAAGTCCCCTTGGGTATATCGGCTATGGATGCCTAGTACATCGGGATACTTTGCAAGACAACCTTAATTAGCACCAAACTGACACCCCTGGAGAGAACATGATTGGTCCAGGCTGAGACTCATGCTTCCAATTTCTTGTAAAGCCATGCCCAATATTGAATGGCATAGCTGTTAGGTTTTAGAAAGAAGCCTAAATACTTGAATCCTTCAGTAACTGCTAGCACTGGATAGGGAATAATATCTCTTGCTTGTTGAGCTAGGTCTTCTGTAATTTCATTGTGGGTCAGACTTGACTTATCTGTATTTATCTGCATTCATGTGGCCTTCTTATACTTCTCCAATAGTGAGGCATAAACCCTCAAGTCTTCTGCTATGCCTTTTCCAAACAATAGTACATCATCCACAAGTAAATTGTGGGTAATTTATTCAGTTTTCAACACTTTGACACCTTCGATTTTTCCTTCTATTCTTGCATTGTGAATCATTCTGCTTAATTCCTCAACGACTAAAAGGAAAATGAAAGGAGAAAGGGGAAGCCATTGAAGGATACCCCTTGTTGGTCTGAATAAACTTGAGGAAGATGCATTAATCAAAACTACAAAAGAGATTGATTGGATGCGTCCCATGATCCAATCCATCGTTTCCATGGCCATTCCAATCTGAATTAGGAGCAGTATGAAAAAGGTCCATCTTACTCTAGCATAAGCTTTAGACATATCTAGTTTCATAGTGAAATAACAATGCTTCTCCTTTTTAATAGTGTGGATTGCCTCATGAGCCAAGGATACTGCATCGTTTATTTTCCTGTTGTGAAGGAATCCAAATTGATCCTCTGATACTACCTCACTCAATATTGGTTTTAATCTTAAATCAATCACCTTCGCTATCACTTTATAAATCATATTGCAACAAATTTGGATGAAAATCATCAAAGGTCTCAATTTTCTACTTCTTAGGGATCAAAGTTATGAAAGTTGAGTTTAAGATCCCCAACACTTTCCTTGACTTCTGGAACTCCTTTACCATTGCCAAAATATCATTCTTATTTTTTCATAGAAGCCTAAGAAGAATTCTACTATGAAACCATATGGCCCTGGACTTTTCCCTTTTTGAAAAGAATGTAGAACATGTTGTATCTCTTTTGTAATAGCTTTAGTTAGTTATTCATTCATTTCACTTATAATTATCCTTGGAAACATGCCTATAATCTCTAGTATTTCAGCTATTGGACTTCCGACAAGTTCTTTGAATATGTTTTGAAAGTGATTAACTATTGCTTCATCTTTTTCCGGAAAGGTCCTAACCCTATTTCCTTGACTTGTCTTGATTTTGTGTATGGTGTTTATACTAAAATGATGCGAGGAATATTTATGAAAGTATTTGTTATTCTAATCACCTTCCTCCAGCCATAGGTCTTTGATTTTCAGTCTCCATCTTTTCTCTTCCTGTAGCAACAAAGCGTCCTTCTTTCCTTCTAATTTCTTCGGAAATCCTACCTCTTCCACTAAGAACACCCCTTCCTTATTTCTTTCATATAGGTATTTTATTTCATTTTCCACACTCTTTAGCTCCTCTTATTGCCTAGCTCTTTGTTTCTTTCCCCATTCCTTAGATATTTGTAGGAATTCTGCAACTGGTGCGGATACCGCTTGTTCCTCTATCCTGTATGGTACAAGTATAGAACAAAACACCACATCAGTATATCCTTTCCCTATATGGTTAATCATTAATAAAATCACTCTTATACCTCAGATATGAAAGCTCTAGACTTTTTTCCACTTCTCTTCATGTGATCTACAATACCTGTAAAGAAGCATCAAGAAAACAAGACAACAAGATGAGAGTAACCAGATAGATTAACAATCCATATAAGTGATCAAGGAATCTAATAATATTAAATTGATTTTAACACAAATCAAATATGGGAAAGGGGAACACTTTTGTATTAATCAAATAAGAAGGTAAAGCTACAACCAAATCCTTGATGTTGACAGCTTTGTCTTCCACAATTGTCTTACAACACACTCATGACACTCCACACTCACACAAAGCTCTTTGCACACAAACTCACTCTTCTTTGCCTCAATACTAGACTTCAATCCAACAACATAAGGATTCTCTTCTTGGTCTCTCCCCACATAGTCCATGAAGGCTTCTTTTATAGGCCAAGGGAGGATCATATGAGATGAGATTCTTTAGGAAAGGGATAGGGAATGATCCCTATGGGCGAGGAGGTCGAATACCACCTCTCCGTAGTTGATAGGAACCACCTCCAGGAGGGATTTCCCATGGAAGCTTCTCGAAACTTCATTTTTTCCCATTTTAGTTGTGTCGACACTTTCTACATAGAGGGTAAAGGCACCTATGCTTCTTGTAAACAGGGTAAATGCGCTGGAGGAATCTGATGTCAATAGACAATAGGTGTTGATGCTCTATCATAAGGGAGAAAGTGCGCCAACCTACTCAAGGGTGGGAAAAAACATCCAGAAGAATCCCTGGCTAGGTTCTCTGAAGGGTGCTTAGGCATCATTGGATATTTTAGGTGCAACAGAATGCCCCCCAAAGTATGAAGCTAGAAGGATGTGATAGGTGAAATACTTTGTTAGATATTAGTTTGGTATCAAAGGAAAAGAGAGACAAGTTCACAACTGACATAAGACCAGTAACTCACTTTTCTGACTCAACCATGGCTACGGATCAATACACTGCAGATCCATGAAGATGACTATGTCATAGCTACCAAGAATACATTGTAGATCCATGATCATTGATGTAAAAAGAAGAACATGCATACAAAACATACAAAGTAGATTCATGTTATCCAAACTCGATATTGGACACAGCCACCAAACATACAATGTGGACCCATGCCATGACTTCCAAATAATCTTCCATTGCAACCTGCGGATATGAAATTATGCAGATGAATCCTAACCGCTCAGGGTCTTCATTCCAATCTCCAAATTATACAATTCTAACCATGTGAATAGATATATTGATGTCAAACATGGTAGAAACCACTTGATTACCATTCATCAATGTATACTGTTAACAAGTGTGAGGGAAATCACCATTGATTTCAATGATCCCCAAGGTATCTCAGTACATTCTCCCAAGTGTAAATAAGGGTTTTGAAGTCAAACACTTGATAGAATATTTCGATCAAAGGTCATTGATGAAAACCTACTGTCGAAAGAGAGGAAACCTACCATTGAGGCATGCAGGCTTCAAGGTACTTGACTTGGTTTCTAAATCTAATTCATAGATGATGTGCTGAAGTCGACAAGAATAGAATCCTCAAAGGAGGGCCATGATGTTTCCCCCATCATCGACACGAAACATGGAACAAAAAATGATTTTGAAGTGATGAAACAACCACGAAATTGACTTAGAAAAGACCAAATTTATAGGAAGGTAAAGTTACTGACAATTTGGATTGCAAAAGACGGATCCTTTGAACAAATTGTAGCATGAAAAATGACTTGGAAGAATTGACTTGACGAGATAGAAACCAAATGTAATGAAAGGAATATGACGACGCTTTCTTTGAATTGACTCAAAGGAGTCAGGTGACTAAAGAAAGTGGATCGACTCAAAGACAAGTTGAATACCCAACCATTCAGAAATGCAAATGCAGATAGGTGCCATGTTCAAAGGTGGACTGTGAGCTGCCATTGATACAAATGAAAAGATATTCCCCTTTACCTTAATTTCCCCATCATGAAGGATGAGTGCCTCTTTTTCGGTTTTATGAGTTCAAAGAGGGTAACAAACAATCATCGTAGCTCATCGCAAGATGATTCCATTCTCATATTTTTTACAAACTAAGAAAGGAGAGGATCGTTCCCAAAAATAGGGTCTCTCAGTGTTTAATTTAACGAGTCCATTGAAAGCTAACTCAGTATCGTTCATGTTTAGAGATTCTGGATGAAGACAAAAGAAGACTCTAAAAGCTCATTTTTCGTATGATTTAGTCCCCAGGGCCCGAAAAGTACAAAATAATTCCCAAGAGAACTCTTCTAGCTGAAGTCAGCAAGAGTATTCGTTTTTCGTAATTAGTCAACCCGAACCGAAAAATGGGTAAAATATTGTCGAAAAGACGACCCTTCAAATACTTTTACGAGCATGAAGAAGACAGGTTCACTTGACAATCTTTTCTCATTTTAAGAAGTCTAAAAAGAGTTCCAATGTGACTCCATAAGATGTCCTCTTTTTCATAAACCACTTTTAATGAGTCTGAAAAAGAAAAAAACGTATACTCGATATCCTTTTACTTTGTTTGTAACAAGCATGTCAAAGGTATAAACGACGCTCTATACTTATTCATATTATCCCAAAGCATGAAAATACAAAAGAAACTTACGACATAGCCATGACGATTTGTAAATATGACCTAGAATATTTACAATTCAAGTTAGAACCAGTTTCATATAAAAACTATAGAAAATAAACGATAAAAACCTTAAAATTAAAATATTTTGATTTTAGTAAAAAATAAAAATAAAAATTACTATAAAAATGGAGTAAATAGTGAATTTTTACCATTGTGACTTTTTTTACCATAGTGAGAGTGAATTGGTGAAAGAGAGTTGATTTTTAGTTGCATATTGTGGGAGCTGTGGACCACCTCTGTGTGAATCGCTCAAACCAGGTAATAGCTAACTCTTATCCCTTCATTTTCACTGGTGCATTTCATGTTTTCAAGGTCAATATTTTGAGTTTTTGGGTAAATCCCCAAATGGGCAGAGCACATACAGGATGGAACCTTTTTCCCTTTAAACAGATGCGCCGGTGCATCCCTCGAAAGAGAAAAGGGTGTCGAAGGAGCTCTGTCACCTAGGGTCAAAGGCACCGACACTCTGTTCTACTGTAGACAATGTGACGGCGGCCTTCACTCCCAAAAAATCAACGCACATTCAATTTTGAGTGGTCTTTCTTTCTTTAAACAGTTTGTAATTTCTTCTAATGGATGTTTGAATTTTTTTGCAGGGAAAACACGAGCTGGATGACCTCCAGGAAAGCAATGATCTAGTTACTTTGAGGACCCTCTATGAGTGTGGGCTCCTCATGTTTTTTCGGATACCGGGGATGAGAGCCTATGTGCGGCTTCCAGAGCACATGATACAAATGTGGGATCTTGGCCATACACATTTTGTAGTTGGTACCAATACTCTCACAATAGATGTAGAAGACATCTACTTCTTGATTGGTCTATCTCATAGGGTAAGAACAGTGACATTGATAGGAACACGAGGTGGTGAGGGATCTGTAGATGACCTGATTGATGACCAGTGCTCGATCGAGAATCATTCAGTTGGTGGGAATATTCCCATCAAGCACATTATAGACAGGACATTGAGGATTGTGGCCTTTACCATCGAGAAGGTTGCAGGTACTAGGTCGGCTCACTTGACCGCATGGGTTCACATGATGTATACCTTGGAGTGCATGTATCCCACTATATTAAACTGGAGTGAGGGTCTCTTGGTTAGATTGAAAGATCAGTTGACCAAGTCCAGGAGGGGAGAGCTGAAGAAGTTAGGTTACAAGGCGGCATTTGTATCCTTCTTCATGGAGAGGGTCCCATTGATGAGGCCCCTGGTTCCATTGAGCAGACTGGACACGGAGGATCCACATATTAGTAGGTGGGTGGATTCCATGGACCTCCAAGGTGGTGGAGGAGGCCCTAGAGTCACCTACAGGCCAATCCTTTTTTGTTGTTTGAGGAGAAAACTTTTGATGATAGAGGACTATACCTACATGGGGACTGACTTCCGAGAGGATCCAAACCTTCCACTTCCAGAGGGGGATGAGTGGGATGACCGAGGTAAGAAAGAAACCATTATCCATATTTTTTAGTATTTTTAATTTTATATTTTATTTTATGGTGTAATGTTGAGATGTGCAAAAATGCCTTGTGCAGATGTTGGGCCTTCCCGTCCACCTAGAGCCTCCCCATAGAGAGGTGAGGAGTAGTTCGAGAGATGGGGATCCATTGCAGCGAGGAAAATGAGGAGCTCGATGAGATGGAGGAGAACCTACATCGATTTATTGTGGGGACTCCAGACATCTCCATTGATGATCTACCTAGGTGCTATCAACGCCAGACTGTAGGGGTCTCAAGCCGCTTTGGGAGGCTACTCCATAGAGTGGCTCGGGACATGATGTGCTACCATGAACATAATCATGAGGATTAGCCCATATTGGATCCCACATTTTTTGTACTGTAATTATACTGAAAGCTCTGAAGCTTTAGTTTTTTCCCTATATATATGTATTTTGAAACTATGGCAGGCTTAAACTTTGGGTGATCTGAAAGCTTGATGCTTCAGTCCTTTCTGTATCTCAGATTTACCTTATATATATATATATATATATATATATATGTGTGTGTGTATGCATATATGAACAAACTTTTATTTATAGATGTGTGTGCAAATGTAATGTGTGAATGTATTCCTTCTATGAATCCAATGCATGATTTTATGTTAAAATGAACTTAATTATGAGCAATATACCAATATAAGACAAAGTTTGTCAGGGAATTTTCCACAACATTTAAATGTCTTGAAACGTGTTGATAACAAACTTTCTCAAAATACCTTTCTAAAATCCTAACTCTTCGGAATGTACAAAGGAGTATGGGGTTTTGGATGGTGTAGACTCGGTTTAACTGATGCACACTCGAATCCGAGTCTAAGTAAACCCTTATTTCTCTTACATCATTAGTGAGGGATTCCATCAAAAATCCAATCACCGCATGATACTCTGTGATATTTTTGGTGGAGGGACCCAATCAAGTACCCCGTGAACTCACCATATCACATGTAGGAGAGTACAACACCCAAGCTGTCGATGCAAGATTCAAGGTTTAACGATTAGCACCATCCATGAAACCGATAAAGGTGGTGATCTGTCCATTAAATATAGGACTTATGTAAGTAGGGTTGTGAAAAAACACATCTTATATCACACAAAAACCACACTTTTTAAAGAAACACACAACACTCTATAAACAATATTTACAATAAAACTATGTTGGATGACCTAGGCACAGTATTTTTTGAGGTAGAACCCATTGTGGGGCTCTCCCAAGGGTATTCTATCATAATCTATTAACTCATGTGCTCTTTTCTCTAAAACACGGCTGATAACATAAGGCCCATGCCACATATAATCTATTTTGTTAGCCCCCAACTTATCGTCTTTCTGGTCATAGGTCAATACTAGGTCTCCTTCGTTAAAAGAGTGGGGTTGAACATATATATCGTATTGAGCTTTCATTCGTCATTTGTGTGCCTCATTTTCTAAGGCATCATCACGATTATTTTTGTCAAGAATGTTTAAGTACAGGAAATGTTCTTCTTCTAGTGTGGTATTGGGAAAAAGTTCTACATCGAGCTTTAAATAAGGAATCTCACACTCTATTGGAAGAGTGGCCTCTAGTCTATACACCAATTGGAATGGTGCGGAAGCAATGGAAGTTTTGACGGTAGTCCTATAGGTCCAAAGCGCAGATAAAAGTTGAATATTACAAATAGAATTAGCCTTAACATTCGTTGAAGCATATTTTTTAAGACTTTATTGATTGCTTCAACCTGGTCATTGGGCTATGGATAGTAAGGTGTAGAGTTATCATGGTGAAAACCTTATTTTTTGCTTAATTCTGCCATCATCCTGTTTTGGAAATGTGACCCGTGATCGGTCACAATAGCCCTAGGAATCCCAAATCTAGCAATAATATGGTTTAAAAGAAAAATAGCATATGTATTTCCATATTCGGTGTATGTGGGAATATCCATAGCCCATTTAGTGTAGTAATCCACAGCCATGATAATGTAGCCATGCCCCCCAGATGAGGTAGGTCTATAGTGCACGAAGTCTATGCCCCATTTTTCAAAAGGGCCAACTGTTATGACATGATGTAGCGAAGCTGGGTGGGTCCGATTTTTGGATGTGAATAGTTGACAAGGCGGGAATTTTTTGACAGTTTCAATACAATCTTTGAAGATCGAGGGCCAAAAATACCTAGTGCGCAATTTTTTTTGGCTAGTAGCCAACCTAGAGAGGTAACCACCATAGGCTCTAGAGTGGAAATCATTTAAAATGATCTCAGCTTCTTCATGAGCGAGACATCGTCGTAATATAAATTCAACGCCATGATGGTATAAAGTGTCATTGATAGTTAGATAATACTTGGCTTGGTAGCAGATGCGACGATGCTCATCGTGAGTTGCATCAGGTTGATATCGTTGTGTCTGAAGATAGAGAATGATATCTCTATACCAATGGTCATATGTACTAATGAGGAACAAAGATTCATTAGGAAATGAATCAATGGGATATGTTCCCTCAGTAATATGGGGAAGGTCACACATAAGCTCAATGAAGACCAGGGACTTATTAGAACTAGTTTTGGAAAATTCCAAATCAAACTCCCAGAGGATGACAATCCAGTGTGAGTATTTTCCCCCAAGTACTTGATGAGTCAAGATATAATACATGGGGTTATAATCCATGTAGGCAGTGGTTGTACGGAGAAAAATGTAATGAAAATTTTTTTATACCGCAATGACCATGGCCATAGAAATTTTCTCCACATGTGAATAGTAGGATTCTGATTCTAAAATACTCTTGCTTATGTAATATATCACATGTTCTTGATCGCTTTCGTCGGTCTGGACTAAGACCATACCAATGGTTGAAAGGGATGAAACCACATACAGGGAATAATCCTTTGTGTAATGTGGTGGTTGCAACACATGTGCATGCATAAGATCATGTTTGAGGTTATTGAAAGCATGCTGCACCAAGTCATCCCAAACAAAGGGGGTATCCTTTTTCAACAATCGCATGCAACCATGTGTCGTTTCAGCATAATTGTAGATGAAACGACGTAAAAAATTTTCCTTCCCTTGCAAAATTTGGAGTTTGGTAACGTTGGTGGGGGCGGGTAGAGTCAGGATGGCTTCAATTTTCAGAGGTTTAATATGGATGCCACCCATGGACACAATAAAACCAAGTAGTCGACTGGTCTCAACATAGAAAACACACTTATGTGAATTTAATTGAATGTTAAAATGAAGACATCAGAGAAAAATGGCTCTCAGATGATCAACATGGTGATCCCGCTGCTTTGAATGAGTAGGAAGGTCGTCAAGATAAGGTTCCACAATGCGTTTAATGTCGTGGAAAGCATATGGCATGGCTCATTGAAATGTAGCGCCAACATTTTTCAAGCCAAAAGGGAGTTTCCTATAGGCAAAGGTTCCCCATGGGAAAATGGAATCTGTGTTGTGTTGATCTGATGGGAGTATCTCGATCTGATTATAGCTAGAGAATCCATCCATAAATGAAAAGATGGCACTCCCGGTACAGTTGTCAACAATTTGATCGATGTATCGGGTGGGGAAGTTGTCCTTAGGACAATCTTGATTCGAATCCCAAAAAATAAATGCAAACCCTAATAGTACCCTACTTTTTATTTACAGAAACTATGTTGGACACCCATTTAGTCAAGGGCATGGGGTAAATGAAACCATCCCTAATAATTTTTTCAACTTCTTCCTTGATGGTTGTTAGTTTCCTTGGATGGACCCAGCGTAACTTCTGTCGAATTGGCTTGGCACCAGGGTAGGTTTTAATCTCATGGACTACAATAGAGGGATCTATCCATGGAATTTCTTCATAGGTCCAAGCAAAAACATCTCTGAATTCCTTAAATAAGGTCATATAATACTGTATCTATAAAGGTGAAGAGTTTTGGCCTATCTAGATGTTCTATGGAATACCAGGTTTCACTGATATATCAACTGGAATGGTTTTGGTAATGTTACATAAATTACCCTCAAATTCGACATCACAAGTGAGGATCAATCACTATATCAGAAGAAACCGCTGATGCAAATTGTTCTTCTACCATATGGCAATGGGGAAGGAAACAGGATCGATGGTGATGATCTTTCCAAGGAATATCATCTAGGGGTATAACCTCCATGATGGATTCATCAAAAGGCAGTGTATGCGAAAGATATGTTAGATTTTTATCATTTAGACAATATGATATTAGGATCTTATCTGAGAGAATAACATGCACAACAATCAATCACAAGTGACAATAGACACAAATATTTTCCACGAGGAAACCATAAAGGAGAAAACCCCACAACTTTCTCAAAGATAGAATGAGCACCAATGGCAGCAATAAAACCCAAAGACAGAAATATGATCTCCAACAGCTATTCTCTCTCTCACTTGTGTGAGCTCCTCCTCTCTCACCTATGCACTATAGCTGGGTGAGTGTGTGTCTCAAATAGAGAGGCTCACTCTCTATTTATACTAGTTTCCGACTTGAAAATTACTTACCATGAACGGCTTCTCTAGGAGATTCTAATAACCCTAGTGCCCTGAAAATGTGGGGAATTTCCCCCCCGATCAACTAGGAGGGTTAACCTCTATGACTTTACATGACTTGATTACATTAATGATTCTCTCGATAAGAACATCGAGGACCATTGAAATACAATATATAAAATATATAAGTGAATACATTCTGAAGTTACAAATACATCAAGACTCCCTCTTAACTAGGAAGATATTCTCTTGACACAATTCATCAACACAAGTCTTCATCACTGGATCAAATCTGGATCATCACTAGATCATCATCATCATCAGTGCTTCCGCTATCTCGATCAAATGGTGTTATCTCTCAATTCTTCTCGTCATAGGAAGCTCTACAGAGCCAGCCCTTTTTCATGCTAGATGTAGGCCTAGCCTCCATGTAGGTCTTCATCTTCTTCAGCGCTTATATCCAACACTTATATCTGACCCTGGGAGGCCAAAACTACCACCATGTCAGAAAGGCCCAGCACCCACATTTGACCATGGGAGTCCCAGCACTCACATCTGACCATGGGAGGCCCATCCTGCCACCATGTCAGAAAGGCTATGCACTTACATATGAACATGGGAGGCCCAGCCTGCCACCATGTCAGAAAGGCTCTGCACTTACATCTGACCATGGGAGGCCCAGCCTACCTCCATGTCAGAAAGGATCTGCACTTACATATGACCATGGGAGGCCCAGCCTACCACCATGTAAGAAAGGCTCTGCACTTGCATCTGACCATGGGAGACCCAGCCTGCTACCATGTCAAAAAGGATTTGCACTTACATCTGACCATGGGAGTTGTTGGAGTAGGGTCCCGCAGCTATAGAGGAAGCTGCTAGTTCAGCGAAAAGGTAAAGTTTTGGCGGAAAGAAGAGAAGGCAAGGCTACGACGCTGTAGCGCGTTTCCAGCTGCAGAGCAGAGCCGGAAACATTGAATTTTGAGATAGAAAAGTCTATAAGGCAACGGTACCTGAGCGGCCGAGAGAAGAAAGCTCAACCACTGCATTGAAGGCAGCGGCGGAA
>LPNX010751265.1:244884-353868 GCA_001517045.1 Pseudotsuga menziesii
AGGCTCAGGAGTCAGTCAGACAGACTGTGTTGTAATGATATAGACACCTAGCTTGTCTGTGATTCATTTGAGTCTGTATGTAACCATCCACAGAGAGAACAGAGAGGGAAGGATATATTGTAAGAAAGGCAATATAGAGATAGGAGTAGGCCAGAGATCTAGAAGAGATCTCGCGCTGCATATGCAGTGCAACAGACTGTGCTAACTTCCCTCAAGATAAATAATAGAAGCACAGTTTGGTGGACGTAGCTCCCATCCTGGGGGTGAACCACGTTAAATCTGCGTGTTATGTGTTGTATGAATGTGATTGTATTTGCTTACTGTTACTGGTTATTATGCTTGTGATATTAGTTGCAGTAAATGAATATATGTATTGCTCAGCTTACAGTAATACCTGAGGATCCAAGTAAGTGAAGTATTTCAGTAAGTGCATAAAGACTCGCCTAAGTAGTTTCTAAATGACTGTTTAATCATAGTATAACTTCCTGGAGGTTGAGCTTCGCCCGTCGACACAGCCAACGTTAGAGTGCAAGTCATGGAGGTAGAATATCGCAGAGAGGCGATATCGTACCGGCAGAGGAGCTGCGGTGCGCGATACTGCGAGCTGAGGGTTTGGCGTTGAGAAGGGGTTGTTGTCCTGTGGTGCACAGCGATGCGATAAGGAAGGAGATATTGTGAGTAAGTAGAAGTTGTTCGGCGTGAGAAGAAACCGTGCGACTTGCGCGTGGGTAAGAATCGCACAGTTGAAAGCGTTGCGAGTAGAAGGGAACTGCGACGCGCGGTTACAGCTGACCTTGTGACTCTCGGGAGTAAGAGGAATGAAGTAGGATGCCCAGAACCTGGTCCAAGACACTTGAGTCTTGGCCAACCCATCAGATTCACTTCGGGTGAGACTTCAGATCGCTTCGCGGTCTGTTGCCGAAAGGGCCAGTGGATTAGGGGTGTTGTTGATTGATTATAGTAAACCCGGGTCTGCCCATGCAATCAACAAATGGTTCCGTTGCCGGTTTAAACGACTGGGAGTCTATGTTCTATTTGCATCCTACCAGGGAAGAGTTCCACCAGTGGCTGGATTCAGATTTAAGGGAGTTTGCCAAGAAAGAAAACCGAAGCCCTAAACTGAGCACAAAATACTGGCTAGTAAAGCATATCGCTTCAGACATACACGCTATATTTTTCGAAACCTACAGAAATGATCTTTTCGACTGGTTATCCAAGTTGACAGCTAGCAACACATTCAAGAAGAAAAGAAACATTGTCTGGACACCGGAGCTGATTTAGACCGTGCAGAACCTCGACAATCCGATTACAAGAGCAGTGGACTTTTGGCTCACCAGCGTGCTAAATGGTTTTGTTACAGAATTTGCAGTCGATCAGAGAAAGAGCTTCAGCAAAGCCGAACGATACTTCTTCAGAGGATATCGTGGTAAGTACCTAAGATCTCTAAACTTGTCCCTTAAGATGCTGCTATATGAAAAAGGAAGAATGGATTTAGTCTCAGATGAATAGGTAAAGATAGTAATGTCACAAGAATTTGAAAGTGATTTAGACGACATTGGAAGAACACGTAGCGGAAAGAAGTATAAGGTACACCACAGATCTCCAATATTCGAGAACAGTTCAGACAGTATTCGACAACAGAGTCCTAGCACTACAGAAGAATCCGAGGAGGGTATACCTTACCACCCTTATACTCCGCAGAAACAGACTGGAACTCAGAATAACCCCGTAGGTACACCATCCAGTAGTTCACAGACAGTACCTACTCCCGCTACAACAACCTCACCTACACCGCTGAGTGGTAGTACCCCAGTCAGTCAGAATCCACCATAGAGGAATAGAATGGGAGATGACATGGAGCTGCCTATTTTTAAAGGTACAGGAGCAGAAGACCCGGAACAACATTGGTTCCTATGTGAAGCCATGTGGACCATTAAAACAATCAACGATGATAACCTTAAACTTGTACAGTTGGTCACCACACTCAGAGATAGAGCCTTGACATGGTACATCAAGTATACTACATTACCCAAGACGCTTGCCCAGGTCAAGAATGCCATGATCAAAGAGTTTAAGAAACCTAAGTCTGAGTCTCAGTGTATTACAGAGCTTAAGGATATTAAGGAGCTTCCATCAGAGTCAATATGGGACTTTGACCAGAAGTTCAAAGCCCTCATAAACCAAGTAAGCTTTGATTTTGCACCGGAGCAGCATAAGGAATGGTTTATTGCAGCGCTGCTCCCTCATATCAGAATGCCACTAATGCAGTAGAAACTCACTACTCAAGATGAAGCGCTGGAGATGGCAATGAAACTAGAGGCTTCACCTCTAGCAGAGACTACCACAGGCATGACAACCCTACAGAACCAGTTGGCCAACCTCACGTTACAGATACACGAACTTAAAAAAGGAAAAGAGGTTATGCAAGACATATGGTGCATAAAGTGTAGAGAACATGGCCATAGTAAAGACAACTGTCCAGTCTTTGCAGACTATTTAGCATCAGGGGCCCCTATCCCCTTACCAAGAACACAAGGGCCATGGTGTGAAATATGTAAAGCACATGGACATCCACCTCAGCAATGCCCTTTGCTTCAGAAGTATGTACAAACACCTAAGAACCTGTATTGTCTTTTCTGTAAATCCGTCGGGCATGATCAACAGGACTGCCGAGCTTATGATCTCATGTCAGAGAGACAACATGATGTGTACAGAGTCCAAGCAGACACACAGGGTCCAGCAGCAGGACCACCGTCGGATCAGACTTACGGAGGCTGTGGAGGAGGATTCAGAGGACGAGGCCGTGGCGGAGGCTTTGCACGCGGAGAAGGCTTTGGCCGAGGAGGAGGTTTTGGCCAAGGTCGTGGACCAGTCACTTGTTACAATTGTGGAACTGTAGGACACTATGCTAGGGATTGTCAGAACGCCACTACTACTTGTAACTACTGCAAATCTTATGATCATACCATCGAAGAATGCCCTATCCTGATCGCTAAGATGAAAGATCCTAAGCCAGCAGCACACCAGAACATCCAGCTTATTGCTGCTGAACCGAAGGAACCAGAACCAAGCGTCAATATCGTGACTCGGAGCGGTGCTTCCACTAGTGGCACATCGCAGGAGACCGGAAAGAACACAAGTCAGGGGTGGGTACGCAGAGCTCCTAGTAAAACAACATCATTAGACCTACAGAAGAACAAAGAAACATTTCATGAAGCCAAGGCTTCCTTTGATGAACCACCCCATCAGGATCTCAGGTACCGCCATTTAGAGGCTCACCACAGCAAACCTCTTGTGACAGGAGCCCTGAGTAGGCACAGCAGGCTACCACATCGGGAAGATGCGACGAGGAGGAATCGACAGGGAGTGTACAATCCTTCCTGCACAGCTGCATGAAACTCCTGAGAAATGACAAAGCTGTCGATGAGCTACAGCGCATGATAGATCAGTGTCGGCAACCATCTCTCTCGGGCAGTGCACACCGCGCTGTCCATAATATTACCAGACATGCAAGGACAGGAAGAGAGATGAAATTCACAGCGCAGATTGGTGAGTTTGAAATGGATGAGGTTGTCTTAGATCTCGGATCAGAGGTCAATGTTCTAACTAAGCAGACATGGGAACAGATGGGTAGCCCTCAGTTAGCTCTATCGCCTATCCACCTAAGATTAGCTAATCAGCAGCGGGTGTCACCATTGGGTCGACTACCGCAGGTTCCAGTTGATATTAACGGAGTTCGTACTTTTGCGGACTTCGAGGTTATAGAAATCATAGGCGACAGTCGACCTTATCCAGCACTATTAAGAATTGATTGGGCGATCGCTAGCAAGGCTGTAATCGACCTAAAGAAAAGACAGATGACCTTCGAGGATGTGCAGATCCGAGTCATCGCACCATTGGATCCTCTCCAGGGCCCTAGATATCTTGAACCTATCAGAGCAGAAGAGGAGGCATATAACATCGATAATCTCTATCAGGTGACTGCAAACTAGAACGACTATATAAATCCCACCATAGAAGGGCATATTAGTTGGCAATGCGACAGTTCATGCGCATCAGATTCTGATGTCGACTTAGAAAACTGGTAGAACAGACTGTACGAAGTCTCATCGCGCAGATGTGCGCTTATAAGTAAGTCGCTGCGATGGATAGGCGCAGAAATCAATGAGATCCCATCCTATCATGGTCTGACGGATATCCAGGATTTTTTGGAACAAATTGAGCAACAAATTCCTCATGAGCAGAGGATCGCAGCTATGGACCTCGCAGTTCGAGCTACACCTGCAAGATGGTGGTATGCGCATAAAGAGAATATCGCATCATGGGATAACATAAAAAGACTGATGGCCATCAGATTTTCTGACGACAGAGAGTATGTTCAGCAAAAGTACACAGGAGAAACTGACCCCAGGGTACACATTCAGACATGTCAACAGAACTGGTTGGACATTCCACAGGATGAATGGGTTCACAGATTCATTCACACATTGGACACAATTCCAAGGAATTGGTATACAGAGACTGAGCTGCGCAAGGGAACAACCACATGGTCACTTATGATAGACAGTTTCCTGCTCACCTTCGCATTTGAGTCAGAACATCCAAGTGTTTCCCAAGCCCTAGACATAATCAAGACAAAGATTTTCAAGGATCACACTATCTCAGTACCAGTCCAACCTGAATGGACCAGCCAGCTCGAAGAGGCGTTGGAATGCTATAACTTTGCATCAGAGCCAGAGGAGGCGGATGAAGATCCTCGCAATACTAACATTCCTGAATCAGAAGGCACTCGCGATGTGGAGGGACCACAGTTAGAGATTCCAGCAATAACTGAACCCGTTAAGATTAAAAAGGTTAATATTGGCACAGACGAAGAACCTAAGTTTGCCTCTATTGGAGACTACTGAAACGATGAAACAGTCGGACAGATCGCAGATTTGTTACACGACTATCAGGACCTATTTCCCACCAAATTCACGGAGATGAAGGGAATAGTAGGAGACCTGGGAGTGATGAGAATACCATTAAAGGAGGATGCTAGACCAGTTAAGCAGCGCCCATATAGATTGAATCCGCGCTACAAAGAAAAAGTAAAGGACGAAATTGATAAAATGCTAGCAGCAGGCATCATTGAGCCAGTAGAGGAAAGCGAATGGGTTAGCCCTATGGTAGTGCAGGAGAAGAAAACAAAAGGAGACATAAGAATCTGTGTTGATCTGCGAAAACTCAACGATGCATCACTTCATGATCCATTTCCAACACCGTTCACTGATGAAGTATTAGACAACGTGGGAGTACAGGAGGTCTACTCCTTCACTGATGGCTTTTCAGGCTACCACCCGATCAGAATACATCCAGAAGATCGCTCTAAGACCACCTTTGCAACAGAATGGGGCTCGTTCCAGTATACGGTAATGCCCTTTGGTCTTAAGAATGCCCCAGCTATATTTTCTAGAGTAGTAGTTGCTGTATTTAAAGAATACATTCATAAATTCTTAGAAGTATATTTTGATGATTGGACTGTATTTGGGCTACTCGATAAGCACATAGGAGATCTCAGATTGATGCTAGAGAAATGTAGGCAGTACCAGATCTCTCTAAACTTGAAGAAATGTATATTTTGTGCACCATTTGGTATTTTGTTGGGCCACATTGTGTGTAGATAGGGATTGATGGTAGACCCCGCAAAGATTGCCATCATCGTAAACCTCCCAGCACCGAGCTCGGTCAAGCAACTGAGGACAGTACTTGGTCATATCGGGTACTACAGAAAGTTCATCAAGCGATACGCAAAGATTACAGCACCAATGGAGAAATTTCTAAAGAAAGATGTAAAATTCCTATGGAATGAGGAATGCCAGCAGAGTCTAGACATACTTAAATAGAAGATGGTTACAGCACCCATCCTAGTATTTCCAGATTGGACTAAGCCCTTCCATGTACATGTGGATGCATCCGGCATCACATTAGGAGTCGTCTTGACCCAGCCAGGAGAAGGGGATCTTGACCATCCCATCGCCTATTCCAGCAGAAAGCTATCGACAGCGGAAAAGAACTACACCACAACAGAAAGGGAGGGCTTAGCTATGGTATATGCGCTACAGAAGTTCAGGCACTATCTATTAGGCGCATCGTTTAAAATGTTTACTGACCATTCCGCATTGAAGTACCTAGTCAATAAACCAGTGTTAGGGGGGAGAATCTGCAGATGGTTACTCCTCTTCAGGAGTACGATTTTGAAATCATTGTGAAACCTGGAAGAATGAATGCTGGACCTGATCATCTATCACGGATAGACTCAGGAGAAGAACCAAATAACCTTGAAGACAATCTTCCCGATGCACAGTTATTCTCGATCCAGATTGCAAATGACTACTATACTGACATTATTCAATTCCTCACTACAGGAGTAGCACCTGATGAGTTTACTAAGCAGCAAAATAAACAGTTGGTTGTAAAGGCAGCAGAATTTACCCTCATTGCAGGATGCCTATACAAATTAGGCCCGGACGAAGTTCTACGCAGATGTGTAATGCCGCATGAAAAAGACGTTATTATTCGAGAGGCACATGCAGGAACCGCAGGAGGTCATTTCGCTGGAAAGCCGACTGCGCAGAAAATCCTGGAGGCAGGATTATGGTGGCCTACACTGCATAAAGACACCAAGGACTTTTGTAGATGCTGCGATATCTGCCAGAGGGTAGGAAAACCCTCGCGACGCGATGAAATGCCACTGCGACCGCAGGTCACGCTGCACGCATTTGACAAGTGGGAAATAGATTTTGTGGGTCCTATCAACCCACCGGGAAAGCGCACGGGTGTGAGATATATTATCACTGGAACAGAGTACCTCACCAGATGGGCGGAGGCCAAGGCAGTAAGAAATTGTGATGCTGCTACAGCTGCACAGTTCCTGTTTGAAAATATCATTAGTAGATTCAGATGCCCAGTAATTTTGATGAGTGATCAAGGCACACACTTTTTGAACAGCACTATTGAGGCATTAACAGAAGAATTCCAGATTCTGCACTATAAGAGCACTCCCTACCATCCACAAGCTAACGGTACGATCGAGGCCTTTAGACTCACCGCTGTGCAGATGCAGTCTCGCATCAACGAAGCAACATCAGTACTGACCGATGGGATGAGCGCATGGTCCGAGCTAGATGAGCCACCTCAGCGAGTGGATATCCAGCGGAATATCCAAGTGATAGAGAACACTACGATGGCAATGAAAGAAGAGATTAAGAGCTTAGCAGCCCTTCAGAAGATGAAAAAGACAAAGGAGATGAACCAATTACAACAGGAAGCACAGCAGTTGAGAACTAAGGAGCTACACATCACCGACCTGCTTCAACCCTTCCAGGAGAAAATCACCGAATTAGCCGACGCAGTGGAGAAAAAGGTGAAGGAGTTCACTACCGTCCATGAGAAAGCTGATCAAACAAAGGACTCCCATATCAATCAAACCTTGCTTGACTCGGCACGAGAGCGTGCTGAGGTAATGAAGAATGAAGTTGCAGAACTTCGGGGTAAGTTGCAGAAAACTTCACAGGAGGCGAAGGAGAAGCTACAACAGGAGACACCTGCTGGTAGTGGCTCGGGGGCGAGCCAAAAGTGAGTGTTAGGGGACTGTTGGAGTAGGGTCCCGCAGCTACAGAGGAAGCTGCTAGTTTAGCGGAAAGGTAAAGTTTTGGCGGAAAGAAGAGAAGGCAAGGCTACGACGCTGTAGCGCGTTTCCAGCTGCAGAGCAGAGCCGGAAACATTGACTTTTGAGATAGAAAAGTCTATAAGGAAACGGTACCTGAGCGGCCGAGAGAAGAAAGCTCAACCACTGCATTGAAGGCAGCGGCGGAAGATATGAGGGCTCAGCGACCCTCATAAAGGAGAAGGAGCAACGAGGCTCAAGCATTGAAGACAAAGGACAGAGAGTGAAGCGGTGCATAGTACCCATGATCAGTGCCAGGAAGCATGGAAGACTGCAGAGAGCTGCGGTGTGACGGGAAGCGACTACCTCAAGGACAAAGAGGACCGACTGTCACTAATTAGGGTATGGGTTTACTGTTGGAACAGGCCCACAGTGTTGTAATGGCGAGACCTTCGGGCCGCCTATAAAAGCTTATGTTTTGTATTGTAAAGGGTTGGTTGGTTAGTTGGTTAGCTAGTCAGTCAGTTAACCAGTGGAGTATTTTTGAGGTAGGCTTAGGAGTCAGTCAGACATACTGTGTTGTAACGATCCAGACACCTAGCTTTTATGTGAGTCATTTGAGTCTGTATGTAACCATCCACAGAGAGAATAGAGAGGGAAGGATATATTGTAAGAAAGGAAATATAGAGATAGGAGTAGGCCAGAGATCTAGAAGAGATCTCACGCTGCATATGCAGTGCAACAGACTGTGCTAACTGCCCTCAAGATAAATAATAGAAGCACAGTTTGGTGGACGTAGCTCCCATCCTGGGGGTGAACCACGTTAAATCTGTGTGTTATGTGTTGTATGAATGTGATTGTATTTGCTTACTGTTACTGGTTATTATGCTTATGATATTAGTTGCAGTAAATGAATATATGTATTGCTCAGCTTACAGTAATACCTGAGGATCCAAGTAAGTGAATTATTTCAGTAAGTGCATAAAGACTCCCCTAAGTAGTTTCTAAATGACTGTTTAATCATAGTATAACTTCCTGGAGGTTGAGCTTCGCCCGTCGACACAGCCAACGTTAGAGTGCAAGTCGTGGAGGTAGAATATCGCAGAGAGGCGATATCGCACCGGCAGAGGAGCGGCGGTGCGCGATACTGCGAGCTGAGGGTTTGGCGTTGAGAAGGGGTTGTTGTCCTGCGGTGTGCAGTGATGCGATAAGGAAGGATATATTGTGAGTAAGTAGAAGTTGTTCGGCGTGAGAAGAAACCGTGCGACTTGCGTGTGGGTAAGAATCGCACAGTTGAAAGCGTTGCGAGTAGAAGGGAACTGCGACGCGCGGTTACAGCTGACCTTGTGACTCTCGGGAGTAAGAGGAAGGAAGTAGGATTCCCAGAACCTGGTCCAAGACACTTGAGTCTTGGCCAGCCCATCAGATTCACTTCGGGTGAGACTTCAGATTGCTTCGCGGTATGTTGCCGAAAGGGCTAGTGGATTAGGGGTGTTGTTGATTGATTATAGTAAACCTGGGTCTGCCCATGCAATCAACAGGAGTCCTAGCCTGCCACCATGTCAGAAAGGATCTGCACTTACATCTGACCATGGGAGGTGCAGCCTACCACCATGTTAGAAAGCATCTGCACTCAAATCTGACCTTGGGAGGCCTAGCCTGCTACCATGTCAGAAAGGATTTGCACTTACATCTGACCATGGAAGGCCCAGCTTGCCACCATGTCAAAAAGGCTCACAGAATCATCACTTCCCCTTGGAAGGAACCTTGATCTAGAGAACACCAAGATTCTCCCTGAAGTACTCAAACTTCACTTTGGCTAATGACTTGGTCAACACATCAGCTATCTGCTCGTCCGTCGGAACATATTGGAGCATCACTGCTCCTCTTTGCACCATATCCCTGATATAGTGATATTTGATCTCGATATGCTTCGACTTGTCATGGAACACCGAGTTCTCTGACAACTTCACACAACTTTGGTTGTCGCAATATATACAAGTAGAATCCAATTGGAGATCAAACAAATCATATAGTAGCTTCCTCACCTACACTTCCTCACAACTAGCTAAAAAAGATGTGACATACTTTGCTTTGATTGTACTTAGTGCCACAGGATTGATTCCTGCTAAACCAAGAGATCACACATGATCCCATATTGAAGTAGCACCCCGAAGTGCTCTTCCTATCAATGGAACTGCCTTCCCAATATGAATGCACATAACCTTCCATGTTAATCTTTTGATTTGCCTCATACTTGAGCCCATAATAAACTGTACCCTTCAGGTACCTCAAAATATTCTTTGTAGTAATCAGGTGAACATGTCTTAGATCTGTCAAGAACTAGCTCAATGTGTTCATAGCAAAGAAAATATCTAGTCTCATATTCGTCAGGTACATCAAGGACCCAATCATATGACGATACATCATAGCATCAATTGACTATGATGAAGCATCACTCAATAGCTTCAAGTTCTATGCCATAGGTATGGTCATGTCCTTGTATTCCATCATCCCAAACCTATTCAGGATCTCTATTGCATACTTCCCTTGTCCCAGGGAGATTCCATCTGCATTTTGCCACACCTCCATTGTTGGAGTCATTTACCCAACATGCACACTTATTTGGTCAATTTTGGCCTATTTACCCACTATCCTAAATTGAATTGACTTACCTGGCATCAGATGAGCACACTATGACATCAGCATGAGCACATCCATGCCCTCATTTAGTTAAGGAGGCCAACTAAGACTTCTCCTTCAGTCAGGGAGGCTAACTGGGCTTCCTCCTTCAAACAGGGAACATTTCTGGGGTGATATGAGTGTCATAAATGCACCTAATTGCCAACTGATTGTTACAATCAGTTAATCTGAGTTGTGAAGGAGCCTCCATTCATTATTTGATTATTTTTGGTCATTATTTATGAACTGGATCTAACACATGTGGCTACAACCACTTCTGATGACATGTTTACTTCAGTGAACTCCATCAGAGCTAATTGGAGTTATGGATGCACTAACTCCTTCAATTGGACATGCAGTTACATGTGACGAGTCACTTTCAGTTAGACTCGGTCATCTATTGCACTCCATTCAGTTAGGACTTAGTGTGAGAGTCAGTTATTGATTAGCTTGGTGGTTAACTATGTGTGTTGACTGTGGCTGAAATTCAGTTAAGCTACACACATCCATGCAATTCAAATGACCTCCTTGAGTATTCGAATTGTCTTGGAATTCATGCATCTTGCATGATCATTGTATTTTATTACTTATTATTTATTTATTAATATAGATCTGCTACTCTTATTGCAGCACCATTATGCCATTTTCATGCTTAATTGTGTGAAATCTCTTATGAGACCGTGTTTTAGTCCCTAGATTACTGTGAGAGATCATTAGAGGAAATTTCAACTCAAAATGGGCCTTTTAACTTTAAATCAAGTTCCATGTCATCATGTGTTAGCCAATGAAATTCCTTTAAATTTTAAATACCATATAGGTCTTAAACATTTTTTAAATATAAATTTGGGGATAGGTATCATTAAAAAAACTACTTTTTTTGTTTGTATTTTTGACATATCTCCCCGTGTTTTAACTCAAATTTCGATCGGGAGAGCTTGTTGGATGCGAAATTAAATTATGCATCCAACAAGTACCCACTCGGCATACTTTTGATGGACCCATCTACCCCAAAAATAAGAAATACCTGAAAAAAATGTGATGATGACATTATCATCATGTTTTTTCAGGTATTTCTTCTTTTTGGGGTAGCGGGGTTCGTCAAAAGTGTGCTGAGTGGGTACTCGTTGGATGCGGAATTTAATTCTACATCCAATGAAATCTCTCGATCAAAATTTGGGTAAAAACACGGGGAGATATGTCGAAAATACAAACAAAAAAGTAGTTTTTTGCTTTTATTCCTCCAAAATTAATAAATATTATTTTATTAATTTTTTTTAAGAGGCCCATTTTGAGTTGAAATTTCCTCTAATTTTAATATGGTATCAGATCCCACGGTGAGACAAACCTCATTCTCTTCAAAAACATGGTTTTTGACAGATCTTGCATGAAAAATTAAGCAAAAGCTCAAATTCCAGCACTGCACCAGGAGCCGAAGGTTTACCGCTTAATACCCCAAGTTAAGGAAATGTTGATCAAGCTTGCTTGATCAATTATTCTGGGTGTGATGAAAACCTGAAATGTGCAGGCTGTTCAACCTTAAGGTGAATTTTTGTGTTTTTGTAGGTACAACTTTGAATGGACTCATTAGTCCCTCTTCTCACCCCATTCGCTAACTATTCATAATGGAAGTCGAAGATGATTGCATCTCTGAAGAGACAAGGTATCTATGAGGTGTCTATTGGACTTGGCAAGGAGTCTTATGAGAATCAGAATGATTGGCTAAATGACGATGATAGATCTGTTGGAGCAATATGTCTGGCCCTTTCTCCTAGCTTGCGCTACCTTATTGGTTCTGCTGAATACCTAAATGATCTCTGGAAAAAATTGGACAGAACCTTTGGCAAGAAAAATGATGATCATAATAGCACTTTGGAGATCACATCCAGCACCACAAGAGTTCTTTAATCAAAAGTATTGGCCTCTACTCTCTCTAATGAAGTTGTTCAAGATGAAGAAAAAGCAAAATCTTCTACACAGTCAATTCAAATTGAAGAAAGTCTCCTAGCAGTGACTCCTTCTCCTGATGCTCCAAAATTTTGTGAGATATCTGATATCTCATCTCCTCATATGGATGAAACAGAATAATACATTCTAATCTCTGATATTGAATAAAAACATTGTTGCACTTCCATGCAAACATTCACTGGTGATTTTCCTTTGAATTTTGTGCAACATTTGCCAGTAATTGCTTCCGAAAATGAAGAGAAAATTGATTTTTCTCCCTCTAATGTTTCTGCTGGTATGAAAATATGTAATAAATTGGATATTTTGGGAAAAAATATCATATTACAAGAGTGATCAATTCACTCCCCATGATATAGATCTTCCAGCAAATTCCTGCAGGATTGCATGCACAAAAATTCAGAATTTTGAAGAAAAAGACAACTGTGCATCCACCGTCTTGGTTGACCATAAATTTGGATATGATATGATCTTATTTGGATATTATCTAATAATTCTTGGTTCAAAATATCAGGTTCATAAACCTTCATTACTACTTGTAGTTGTTCTCATCAACGGTGTGAAGAAACAAGTACTGCAAGTCTCCTTCAAGATTGTTGTCGGGGATTTGATTTCATTTCACAGTTTTGGGTATGTTGTGAAACTATTTATATCTGATTTAATTTCTGATATGATATTATTTGGTTCAAATTCTAAAATCCAAGAGCTTTTAGTCATGCTTGTAGCTGCTCTCACCAATTTCAGTGTGAAAAATCAAGTACCGCAATTCTTCTTCAAATTTCCTGCTAGGGATTTGGTGTTAGTTTCTTCTTATGAGGTTTCTGATATTTTATTTTATGAATCATTAGCTATTTCTAAAGCTACATCAGATTATGTAGCTCAATCATTTGCTCTCCACGGTCCCAGGGCTTCTCTACCTTTGGTCACATGCTCATCTCCTCACAGAACTAGTAAAGAGGAAGACATTCTGCATCCACCTAGACACTTGATCCTAACACTTGGGGCTGATTTTACCACTCATGGTTTTCTATTAAAGGCTAAAATATATCAGTTTGTTGGGTGTTCCTCACATGGTTCGAATTCCCAAGAACCTTTTCTCTCTCTTCAGATGATTTCAACTGCTCTACATGGGTCCAGTTTTCACCGTGCAGTTGTTTATATTTCTGATTCAGTTGAGTGCATTATTCTTCTTCCAAAGAGGAATATTCCTCCAAAAATAAGCATGTTTTTTTGATTCATAGGTGTTATATTTTTATCATATAATCTATCATTATGATCTTAGGATCTTTAACTAAGAGAATAACATGCAGAGCAATAAAACACAAGCACAACACAAGAGACAAGAGACACAAAGAATTTTACTCGGGGAAACCATAAAGGAGAAAACCCCGCAACTTCCTCAGAGATATAATCAGCACCAAAAGGTAAAACCAAAAAATAGTAATATGATCTCCACACAGCAACAGTCTCTCTCTCTCACTAAGAGAGCTACTCCTCTCTCACTCATGCGCCCCAATGAGTGAGTGTGAGTGTTGAAAGTGAGATAAATAGGGAGGCTCACTCTCTATTTATATTCTTTTGTTCACTTGAAGTGCACTCCAACATGTCGACCTCACTTAACAATTGCTTACTAGAGCCGACAACTCTAGGAGTGTCTAATAACCCTAGTGCCCCACCACTTATGGGGGCTTTGCCTCCTCCGACCAATAGGAGGGTAACACAATGGTGGGGACTATTTCCCTGACTTACAATGACTCACCTAGGGTCTACTTCACTAGGATAGTCTAATAAGCCAAGGGCCCCACAACTATGGGGACTTTAACCCTTGACCAATAAGAGGGTTACCCACAATGACTTGACATGAATTTCTCATTATAGAAACTTCCCGAAATAAACATCAGGGTATGACATGAATCAAATACATTACAATACATCCCAGAATAAGCATCGGGTTACAATACATAAGAAATATGGATGAATACATTCCAAAGTTACAAATACATCAACACTCCCTCTTAACTAAGAAGGTATTCACTCGACAAAATTTATCAGCACAAGTCTTCTTCACTGTATCATCTGGATCATCATTGAGTTCTTGTCATCTTTGTCTTCAAGTCATCTTCATCTTCAAGTGATCTTCATCTGGATCTGGATCATCATCACTGAATCTAGATCATCACTTGATCTGGATCATCATTGGACATCATCATTGGATCTGGATCACCATCACTGGATCTGGATCATCAATGGATCTGGATCACCATCACTGGATCTGGATCATCACTCGATATGGATCATCTCTAGAGCATCATCTCTGGATCTAGATCATCACTCGATCTGGATCATCACTGTTGAATCATCATCACTGGATCTAGATCCTCACTCGATCTGGATCAGTACCACGGGTGCTATCTCATGATTCTTCTCATCACAGGAAGTTCTACAGAGCCAACCCTTTTTCATGCAGGTTGTAGGCCTAGCCTCCATGTAGGTCTTTCTTCAGCTCTTATATCTAACACTAAGTCAGAATGGCCCACCCAGCACTTACATCTGACCTACTCGTCAGAAAGGCACACCCAGCACTCACATCTGATCATGTAGGAACCAATCCTATAATCATATCAGAAAGGCCCAGCACTCACATTCACCAGCATGATAGGAACTCAAACTACTATCATCTGTGAAATGGCTTAGCACTTACAACCACCAGCATGATAGGAACCCAAACTACTATCATCTGTGGAAAGGCACAGCACTCACATCCACCAGCATGGTAGGAACTCAAACTACTACCATCTGTGGAAAGGCTCAGCACTTACAATCACCAGCATGGTAGGAACTCAAACTACTACCATTTGTGAAAAGGCACATCACTTACATTCACTAGCATGATAGGAACCCAAACTACTATCATTTGTGAAAAGGCTCAGCACTTACAACCACTAGCATGATAGGAACCCAAACTACTATCATCTGTGGAAAGGCCACTGCACTTACATCTGATCATGTGGGAACACATCCCTCAGTTGCATTAGAATGGCTCTTAGTCCTAGACTGAGGATCCCTGGTACCTCACCAGGTAACTCCATTCAAAGAATGGTGGTAGCCCTTATATCTGACACTAAGTCAGAATGGCTTAGCACTCATATCTGGCATGGGAGGAACCTAATCCTTTATCCATGACAAAATGGATTCAACCCTTACATCTGATCAAGTGGGAACACATCCCTCTATCACATCAGAATGGCCATGCACTCATATATGATCATGTGAGAACACATCTCACGGTCAAATCAGAACGGCCCTCAGTCCTAAACTGAGTTTTCCTCGTACCTCACCAGGCAGCTCCATTCCAAGAATGGTAATAGCCCTTATATCTGATCATGTAGGAACCAATCCTATAGTCATATCATAATGGCTTAGCACTCATATCTGTCATGGAAGGAACCAATCCTTTATCCATGACAGAATGGCTCAACCCTTACATCTGACTTGCTCGTCAGAATCGCTATGGATCTCAGCACTCATATCCATCATGGAAGGAACCAATTCTCTCACCATGATAGAATGGCTCAGCCCTTACATCTGACCATGGAAGGAACCAATCCTCTCACCATGCCATAATGGCTATGGGACTCATCACTTTTCCTTGGAGGAAACCTTTATCTGGAGAACACCAAGCTTCTCCCTGAAGTACTCAAACTTCACTCTAGCCAATGGCTTCATCAATACATTAGCTATCTGTTCCTCCATTGCAACATACTGGAGCTTCACTACTCCCTTCTACACCATATCCCTGATATAGTGATACTTGATCTCAATATGCTTCAACTTGCCATGGAACACTAGATTCTATGACAACTTCACGCAACTCTGGTTGTCACAATGTATACAAGTAGCATCCAACTGGAGATCAAATAAATCAGACAGTAGCTTTCACAGCCATACTACCTCACAACTAGCTGAACAAGCTGCGCCATACTTTGCTTCAGCTGTACTCAGTGCCACACAGGATTGCTTCCTACTAAACCAAGAGATCCCACCTGATCCCATACTGAAGCAACATCCTAAAGTGCTCTTCCTATCGATGGCACTGCTTTCCCAATCTGAATCAACATAACCCTCCAATTAATTCTTCTGATTCGCATCGTACTTGATCCCATAATCAATTGTACCCTTCAGGTACCTCAGAATATGCTTTGCAGCAATCAAGTGAACATGTCTCGGATCTGTCAGGAACTAGCTCAAGGTGTTCACAGCAAAGCAAATATCTGGTCTTGTGTTCATCAGGTACATCAAGGACCCAATCATCTGATGATACATCGTAGCATCAACTGTCTCTGATGAAGCATCACTCAATAGCTTCATGTCCAATGCCATAGGTGTGGTCATGGCCTTGCAGTCCATCATCTGAAACCTCTTCAGGATATCTACTGCATACTTCCCTTGTCAAAGGAATATTCTATTTGTACTCTACCACACCGTCATACCTAGAAAGTAATGCATCATGCCCAAGTCCTTCATTTCGAACTCAGCAACAAGATTTCTCTTTGTATCAGCAATCAACCGATCCGTACCTGTCACAAATAGATCATCTACATACAGTAGAAGCATCACTGGGTTTCCATCCACAACCTTGTAGTAAAGGTTGGAATCTACTTTACTCTTGGTAAATCCTAGAGTCATAAATAATTTATCCATCCTATCATATTATGTCGAACCTTAGATCTTTTGCAGTCACTCCCTCTGAAGCAGAGCATAATACTCCCTCTATATTCCATATTCTATGCACTGAAACATTATGTACCGGAGTGACAAGTAGCTTCCTATGCTACTAATATTCTATGTGACCATCTAGTGTATAGACTTGCATCTTCAACCTTGTAGCAAAGGTTAAGATCTTCATCAAGCTCATCATATATGTGTTTAAACTCTTACTGGCTGCAAATGTCTCTTCATAGTCTAGGCCTTCTTTTCGTGAGAAGCCTCGTGCTACGAATCTTGCTTTGTATCCCACGATGTTTCCATCTACTACATGATGGAACTATGAACTTCTCTTCAGGTCTCAATACTACATTCTAGACATCATTCTTCTTGAACTGGTCTTCCCTTTCTTCTTAGTGGCTGGAAGGTTCTACATCAATGATGTCACTGTACTCGTCATATTATTCTTTGTCTTTGAGCTGTTGTCACTTGTTCTTCGAAACAAGTCTTCATTCTTCTTTGCTTGTAGGTGATTATGGATGCGATCTTTCCTACAAGTCAAATGCATTTGTATGGTTAGAAATATTTCATAAGGAATATTCATATTGGCAAATTCTTATGCATAAATATATGATCATTCAACTAATTTAGCCAATACAACATCCATCGATATCTCACAAAAACTTTCTAGATGTCTTCCATCTCTACCAGGACAACATTGAGATTGTGCACTAATCCAATATGTCAACAAAGAGGTTTCATTCTAGATAAGTAGCAATGGAGAGTTGTATGTCACCATGAGCTACTTACCCATCACATGCATATTAGTAGTATACTGTCAATAATGCAAACATCCTATCATGCATAATAAATCAACTAAATATAAACAAATGCATAACAAAACAATATCATGAAATGTCAATTGAATACTTATATTTATTTATTTCATGGGTAGACTCCTTCTTGAGCCTTCAGCTTCATCGTCTTCTTCATTCATAATAGCATCATTTCTTATCCAAAATATAAGATGGATAAGAGGTTCTTCAAGAGATCAGACCTTCATATTCCTCATCGCTTGAGGGATCTTCTTTGGATGGTAAGAGCTTGATCTTCAGTTGCTTCCATCTTCTCTTCTCTTCTTATGAGTCGATCTTCCTCTTCTTTTCAGATTCCACTAGAAGTAATCACTTCCTTTTGGCACACATTCCTCAAATGAATGAATCCCATGATCCTAGGAGGCATTCAAGGTGGCCATCACCACTTCTGCATTCTTCACTTCTTCTTTTACCGCTTCAAGTTGTTCTTTGGTTTGAGAGACCCTTATGATTGCATGGTCTCTGCACTCTAGATCTTCACATTCTTCAACTGGTTTCTTAAGGTCATCTGCTGATGTATGTTCTTCCCTTCGAATATCTTGGTCAAGGAATCAAAACATCTTCAGTGTCTTTAGGGAAGACACTTGTGGTACAAGTTGATCCATTATTGAATCAACAATGATCTTCTTGGCCTTGACCAAGTTCTTCTTGTGTAAGGCTTCTAGCCTCATCTCCCTTTGGAAGTGGAACCTTTCTACTCATGTAGGTGTCCAATTCATTTTCTTCAAAGAGATCATATACTTCCATGCTTTGAATTTTTCAACTTCACCAAGCTTATTATCAAGTTGATGTCATAGATCACTTTGAAATTAGAACCTCAAATGGAAATAGCAAGGGATTAGATCTTACCGATTTGAGGTGTCCGTCTTAGTTCCGGAGCTAGCTGATCTGGGGTTTGTCATAGAAACCCTAATTTTAAAAACTTTGAATCTTTTAGATTTGATTGGATAGACAGATATATCTCTTCAAATGGAGCTGTCCAATGTACTCATTTTCTGAAAACAGTGGAGGGAAGCTCCTGGAACAGGAAGTCCTAGTTTTCCAATTTCTTCTGCAGAAATTCCTGTTACAGTTTCTGTGATATATCCAAAATTAATGATCCTCTATGTCTGAAATTTCTCACTGAGGTAACCTCACATGTCTATGATCCAACACCATATATTTCATAAAAATTTGTTTCACCAATTTTGATTTATGATCCTTTTCCCAAGGTGACCTGTTACAGGACTGTTCATAACAGCGAAGTTGTACGGACTTCCACATGTCACTGGTTCATCTTCTAAGTCTAAAATTCAGACCACAGAAATTAAATTTTGTGCCCTTTCTGGAACATCTTTAGGAATTCAATTTGGACCTATATAGATCAATCTATAGCAATTCTCCCTAGGTGTCATGTTTAAGGATGAATTCTGGAAGAGGCTGGAACCCTAACTTGGAGGAATCATATCTCCCAGAATATAGAGAATTTGAGGCAGAATGTTGGACACAGTGTTCATCCGGATTTTATCTTTGAGCTATGTAATTTTCATCTCCTGAAACTTCTCCAATCTCAGGATATAGCGAATGTACCAAAACTTAGCAGTTTTAGTATTTAGGGTTTTTCTAGCTCAAGGTCAAACTAGGGTTTGACTTTCCTGGAGTTTTACCCAACCAAATTTCTTGATCTAGGTCTCTAAAATTAGATTTTGATGAGGATAAAAATCCTATTCTGGGATCACTCAAAAATTTCTCTTCTGTAGAAAGCCCTAATTTCTGCATCAAAAATTGAAAATGGTCGAAATCTAATTCTGCTTGGACAGAAAGATGCGCCCTTCAATGGAGAGTCAGCCTAGCATACTTTTGCTGAAGGATTATGGAGAGAGACCCAAAAAGTAAGAATCCCTAGCTTCTACAGCTGCACAATGTCTTCTTCTTAGGTTAGCTTTGATACCATGTTATATTTTTATCATATAAGCTAGCATTATGATCTTAGGATCTTTAACTGAGAAAATAACATGCACAACAATAAAACACAAGCACAATACAAGAGACAAGAGACACAAAGAATTTTCCTCATGAAAACCATAAAGGATAAAACCCCATAAATTCCTTAGAGATAGAATCAACACCAAAAGGTAAAACCAAAAAACAGTAAGATGATCTCCACACAGCAGCAGTCTCTCTCTCTCTCACTGAGAGAGCTTCTCCTCTCTCACTCATGCGCCTCAATGAGTGAGTGTGAGTGTTTCAAGTGAGATAAATAGAGAGGCTCACTCTCTATTTATATTCTTTCATTCATTTGAAGTGCACACCAACATGTCAGCCTCACTTAACAATTGCTTACTAGAGCCGACATCTCTAGGAGTGTCTAATAACCCTAGTGCCCCACCACTTGTGGGGACTTTACCTCCTCCAACCAATAGGAGGGTAACAAAATGGTGGGGACTATTGCCCTGACTTACAATGACTCACCTAGGGTCGAATTCACTAGGATAGTCTAATAAACCAAGGGCCCCACAACTATGGGGAATTTAACCCTTGACCAATAAGAGGGTTACCCACAATGACTTGACATGACTTTCTCACTATAGAAACTTCCCGGAATAAACATCGGGGTATGACATGACTCAAATACATTACAATACATCTTGGAATAAACATCAGGTTACAATACATAAGAAATACAGATGAATACATTCTGAAGTTACAAATACATCAACAAGAGGTTCACATGCACAGTCTCAGGATGCTGCTGCATAGAAGAACCAAAAAATTCTTGATTTACTGCTTAGTTTGGGGGGGGGGGGTATTTTTCCCATGAGGTTTTTCCTGTTTCCTTGGTTATATTAAGTAGTTACTTTATTGTATAGGGTGACCTATGGCCTTTTTTTCTAGGGCCCTATCATTTCATGCATTTTTTTTACTCCTCCTGAGTACAGCTTAAGGGGGGGTGTTGGAGTCATTTACCCAACATGCACACTTATTTGGTCAAGTTTGGCCTATTTACCCACTATCCTAAGTTTAATTGATTTACTTGGCATTAGATGATCATACTGTGAAATTAGCATGAGTACACCCATTCCCTCCTTCAATCAAAGAGGCCAACTAAGCCTTCTCCTTCAGTCGAGGAGGCTAACTGGGCTTCCTCCTTTAAAGAGGGAGCATTTCTGGGGTGATCTGGTGTCATAAATGCACCTAATTGCTAAATGATTGTTACAATCAGTTAACCTGAGTTGTGAAGGTGTCTCCATTCATTATTTGATTATTTTTGGTCATTATTTATGAACTGGAGCTAACACATGTGCCTACAACCACTTCTGATGACAAGTTTACTTTAGTTAACTCCATCAGAGCTACTTGGAGTTATGGATGTGCTACCTCCTTCAGTTGGACATGCAGTTACATGTGATGAGTTACTTTCAGTTAGACTCAATCATCTATTGCACTCCATTCAGTTAGGACTTAGTGTGAGAGTCAGTTATTGATTAGCTTGGTGGTTAACTATGTGTGTTGACTGTGGCTGGCATTCAGTTAAGCTACACACATCCATGCAATTTGAATGACCTCCTTTAGTATTTGAGTTTTCTTGGAATTCATGAATCTTGCATGATCATTGTATTGTATTACTTATTCTTTATTGATTAATACATAGCTGCTATTCCTGTTGCAGGACCATTATGCCATTTTCATGCTTAATTGTCTGAAATCTCTTATGAGACTATGTTTTAGTCCCTAGATTACCGTGACAGATTAATGCATCATACCCAAGTCCTTCATCTCTAACTCAGCATCAAGCTTCCTCTTCATATTAGCAATCAACCCATCCTCACCTGTTACAAATAGGTCATCTACACACAGTAGGAGTATCATTGGGTTCCCTTCTTCAACCTTGTAGTAAAGGTTGGAATCCACTTTACTCTTGGTAAAGCCCAAACTAGTCAGAAAGCTGTCAATTATTCCGTACCATGTATTGGGTTCCTGTTTCAAACCGTACATGGATTTCTTCAATTTACACACATGAGTTTCCCTGTCATGTGTCTCAAAACCGAGTGGCTTCTCCACATAAACTTCCTCTCCCACTACACCATTCAAGAAAGCAGTCTTGACATCCATTTGGTGTATCTTCCATTTCATTATTGCAGCCAGAGCAAGTACTGATTTGCTGGAAGTGTATCTGGCTACAGGTGCAAAATTTTCTTCGTAATCTATTCCTTCTTTCTGGGAGAATCTATGAGCCACAAATCTCGCTTTATATTCCTCTATTTTGCCATCTATAGAATGTTTGATCTTGTAGATCCACTTGGAAGTCACAATAGACTTCCCCTCTGGTCTTGGGACAGCATCCCAGACATCATTCTTCATGATCGACTGATAAATCTGGATCATAACATCCTTCCATTCTTTCTTCTTTGTTGCTTCTTCATAGTTGGAAGGTTCTTTATCAATGATGTCACATAATAGGTCTACATATCTGGAGTAGGAACTAGTTCTCTTCCTTTCTCTGTGTATTTGTTCTGGAGCCCCATATCTTTCTACACCTTGGATAGCCCCTCGTACCCATGTAGGTTTCCTCTTGTGAGGATTCTTCTCCTGTGGTGGACCTACAGGTTCCTGAGGTTCTTCTGTTTCTTGATCTTCTTCATGAGTTGTATATTGAATCCTGGGAAACATATTTTGTAAGCCTTAGATCTTTCACTATATCCCACAAATGTACTTGAAGGATCTAACTTTGTCCTCTTTTCTTTTGGAATGTGTATGTACACTAGACAACCAAATATTCTGAGATGACTGACTTTTGGTTTCTTTCCGGATAAGAATTCTTTAGGTGTCTTGTTCTCAAGTACTCTATGCAGAGTATGGTTATTTACATACACAACTGTCCTAGCAAATTTTACCCATAGATGCATGGGAAGGTCTTGATCATGAAGCATTTCCCTTGCACATTTCATGATTGTTCTATTCTTCCTTTATGCAACCACATTCTTTTGTGGATTATATGGAGTGGTTAACTCCCTCTTAATCCCTGAATCTCTGCATAATTCTTTGAATTCATTTGATGTGAATTCTCCGCCATTGTCTGATCGAAAGGTCTTGATTTTGTTTTTTGTGTGGTTCTCGATCAAGGCTTTGAATTCTTTGAACTTGCTGAATACTTCATATTTGTTTTTGAAGAATTATATCCATGTCTTCCTAAGGAAATCATCAATGAAAGAAACATAGTATACATACCCACTCAATGAATTGGATGACATCAGACCGCATACATTGGAGTGGATGATTTCTAAGATTCTATTTTCCTTTCTCTCGCTACTTGGAAATGTCTTCTTTGTGTTCTTTCCTTTCACACATCCTTTGCAAACACCTTCATGCTTTTCCTGTATTTCTGGAAGACATTCAACAACTTTTATTACAAGTGGCACTGCCCTATAGTGCACATGTGCAAGCCTTCTATGCGAAAGTTCATTTGGCTCTACTGAGTCATGGACCAAGGCTTGTTCTGTTGGCCCTTTAGCTTGTATAAGCCTCCCTCGTACTCTCCAATCACTACTGCATCATCTATAGTCTTTCCCTTTGGCCACATAAGGACTTGGACATCTACAAATGCAACCCTTATTCCTTTTGCATCTAATGCAGATATGGAGAGGAGATTCTTCTTTAGTCCTAGTACAAACAAGACATCCTTCATTTTCATAGACTTTCTAGAGTCTAACTTATAGGAGGATTCACCACTACCTTTTATTGGATACTAGTAGTCATCCCCAAGTTTTACTTTATGGGGTGATTCATGTTCAGATAGTTTCACAAAATATTCCTTGAATCCCGTCATGTTCTTGGAAGCCCCACTATCTATAATCCAATCATTGTTTCCAAGTGTGACAGTTCCCGTGTGGGCGAAAATTAGAACATATTCTTCATCACTTGAAGAATCATCACTTTCTTTTTTTATTCTCTTTCTGGAAGGTTCATCATCCTCTGCAGTGTGAGCATGATGTCTTCTTTTTTTATCCTTCTTCTTGTGAGAGCTATTCTTATTCTTGGGACAATCTCTTGCAAAGTGTCCTCTCTCATCACATGTAAAGCATCTGTATTTAGATATGTTTGTGTTAGATTTTCTAGGGTTATGTTTCTAGTGAGAATACTTACCTTTGGGATGATGATAGTCCCTTCTTCTTTTCTTGGAGTGTATTGTGAGAGCTTGATCTTCACTTCCCATATTTTCTTCACGGGCTACTATTCGAGCTTCTTCTTATGAGCATTCCTCCTCAGTCTATTGAAGGTGACTAGCTTTCTTCTAGCACAAATCCCTTGAATGAAAGAGTCCCATGACCTAGGGAGACCATTCAAGCTAGTCATCACAATTTTTGCATTCTCTACTTCTTCATCTACTACTTCAAGCTGTTCTTTGATCTAGGAGACCCTTGTAAAGTATGATTGCATGGTCTCCAAATTCTGGATCTTCACATTCTTCAACTAGTTCCTCAAAGTCATCTTCTGATTTATGTTCTTTCCTTTAAATAGCTTGGTCAAGGCTTTAAACATCTCTTTAGGTGTGTTTATGGAGGACACCTGTGGTATGAGGTGATCCTTTTTTGAATTAGCAAGGCCTTGATCAAGTTCTTCTTGTGTAAGGCCTTAGCCTCATCTCCCTCTAGAACTAGAACCTCTCCACTGATGTAGGAGTCCAATTCATTTTCTTCAAGAACTAGTGAGATCCTATACTTCCATGCTCGGAAGTTATTAGCTCCTTCAAGATTTTCATCAAGCCTACTGTGATGAGACATATTAACTAAGAACCTCAAATGGAAATGTAAAAGATTTAGATCTTACCAATTTGAGAAGCTGAAAACTGGATCTGGAGTTGATCTTCTGTAGTGTTGGTTTTCTGGTTCTAGGGAAAATTAGGGTTTTACTTTCTCGGAGTTCTACCCAACCTAAAACCTCTATTTTTGTCTCTAAACTTCTATGAGAAGCCCTAATTTCCCTATGTAGTGGTAGGTCAAAAACTAAAAAGGCATAGAATCAAATTCTGCTTTGACAGAAAGATGTGCCCTTTAATGGAGAGTCAGCCTAGCCTCCTTTTGTTGATGGATTGTGGAGAGAGACCCAAAAAGTAAGAAGCACTGGCTTATGTAGCTACAAAGTGTCTTCTTCTCTGGTTATCTCTGATACCATGTTAGACTTTTATCATTTAGATAATATGATATTAGGATCTTATCTGAGAGAATAACATGCATAGCAATCAATCACAAGAGACAATAGACAAAAAGATTTTCTGCAGGGAAACCATAAGGGAGAAAGCCTTGCAACTTCCTCAGAGATAGAATGAGCACTAGTGGCAACAATAAAACCCAAAGACAGAAAGATGATCTCCAACAGTTGTTCTCTCTCTCACTTGTGTGAGCTCCTCCTCTCTCACCTATGCGCTATAGCTGGGTGAATGTGTGTCTCAAATATAGAGGCTCACTCTCTATTTATACGAGTTTCTGACTTGACAATTACTTACCAGGGCCGACTTCTCTAGGAGAGTCTAATGACCCTAGTGCCTTGAAACTATGAGTACTTTTCCCCCCAATCAACTGGGAGGGTTAACCTCTATGAATTTACATGACTTGATTACATTAATGATTCTCCCAATAGGAACATCGGGGACCAGTGAAATGCAATACATAAAATATACAAGTGAATACATTCTGAAGTTACAAATACATCAACAAGATAATCTAGAGACAGGGGGGGAGGGGGTTTCTAGCCAATATGGTAGGTGATAAGGATCTGAAGCCACCAAAAAAGATCGTTGATGGTGGGGTCACTAGTGGTTTGAATAGCGTGGTACATTTTGATCCAAATTTCAGGGGGAATATGGTCTAAATTTGGATGTATGAACCATAAAAGAATTTAATGAGAGGCCACACACTCTTAGTCATCATAAAAGAATTAATTGGAGAGGCCGCCCTATCTCATCCATGGTAATTGACAACTCATGGTTATGTTCCATGGTATGGCTTCAAGGCACATTTTACCTCTCTCATCCATGGTATTTCACAACCCATGGTATTTCCCCAAGGCACATCGTAATAATTTTATAAAAGGGCTACATGCCTTCTCAATAAAGCATTCAAGGATTTTTGACATCCTCCACTCCTCTTATTCTGTTGCGTTATTGGGTTACTGGTTCTAAGTGTCTTTCTTAGTATGGTTTGAGAGGTGAGGCTCAAAGAACTCTCTTTGAGCCTCACCCATCCATGTGGGCTATTTAATCTATGTATGTTACTCTATGCATCAAATGTTAACAATTTTGCAGCTTTAATCCCCTCCTCTCTCGGCATCCAAGCCTTCCGGCTCTCGAGGGCTCGAGATCCGGAAGGCTTGGATGCCGAGAGAGGAGGGGATTAAAGCTGCAAAATTGTTAACATTTGATGCATAGAGTAACATACATAGAGTAAATATCCCACATGGATGGGTGAGGCTCAAAGAGAGTTCTTTGAGCCTCACCTCTCAAACCATACTAAGAAAGACACTTAGAACCAGTAACCCAATAATGCAACAGAATAAGAGGAGTGGAGGATGTCAAAAATACTTGAATGCTTTATTGAGAAGTCATAGAGCCCTTTTATAACATTATTACGATGTGCCTTGGGGCAATACCATGGGTCAAAACCATGGGTTGTGAAATACCATGGATGAGAGAGGTACAATGTGCCTTGAAGCCATACCATGGAACATAACCATGAGTTTTCAATTACCATGGATGAAAGAGGGTGGCTTCTCTGTTTAATGATTTTATGATGACTGAGAGCTTGTGGCCTCTCATTAAATGCTTTTATGACTCATACATCTGAATTTAGGCCATATTCCCCCTGAAATTCAGATCACATTTCCTCAAAAGGCCTAATTGATGTTGATTCAACAATGGACTTTCCTTTATCTATGATAGAAGTAGAAATCATGTTCACAGATGCGGGCTACGAAACAGGAGGAGGATTAGATAATGAAAAAATATTCCCATGAGTGAAGAATCTATGAGGAGACCTACTCCAATGTTATGATATTTTGGGGTCGTTAAAAGTGGAACGTTGTTCACAGTATTCAAGATGGAATTCGGCGAATATAAATCTAACTAACAATCGTAATAATCTTCCCTTGGAATTGGAACTGAACTATCTGAAAAATGGATGAAGCAACAAATTCATAGAATAAAACCAGTTGCAACCTAGGAGAAGATTGTAATCTAAAGGAGCGTCAACAACTTCAACATAAATGGAAACTGATTTCCCCCCAGTTCTATCTAGAGAAAGGGTAGTAATCCATAAGGTTGAAATCCACAACCATCAAAGGCCTTTGGTGTCATGGGTGAACTATTAATTTTAGGAGAACCAATGGATCTCCAACAAGATAAATACATGACCAAGGTGGAGGCTCCCTCATCTAATATGGTACACCGGATGGTATTTCCAATAGCTTTTGTTGACAACTAGAAATCCAATTGATGTGAGATCCTAGTCTTAAAATCATCCAACTTGAAAGCGATAATTTTTTTATTTTCAGGATCCAAAGCTCTAAGGGCTGTTAGCAAATTATTTCATTGTGTAGGACATGTTTGGAGTACCTCAAGAGCCAACATAGCGCTGGGTGCATGGGCCAAATATTCTACTATAGTATAGTACTGGGAAACACGTGAGTTAGGATTAAGAATGGAATTTCGAAGTGTACTCTTAGGTGGGCAAAGAATTGAATCAGGAATAGGTTTTTAAATATGAAGACTGTTACTCGGAGGAAGGGTGGAAAATGAAGGTTATTCATATGGAACATCATCAGTTTTCTTTTTAGGAGGAGGGTCATAACTTTGGGATCTTGTGTTAAGGTGAACCGTTTCACTTGACATAATTTTGAATTCATCGATGGAATATTAAGAAGGCCCATGCAAGGATTGATGATCAATCAATTGTTGTTGGGTGGGGAAAGGATCTGTAAGAACTGTCGGGATGGGTGATATTTTCAAAAATTTTCTAACTTCCTCTCGATGAGGACACTCTTTAGTAAAGTGATCACCTACACAAATTAGGAAGGGAAAATTTTCCTTTCTCTTATTCTTAGAATCAACAGCATGGTTTTGTGTTTTACCTTCATGTTGGTTATCAGATTTCTTAGATTTATTTTTACCTTTCTTCTTTCCTTCCAAATATTCAATGGATTGAATCGCATTTACTTTGGTGGAAACAATAGGAGGGGATGAAGTTTTGGGTGGTGGAACAGGTTGATTAGCTGGTGTGGCAGGTTGATTTTTCTTTTTCACAGATTTTGTCGTATATTTTGTTTGAACTGAACCAATAATGCCATCAGTGGGTGGTTCCATTTTGTGTATTGAGGGGTCTAATGTAGGACGAGGAGTGCGAGGAATTAATTCATACAAAGTTCCTGACTTGGAATAAACAAGGTCTAGGTATTGAGCACGGCTAATGGCCTTTTCCTCTGTAACAAAACCTCCCATGGAGACATCCCTAGAAAATGGGGGAAGTAAATATTTCATAAACCAATCAGCCAGTAACTGGATAGGATTTGGAGCCTTAATCAACCTATGTCTTCGTCTCCATTCATGTATATGGTCAGAGATATGGGTGGAGTAGTTTGGTGAAGCAAGGTTAATGGGTCTGAACCTGTCTCGTACCGAATTGTTATCTAAAAATGGGTTAAAAAAATTCCATTGCTAAGGTATTAAAGTCCCAAAAGGATTTCTAGGATAGCTCAATATACCATTTCACAGCTGGGGGTGAGTGTTCTCTGAAACAACTGTAGACATATTGAACCATCCATCAGAGAATTTGATGACCACCATAGATGAAAGGTCATCACGTAGTTTTGAGGATCCTCACTAGGTTTATCGTCGAATTTAGGTATGTCAGAGGGTAACTTAACCGGGATTTCTAAAAAGGAGGGATCATGGTGTATCGGATCGTTGATCAATCTGGACAAATTTGGCAAATCTAACGTAGCCAGAAATGGAAATTGTTGATTGGGTTGAGGATATTGGTAATAATGATATAGAATTTGCGTACCAGTAGGACCATAAGGAGATTGATAAATGGGTATAGATGACGTCCCCATGACTAGTTGGTTAGGTGGTTGATTTCCAAAATATCCACTAGAAGGTCCGCCAGGCGACGAGCCACCTAAGGGAGGTGGGCCTCCAAGGGGTGGGCGTATAGATGGAGGTGGTGGCGGTGGTCCTCCAAACGGTGTTCCTCCAGGTGGTAGTCCCCCAGGTGGTGGTCCTCCAGGTCCTCTACATCCTCCAGGTCCTCTAGGTCCTCTAAGTGTTCCTCTAGGAGGAGGGCCCTTGGGTTGACCTCCAGCAGTGTTTACAAAATATCCTCCATAGGATGGAGCATTAGACCAATTAGGTTTCCCCCAAGGGACATAAGCTTTCCCTCGATAAGGAATTACAGGATAAACAACTCCCGATGGTGATGGTTGATAATATTGATGAATCATAGGTGGTTGATTCCCAGGATAAGTATATCCCCAAGAAAATGGACTAACGACGGGTTGGACCCATGAAGGTCCTCCCTGGTCGAAAGAGGGTACAATTGTGTTGGTATTAGGAGGAGGGGCATTTACTGTTGGTGTTCTAGTCGGTAGATTCTACACCATACTATAAATGGTTCCCCCATTAGGTAAAGCAACTTGAGCTGGGGAATGCCCCCTAAGCGTAGAAACTATCAAGGAAGTAGAAACTGATGGAGATTTTTTACTAAGCGAGATGGGGGTGGAGGGTTGACCTGGATCTTGAGTAACCATGTTTAGGGCCGATGACCTTGAGACAGGAGATACTTGAGATGATGAAAGGGAATGATATCCAGATGGGGTTGTTCTTGAAACGTAGGGAAGAGGATAAAAACTTCTCCTTCTTAATTTTTTTTTATATTCCATAAATGCTCGATAGATTTTTGGAAGAATTATGCATTTGATAGAGCATCTCTAATGAATTTCCTTATATGGGTAAGTATGGAGGGCTCTAGTTCAGTTGCAGTAGTTCCATATTCAGAAATGGATTTCCTTAGGGAAGTTCTCTAGAAAGGATCATTTGGACCAGATTCTGTCCCTAGAGCGTATCTGATGGGTGATTGAATACCCAATCCGATGAAACTAGTTGACCTTCTGTTGGAAAATGAAAGGTTGAATCATCCATAGGAGGTCGTTGGACCAAGGGATTATCATAAGTAGAGAATTCTTCCCTAGTTCTGGTAACTGGAACATCTTCTACATGAGAATCGACATAAACTGGTTTTTCCATGGTTTCACCTTCGTTCCCTTCCATGACAGGAGGAGATTCGGGTGGTAAACCTTGCAACCTATGAGAACGCCTCGCAGGTAAGTGAGACAGGGTGTTGGTTGAGGCTTTCTACTCTAGATATCTTGACAAACAAGAAAACACACACAAAAAAACCTACGCAAGCTAAGTCCACAAGAAAGCTTAAATGACAGGATGGGATTATGATAGCCGGTTCCTCACTAGGATTGTCATTTTTTCACAACTCGCGATATACCATAGGGTCCAATAGTAAAATTTGACAAGGAGGATTGGGACGGTACCCTTTCCTGAATACCCGACTACCTGGACAGCACGTGCGTAGTAGCTCCCCGAGTGTTATTCTCGATGTATTTCTCCAACAAGATGGCCAAAGGGATTTTCTCAGTAGGTTAAGGTATCCTAGATGGGTCTCCCGATATATGCAAGGTGTGTGGGATCTCAAATCCATATTAGTGTTGTCTAATGCACAACCGTCCGTAAGGGGCATTCCAATATAAAATTGAGTACGTGAAGTACCTTTCTATATACCTCAAGGGTACATGAAAGGTCATTCGATATACCGACAATACGTGGAAGAACCACACAGTCCCTGGGATGTAGTGTAGGCATAAAATGACAGCTCATGTGTTTTAAGATGTCGAAACACGTCTCTATCCTATCACTGAAATTACTAAAAAAATTAACCTAAGCTACCATTGATTTTATCTTGATGGTTAGTGAATGTTTGTGAAGTGTATATCAAGATGCAAATTTAAAATCTATATGTCATGCAAATATTTTTCTTCGATGAAATCTAACTAGAGTAGGGGAGAAATATTTTTCCTTCAAAAACAAGATGCCATGCTACTTTCAATAAACCAAACTTCAATATCTATGACAATCTTTTCAAACACACAATCTTTTCACCATTAAAAATATCTAATCTCTAAAAGGAGAAAGGAATGAGAGACTCTAATGTCTATCAAAACTAAAATTTCTCAATCAAACTCATAAAGATATACTTTCCTAAGAACTCATGCAAACCAAGAATAAAATTTTCCTAAGCACTCATAAATAAATATTTTCCTAAGTACTCATGCAAAAAAAACAAGCTAGTTGACTTCTTTTGTATTTTTTAATATGATTTTGAAAAAGAAAGAACATAAAACAACTAAAATGAGCTAGTTTCAAAGAGGCTACGGATCTTCCTTTTTCACAACAAAATTTTCAGAGAATGGACTATGAAAGTCATGCATCCAAAACTGTAAATCATACACAATTCCTTTTCACTACAAATTCCTTATTGATAAAAAATCTTAAATATGAACTCAAAAGGCGAGATCAAGCTACCAAACTCTCAGATCCAACAAGTAATCAACAAGAAAATTACATAGAAAACTTCAGAGAGGCAAAAAACGTGAAAATACGTGCTCTAAGGAAGTGATGAACTTACCTCGACACATTGTGTATGATTGCACCAAAGTGCCAACAGGTGGATGGTGCACTGTGTTCACTGAGTAAAGGCGTCAGCAGTGCTTTGTGTCATCCTCTGTGTCATGTGGATGAAGGCGCCATCAACACTTAGTGCTAGGGTGCAGTAGGCGCCAAAGAGGGACGACGCTATGTCAAATATGCCCATGTGCGTTGACGGATTCACAAATAGAAAAAGGCCAATCACCTGCAAAGAAACCAAAAGGATTGAGCTATACTGATACAGAAGTAAAGAAAACTTCAAACAGAAGCAAATTGATGAAAAAGTAAGGTGGATCACTCACCTTAACAATCCAAGTGAGATAAGGAAGAGAATGCAAATTTTACAAGTGAGAATGTTACCAAGGTTATATATCTAACTGGATATGCTTCATATCTAACTGGATCTGCTTTAGATCTGACTGGATATACCCCATATCTAACTGGATCAAGCTATCCCCAGTATGGTCTCAAATTTTGTTTTTAGGAACTCTACAACTGGTGCGGACATCGCTTGTTCCTCTATCCTGTATGGTAAAAGTTTAGAAAAAACCACCACAACAGTATATCCTTTCCCTATATGGTTAATATACTAATAAAATCACTCTTATACTTCAAATCTACAAGCTCTAGAATTTGTTCCACTGCTTTTCATGTGATCTATAGTACCTGCAAAGAAGCATCAAGAAAACAAGACAACAAGATGAGAGCAACCAGATATATTAACAATCCATATTAGTGATCAAGGGATGTAATAATATTTAACTGATATTAACAAAAATCTAAATGGGAAAGGGGAACACTTTTGTATTAATCAAATAAGAAGGTAAAGCTACAACCAAAGCCTTGATGTTGAAAGCTTTGTCTTCAACAATGGTCTTGCAAAACACTCACAACACTCCACACTCACAAAAAGCTCTTTACACACAAACTCTCTCTTCTTTTCCTCAATACCAAACTTCAATCCAACAACATAAGGATTCTCTTCTTGGTCTCTCCCCACATAGTCCATGAAGGCTTCTTTTATAGGCCAATGGAGGCTTATATGAGATGATATTCTTTAGGAAAGGGATAGGGGATGATCCCTATGGTTGAGGAGGTTGAATACCACCTCTCCCTAGCTGATAGAAACCACCTCCATGAGGGATTTCGTATGGTATCTTCTCAAAACTTCATGTTTTCCCATTTTATCTCTATGGTCACTTATTGCACAGAGGTTAAAGGTGGCAACGCTTCTTGTGAATAGGGTAAAGGAGCTGGTGGCGCCTGATGTGAATAGATAACAGATGTTTGCGCTCTGTCATAAGGGAGAAAGTGCAACGGCCTACTCATGGGTGGGAAAAAACATCCAGAAGAATCCCTAGACAAGTTCTTTGAAGGGTGCTCAGGCATCAGTGGATATTTTAGGTGCAACATTAGAGAGCTTCTTTACTCTATCCAAATTGTATGAGAATTGCTACATGAGGGAATAGTTTGGAACTTCCTGCAGAGGTTGCCATGCACTTAGAATTATAGTTCTATAATATTCCTTTGCCAACCACTGTGGATTGAATTTGAAGGGAGATGGCGGCTTGACTTCAGGTGACCTAAATTTTAAGACTATTGGAAGAGGATCCAAATTGCCTCCTATCTCCACATTGGACTACATGATCAACTCATCATTGATTAGATTTTCTGCTACCATAAAACGATCTAGACTCCTTGAAATAGCTTGATCTCCCCCGCTCTTGATCCTCCATGTTGGTTCCAACTTTAATGGAGTTATATTTAACAATCCTCTTTTCTTGAATAAAGAGCTAAAAAAAGGACCCAAGGCACCCGATCTTGCATTTTTTCCCCAAATTTCATTCGCGTTTAAGGTTAAATTTAAATCTCCCCCTAGTACTATGTTTGGTTGTTCGAGGGCTCCTGAAATTGCCACTATTTCCCAGAAATCTTGTTTTTCATAGAAGGGCACGTAAACATTAAGAATTGTGAAATTAAAATTGGTTTCGTCGTCCTCCAAATGTTTCCCCGAAACCGGTCCATATCATGTTGCTGAAATTAATTTTGATGTAGGGATCTATGCTGTTAAAATACCACCCAAATGTCCTTCTACATCTATGCTTTCCATGCTTCAATCCTTCATGCACTCCCTAATTACATCCTCATCCTTTTTTCATTCAACTATAGTTTCTTGGATTAACATAATCATCAGTTTTATGGTGGCTATCAGCATTTCAAGGGCATTTTTTTTTGGAGGTCCCTCGTAGCCCCCTTGCATTGAGCGAGAGAATTATCATTAAGTACCCATGCCTGGAGATTTTTCTACTCTAAGAGCTAGAGTTATTGTTGAATGTATCCCTTGTTTAACATCCATAATTGTTGTTTCTGTGCCTTAGAAAGAAAATTAATTCTTCCTGCCTGAGATTTGAGAGGGGGGTTTAGACCTATCCCTCGCATTGAGACACACTCCTCTTCCTTCTTCTGGAGACTTTTGGATCTCAAATTATACTCCTTTCTTTGCTCCTCTTAGAGATATTTGGCTAGTGTTGAGGGAAGGGGAGCTTGAGAGGGGTTTTGTTTCAAGTAACTTGTCACTTTTTTTTGAATCATTATTAATTGAAAACTAAGGGTTTACAGGTGTATTGTTAGTGCTAATACCTATTAACTTCGGAGATGAATCTTCTTTCTATTTGGGGCCACTTGGTGTGCTACTGTTGAATTGTCCTCCATTGTCCATATTCACATCCAACTAGTTTCCATCTGTCTGCATATTCCTGTTCTCTTTAGAAACCATATTACCTTTCGCATCACTGTCAGACTCTTTCACCTCGCCACCCTTTTCCTGCCCACCACTTTCTGCTAAAACTTTCATGGTTACATTGTAATACTTTCTTAGCCAGATATTTTTGAAACAGGGGATCTCCTTGCAAATAGTGCAGTCCTATTGGAGATGAACTTCCTGTCAACATCTAAAGCACCGAAACAAAACTTTCCAATAATCCATTCATTGCTTCCATAAACTTCAATAAATAAGAATTATCAATTCTTCAAAAAGATCGTCCCTCATGTCTATTTCAACTGGGATTCTCGCACACCTGTGGTCTACCTTGGATTCCCAATCGCTTTCTAGTGCAATAAAACTCCCCAATCTATTTCCTATAGCTTCCAGGATTCATTCCTACCAAAAACCATAGGTAACCCATGAAATATTACCCATACTTGTTGCTTGCAATGTGGCTCCTTCTTAGCGTCGAAGTCGATTCTCCAATTCTATAAGACGAGGCCTAAAGGCCCCCACTGCCAATGTCAATCTAAAATATTTCGTCCATCCTCTTCTTGCCTTAGTTTGAGCAGGAACCAACCTCTAGGGAGAATATGAAAATTTGGCGTACATCCCAGCACCTCATTCCAATTCGCCTCCATCCACGCTTGTAGAGCTTCCCTTCCTGGTGTTTTACCACAGAAACAACATGTTAAAGCTAGCTTTAGATAATCCGAGATATTTTCTATGAGGATTTCCTTCCCTACTATAAGCTCCGCATACGAATTTGATCTGATACTTCTATGTTTTTTTGGTTTGACAACATCCGCATTTTTAATGATGTCAGCCTCTCGAATTTTCAACATGCTTTCATGAGGTGTGATGATTTTGGTTCGTGGAGGGTTTGCTTCCTGAATTTTAACCGTACTCCGCACCTCCTGCTCCATACAGAAAATGGATCTAGATTGATCCTTAGAGTCATAATCCACTTCATCTAGATACGTTGCGAGCTTATGCTATGGGGGCTAAGCGTGCGGCCTATCTCGTCAGAAAATAAGATAGTTATCTGTGAGTATTTTTTATCAGAGATCGTAAAAATTATAAAAAAGAGGCTCCACTCTCTTGTACTCTACCTCTCTTTGCCACCTTTTCACTCGCACCTTTGCTTTCTCCCTACATCAGCCTGCAAAGCTCCATTGCGCCCCCATATATCCATATATATATATATAATCAAATACTTAAACAATAAATAAAAATGGCATACATGCAATGACTAAACTTACATTAAAAAATACATCTGTAATCAACTAATTAGTTGTGTCAACACACATGTGAATAACATTTAAAGTTGTATTAATTAACAATATTATAACTAATATCAAGAATAAACATATATAATTCGAACCACGTAAATATTAGATTAAAAAATATGAAAAGTCAAGTACTACAATATTTTGAGTTTCCATTAACTGAATGTCCATTAATACATGATGATCATTGATCCAATACTATTCCATGACAAAAATCCAGTATTCATCCATGAAAAAAACTATCTCCACACTCTCAACAAATTCAAGTTTTATCGCAAGTACATGAGAGTCAATCTAAATCGATGGTTTGTCCAAATATTTCAATAGTCATTGAGTCACAAATTTCCTTCTCCTTCAAACATTTACATCCATGTAGTTTAGCTTCATATGGAATGAGCATGTTACTTGTGACCTTAATAATATTGACATTAGCATCTTCAGAACTCAATTCCACTCCATGGATTCTAGAAAGTAAGCGAACTTGTCCAAACTCGGCAATAGCATTGTCATATGGGTATAATACTTTCACGTTATCATCTTCCTAGAGTACTTTACGTCCTTTCTACAATATTCAGCACCGTTAAAAACAAATATATATACACAAATATTAGAAAAATATTTAAATTATATTCTAAAATATTACAATAATAATTTAGAATCATAATGTTATGTAACTTGGATCAAACCTCAAAATAACATAATCTAATTTGTTCTAGTACCTGCTGAAACCATTTCTACCAAGGTGCTTTTACTAATGCTTTTTATGGTGATCATAATTGTTCATTGGCTAATCAAATATTGACCACAATAACCTCTATTTAAACCAAACCTCTTCTTATATTTGTTTCCACAAATCTATCCATTGTCAATATTGTATTACTATCTATATAATTATTTATTATTGAATAATATATATTGACATATTTATAACATATATCATTTGTTTGTTTCAACCATCCGAGTAAAACAACAATATTTATGATTCAATATCATACAAATGGTATTAATGTGGCTAGGTTCAACAGAATGGGATCTACTTCCCCTCATTGGAAATTGTTTTGAATATATGGAACTATTTCCAGCTACAAGAAATAGTTCATATAAAAAAAATTTAAAAAAGGGAAATGAGACATTTGGATGTAAGAATTATGACAAAAATATCTCAATAGAAAGGAACAATGGGTAGATTGATATTATAATTTACAAATCCAGAGGAATAATTACAATTTATGGGGTTTTGTGTATAGTACATCTATAAGAAAATTATGCTCATACTAACCTCACTAAAGAAGAAGATGTTTAGACAAATAGACCTAGAAAACAATCATATGACTCCAAACTAAATCCAAATGTAAGCTTTTATTAAGTATGCATACCACCCATATGTCAAATGCATCTCAATTTATCTACAAAACTACTCACTATTATCCACTGTAAGCCATCACATCTCTAGTATAGAAGTGAGTTGACAAGATATAATAAGATTTCAAGTGGCATAAAATATGACATTTCTTGTGTGAAATGACACCTCAGATCTTTAATGTGTGACAAAAATTCTTCCCAAATATGAGCCATGCAATTTTGTAGGGTTGGAAGCAGGTTGGGAAAAGTAAAGCAAGTTTTAATCATTTAGTAAGGAGAACAAATTATTTTTACTCATTTTGTTAATTATATAGAGGAGATTTCATTCATGTAGCAACAACTAATTGTGAAGATGCACTCGTTTTTCTTCTTATATAAGTTCAATTGTGCTTCACGGATTTTCAAGTCTATATTTTTCGTTCACACATTGGTGTTACAAGACTTTCATTGATAAGTTGGTATTTACTTCCACAAATCATGTGTTTAGGGATCAAAAATAAATGTGAAAATATATTTATGTAGTACAAAAATTTGTCATTAGAATGTGAACTCTTATCGTGTAAGTTGAAAAAATTATTCTATTTTTGTTGTTTTTTCTACTGGGTATGAATTATGTGTAGTTTTGCAAGCACGAATTATTGTTGAAAATATACAATGTTATGGTTATGGTTTTACTATTTATACCTTGATTTATTATCACAAATATTGCAATTATAGTGTTTGTCACTAAGATAATTCACATAGTTCATGGGCATTAGCTTTTATTAATATGTTGTGCCAATGTGTGTGCATTGCCAAGTGTCGTTCAATACTTGGAAAACACATTCTATGTTATAGAAGATTTTTTTAGTAAAGAAGGTTAAGTTGTTATTTACTTCCATAAATAATGTGTTTAAAATAAATGTGAAATAATGTTTATGTAGTACAAAACATTTGTAATTAGAATGCGAGCTCTTATTATGTAAGTCGACCATTTAATATTGGGTATGAATCGTTTGCCCTAGTTTTGCAAGGGTGGATTATTGTTGAGAATATATAATGTTATAGTTGTGTGTATATTATTTATACCTTGATTTTTTATCACTAGTCAATAAGATAATATAAATAGTCCATGGTCATTAGCTTCTATCAATATGTTGTGCCAATGTGCGTGCATTGCCAAGTATGGTTTATTGCAAGGAAAACACCTTCTAGTGGAGGTTATAACAGAGGTTTTTAGTGTTACAAGATTGGGAAAAAGTCCAAAAAACCTTCGCTAAAACATTCATTTTTGGTAGCAGAGTTTTTTGTAGAGGTTATAACAGACATTCACTATACTTAAGAAAAATTGGGCAAGCAGGGGTTCTAGCGAATGCTTTATATTTATATAAACTGCATTGGTGCACGTTCTATTACAAAACCGCACTTGTGCGTACAAATAATGTAAACACACCGGTGCATATATTATAAATGAAACCCACCAGTGATTATACATGACAATGACAACATGTGTTCGTACATTCATTTGAAATGCATCGATCAATATGTTTAATTGCACACACATTGATGCATATTGTACATTTTAATAGCATTGTTGTAATGTCTAGAACACAACAATGCTCCATATATTTTAATAAAGCATCGGTGTGTTTTCATATGTAAATATGTCAATGCAGATCTTGTATTATGCACTATTGTAACCGAAGCATTTCTTTTACCAATACACACATATGCCTTTATTATATAAATGGGCATTGATGCGTATATTATAACAATGAGCACCAATGAGTATAATATGTAACAAGCACTAGTATGTTTATTATGTGAAAGAGCACTGGTGTTAAAATTTGAATAGGTATAAGTTCATGGAAATGAATAAAAGGCACTTGTTAGTTGAAATAAATAGATTTTGTATGTTGTCGTGGTGAATTTTTCCATGTTGCAGATATGTAAATATAGATTGTATTTATTTGATAGAATGGTTATGGTGTTGTGGTGAATTTTTCTATGTTGTTAATATGTAAATATAGTTTTTTTGTTCTTATTTTTACAAGTTTTCAATTAATTATTTGAGAAACAAATACTAGTAGAAAAGGTAAATTTATGAGTAAAAAAATATTAAAATTTGCATATAAATGACTAATTTTGGTCACATAACTATTATTACTTCATTGCTATCCCCTTATATTGAGACTGAATTTATGACAAAAAATTTAGTCATTTATTATTTGTTTTAATTTGTCAACTTGTAGCATAGAGTCGTTTAATTAGTTATTAATTGTCATTAATTGATAGTTAATTTAGTTGTTGTAGTCAATTGCCTTTAATTAGTAGGTCATTCATTCATTGTAGTCATTGATTTCCATTAATTGGTAGTTTATTTAGTCGTTGTAGTCATTGTTTGTCGTCGCGTGGTAGAATATTTAGTCATTTTAATCATTATTTGTCGTCAACTAGTAGTATATTTAATCGTTTTTATTCACTATTTTTTTACAATTGGTAGTATATTTAGAGAATACATTGCAATATCATTTATTAATTTATGGCAGAGCACAAAGGAACTGAACCACCAACCTCCTTCTTGTAAGACATGTGCTCTTCCATTGAGATAACACTCTTTAAAAATTGGGGAGATGAGCAATATTAACACCTAGATTTTATGATCTGTAATTTTAGCTTATAATGATTCATCATTTGTGAGGTAAGCCAGCAAATGACGAATTAATTGTTAATCTACATATGGAAAGCAATTTTCCCCGAGAAAAAATAATGAACACAAGAAAATTCCTTCTCATTTTACAACGACAGAACAATAGAATAGCAATAAATACGACCATGTAAGTGCAATTTCCATAGCTTTAGGCAAAAATAATAATGAGGCATTGAACAATAGAATAACAATAAATAGGACCATGTAAGTGTAATTTCCTTGGCTTGAGGCGAAAAAATAGTGGCAAGTGGATGTTCTTAATTTACAATTGTGAAAGTGTAATGCAATTTGCACATACATTGATAACTACTATGTTAGCTAAGGGAAAATAATTCATGCTTATCTAGATCTATTGAATACTACCCATAAATAATATACAATGTTACACCGTATCTAAGTTTAATATGCCATCTCGTATCCAGGTTAAGGAGGAAGATGTTCCATCTTCATAATAATAATGTGTAAATAATAATAATTGAATGGATGTTAAAATACAATGGATATGTTCGCCTTAAATATGGATTGGCCATCAAATATTGAAGAGACATTTCTCTTCATGAGTATATTTAATAATTAATTACTATTACTATTAGTTATAAACTATTTATTTACTATTTTATTGTTGTAACATTGCCTTCCCTTTGGGAAAGCTTTGTCCTCAAAGCTGAGTTTTGTCATGCCATATTTTATTTTGGCTCTGTGTCACATTGATGACTTGAGAGATGCGATTTTGATTATGACCATTGCTTCATTTTGATTATTTTGTCTTGGTATTTGCATTAGGTATGAACTTGATGAAGTTTTGTTTACGGTTTTTCCACTTGTGTGGTTGCTTCTTTTAACTATGTTTGACGTCAGTTGAACATACTCAGCATACATGAAGACCTTAACTATTTTTGTGTTGTTATTCCCAACACATTTTGTGGCAATTCCCTTGAACAGGCTCTTTGTGCTTATAATGCTCCTAAGAACATCAATCTTATCTTGTGTCTGATAGATATTATAGTTGCTTTCCTTGATGTTCTTTATAGAAGTCCTTGTGATGACATATGTTCGTCGTGTGTTTGTTATTATGATATTATTGTCAATGCATTGATCATCGTTATTGTTAATAACATCAGTTTGTTTCTTATCACAATCTTGGTCAGGGTCATCTTTCTCCTTGTCAAATATTTCGTTGTCATTTCCTTCATTACTAATCCATGTTATATCTTTGTCTTGCAAAACATATTGATTGATGCCATTACTCTCATCGAAAATGCCATAATAGTCTACTGCATCTTCATCTTTTACATTATCTTGGGTGGTTTGTTCTACCCAATTTTCACATCCATCTTCATTTTCTTTAAACGTTTCGTCAATAGATTTCTTTATTTCATCTATATCCCTAAGGATTTTATCAAGGATATTTATGAATTTGTCACTATAAGACGCCATGGATGTTGTACAAGGGAATTTTGGGATTTAGAGGTAAGAAAGTTATTATTATGTTTAATAATAATATTTTTTTTTCAAAATTGAAATATTAAAACTAATATAATTTAATATTGTTTTAATATATTTAATCTTTTTGAAAAGCAAGTTAAGGTTTTTGAACCTAAGGGATGGCACATGAGAGAATGGGGATGAATAAGAATGGAATCCAAGCAAGGAGATCAGAGATATTTTTTTGAATGGAGTTGGAAAGAAAAACCATGTGTTGGTTTGGCTTTTTCTTTTCTTTTTTCTACTTTGTTTTTCTTTTCTTTTTTACTTTTTCTTTCTTTCTTTTTTTCTTTTTTTACTTTTTTTCTTTTATATTTTCTTTTTAACTTTTTCTTTCTTTTCTTTTCTTTACCTTTTTTTTTTTTTAATTTTGTTTGTTTTACTTTCCCCCTTTGGGCCGCGAGCCTGGAGTTAGAGATTTTTTTTCTATTTTTTTTCTTTTAAATATTTTGCGTCAAGAACCCAAGGTAATTAAAATTGGGCCACAAGATTCCAATATAAAAAAATAAACCCCAGTTCAGTCGAAAAGAACGGTTCTGATACCAATGTTACACCGTATCCGAGGGTAATATTCTAGCCCGTATCCGAGTTAAGGAGGAAGATGTTCCATCTTCATAATAATAATGTGTAAATCATAATAATTGAATGGATGATAAAATATAATCAATATGGCCGCCTTAAATATGGATTGGCCACAAATATTGAAGAGACATTTCTCTTCATAACTATATTTAATAATTAATTACGATTACTAATAGTTATAAACTAATTATTTATTATTTTATTGTTGTAACATACAACGGTCAAAGTGAAATGCAACTTGCACATACATTGAACAAGCTCATAAGTAGTTGAAACTTCATGACCCTTTTTTGAGCCTTTAACCATTCTTGCACCATCCATATTTACAATTTCTTCCTATTATCGACAAGCATTTCCATTCAATAAAAATGTTTCATGAGTGAAAGGAAATGGAAGAAAACCATCTACAAATTACAAATTCAAGTGAAGAAATCGTTGCATGGGAATGAAACTAATTAGCTTGCCTCACCTAAATCACTAAATTCCCCCTCATTCCATGCAACAAGAAGACGTTTAATTGAGGAGGCTAGGGATGACACTGTCTTTGTCAACCCATATATACATTTCATTACATGATTATAGTCATCATTCAAGTTTTCAACATTTGATGTGGTTCATATTTGGATTCTCTAGATTTCAACAAATGGTGGCAATGGAATTTCTATCGCATTTTTTGACATCGTATTCTCTTAATTTTTTTTATGTCTTCCATATATTGAACCATTTTTTATGCACCTGGTTATCTATTATTGTATTCAACCTAAAAATCATTGTCAACTCACAATCAATTAGAAATACAAATCAAAATTCCGATCACAATGTACAATATTCAACAAAAAATCCATATATTTACACATTTGTATTCTTTTGCATACAACCTGCCTCTACCATATATATAATAAACCTTCACAACATCTCTTTCTTTCTTCCCTCTTGCACTCTTTGTCAAATACTATTCAAAACACATACTTTCCTTCAAATATTCCCACTTTTTTGGAGTTAAAATACGTTCCCTATATTTTTCATCTAAGATTAATTTTATGCATTTATGTCTCGAATTATTCATAAAAATTCTCATTCTCTTCTTATAATGCTTTGTGGGCATCTTTCCACCAATAGTCTTAATATAATTTTTTATTCATTGTGTCACTTGATCAACATTTCTTGGATCTTGATATGAAAAGTTGGATTTGGTAACATCCAAATGAGACCTAATTCTCATTCCCAACTCCATGGCCCACCTTGAAGCATGTTGTCTTGTAGGTTGGCCATATTTTACCTCCACCACGAACGGTTTAATCTCTTCTAATTTTATTTCTTTGGATTTCCTTTATATACACCTATATGAATTTTGACTAAGTCTTCATCTTTTGACAATAGACGATACATATTTAGAACCATAATTGGGTGATAAAAACCACTAAGATTTGTAGATGCGGTAGGTGTAGCTTTTGACACATTGCTTGGAAGAGATGTAATTGGTGCATGTTCAGTTGCAAAAGGATGAAATAGTTCCTCCTTGGGCATAGTAGTAATGGAACTAGGTAGATCACTAGTCTCCACATATGTTCCTTCAAAACTTTCCTTTAATTGTAAATAAATTTCCCATATATTTGATTGTCCCTCTATCAATCTATCATGAATATATTGGCCATCATGTGACATATCAGGTTGTTGATAATAAGTATTGACTTCATCTCCATGTATTGAATTACTAATGTGTTGGCTTTTACGAGTAGGAAACAATATTCCTTTGCTTGGCCTTTATTTCTTATCCTCTTTTGTACAACACAATTTTCGCCTAGAAAGCATAAAACTTATCAAATTAGTATTGAAACAATGTATGGCCTACATCATTAAACATATTATATACAAATATTATGAAATATTCATAGAATTTAAAAGGTAAGTGGAGTGGCTACTTATTTACGAAACCAAGAGATGATAAATATTGTTCATTTTTTGTCATGTGGTGTTTACAAAGACACTCATATTCTACCATATTTGCATCATTGCTAGTGTCACTTTTTCACTTCAGACCCTTATACTTCATAGATTTTATTTTCATTATCTCACATATAAAAAAATCATTACTGCATATGCACACAAAGAGTAGGGGGGTCCAAGTACATCCCCATCTACTGAAGTTGAGAACTTGCATTTTTCTACATGCAAGTTTATTAGAAGAGCATGTAAAGTTATTTCTTCTTTCCTTTCATCCAGTAAGGCACAAAGTGATGAGGTTCATGGATTCTGGCAGCACTGAACCTTGCTTGGGTGGTGCAAATAGGGTAATTTATTATGGTAAATCATACAAAACAGAAGATCCAAAAGGGTGATCCCCAAGCCCATCCTAATTAGCCAATTGTAGTGAACACTAATAAAGTTTAGGCACCTAGTGATTGATCTCTTTCGGAAATAGAAGTTTCAATAGTAGTATACCACACTAAGTGCACATTGATTAATTAATTCAAGAAGTGTTTAGGGATAGTAAGGGATAGTATAAGTATTATGTTGGAGAAAGAGAAGAGGCTTTTTTGAAACAAGGGAAGAGTAAAGGAAGGACGCTCTGTTTTTATTTATTTTTATATTCCCGTTTGGGTGGGAAAAGATAAGAAAGAGGGGTTACGAATCCTAAAAAAATGGAGGGATTTATCGTCAAGGTTCTAAGTGTCGACCCCGACGTTGATGTATTTGTAACTTTAGAATGTATTCAATTGTATATTTCATATATTGTATTTCATTGGTCCTTGATGTTCCTTTTGGGAGAATCATTAATGTAATCAGTTCATGTAAAGTTATAGAGGTTAACCCTCCTTGTTGATCAAGGGGCATAGTCCATGCAGTTGTGGGGCACTAGGGTTATTAGACTCTCCTACAGAAGTCTTCTCTAGTAAGTGATTGTCAAGTTGAAAACTAGTATAAATATAGAGTGAGACTCTCTATTTGAGACACACACTCACCCAGCTATAGCGCACAGGTGAGAGAGGAGAAGCTCGCTCAAGTGAGAGAGAGAAAAACTGTTGGAGATCATCTTTTTGTCTTTGGTTTTTACTGATGCCATTGGTGCTCATTCTATCTTTGAGGAAGTTGTGGGGTTTTCTCCTTTATGGTTTCCCCAAGGAAAATATTTGTGTCTATTGTCTCTTATGATTGATTGTTGTGCATGTTATTCTCTCAGATAAGATCCTAAGATCATATTGCTTAAATGATAAAAGTCTAACATGGTATCAAAGATAACATGAGAAGAAGACATTGTGCAGCTACAGAAGCTAGGGTTTCTTAATTTTTGGGTGACTCTCCATAATACATCAACAAAAGGAGGCTAGGATGACTCTACATTGAAGGGCGCATCTGTCCATCGAAGCAGAATATGATTTTGAGCTTTTTCAGTTTTTGACCTACCACTACATCGGGAAATTAGGGATTTTTAAAGAAGTGGAATTTTTAAGTGAGCCCAGCATAGGATTTCTCTCCTCCTCAAAATTGAAATCTAGAGACCAAGATCTAAATTTTTGGTTGGGTAAAACTCTGGGAAAGTCAAACCCTAATTTGACCTAGGCCTGAAAAACCCTAAAATACTAAAACCGGTAGTTTTGGTACATTCACTATATCTCGATATTGGAGAAGGATTAGAATCCGTTATTTTTATAGGACAAAAAAACTTTTGTGCTAAACACTATGTTAAAATTTCAGCCTCAGATTCACTATATTCTGGGAGATATGATTCCTCCAAATCAGGTTTCCACCCTCTTCCAGGATTCATCCCTAAACATGACACCTAGGGAGAATTGTTATATCTCATGATACGAAGGTCCAAATGAAATTTCTCAAGATGTTCTATATAGGGCACATAGTTTTCTGTCTGTGGTAAATGTTTTTGACCATGATGATGAAATAGTGACACGTGGTCGTCCGTAGAAGTTCACTATGCTGAACAATCCTGAAATGCATCACCTTGGAAAAAATATCATAAGTCCCAATTGGTGAAACAAATTATGCTCAAACATGTGGTGTTGGAAAGAGGACAGATGAGGCTACCTCAATACGAAATTTCAGAGATAGAGGAAAAGTAATTTTGGAGATACTACAGAAACAATATCAGACATTTCTGAAGAAGAAATTGGAAAACTAGGGCTTCCTATCTCGAGAGCTTCCCTCCACTGTTTTCAGAAAAGGAGTACATTGTACAGCTTGCCTTGAAGAGGCCCATCTTTCTATCCAATTAGATCTGAAATATTCTATGTTTTGAAAATTATGGTTTCTCTGACAAACCCTATATTAGCCAGATCTGGAACCAGTATGGACACCTCAAATTGGTAAGATCTAATCTTTTGCTATTTACATTTGAGGTTCTCATTTCAAAATGACCTATCACACCAGCTTGATGACAAGCTTGACGAAGCTGAAAAATTTCGAGCATGGAAGTATAGGATCTCACTAGTTCTTGAAGAAAATGAATTGGACACCTACATAAGTGGAGAGGTTCCAGTACCAGAGGGAGATGAGGCTAAGGCCTTACACAAGAAGAACTTGGTCAAGGCCAAGAAGATCATTACTGATTTAATCAAGGATCACCTTATACCACAAGTGTCTTCCCTAAAGACACCTAAAGAGATGTTTGATTCCTTGACCAAGATATTTGAAGGGAAGAACATAAATCGGAAGATGACTTTGAGAAACCAGTTGAAGAATATAAAGATCTAGAATGCAGAGACCATACAGTCATACTTTACAAGGTTCTCTCAAATCAAAGAACAACTTGAAGTAGTGGATGAAGAAGTAGAGAATACAGAAATTGTGATAACTACATTGAATGGCCTCCCAAGTTCATGGGATTCATTCATTCGAGAAATGTGTTCCAGAAGGAAGTGATTACTTTCAACAAACTCTGAGAAGAGTGCACACAAGAAGAAGCTCGACTCATAATAAGAGAAAGGGAAGATGGGAGCAACTAAAGATCTAGCTCTCATGATTCAAAGAAGATCCCTTAGGCGATGAGGAATATGAAGGACTCAATTTTTGAAGAACCTCTTATACATCTTAGCATTTGGATAAATGATGTCATGAATGAAGAAGATAATGAAGCAGAAGGCTCAAGAAGGAGTCTACCCACGAAACGAATAAAGATAAGTATTCAATCGTCATTTCATGATATTGTTTTGTTATGCATTTGTTTATATTCATTTGATGTGTTATGCATGATAGAATGTTTGCATTAATGATAGTACACTACTAATATGCATGTGATCGGTAAGTAGCTCATGGTGACATACAACTCTTCATTTCTACTTATCTAGAATGAAACCTCTTTGCTGACATAATGGATTAGTACACAATCTCAATGATGTCATGGTAGAGATGGAAGGCATCTAGAAAGTTTCCCTAAGATATGGATGAATGTTGTATTGGCTAAAATAGTTGCATGATTATATCTTTATGCATAAGAATCTGCCATTATGAATATGCCTTATGAAATGTTTCTAACCATACAACTAATGCATTTGACTTGTAGGAAAGATCGTGTACAATCGCCTACAAGAAAAGAAGGACGAGACTTGTTTCAAAGAACAAGTGATGACATTTCAAGAAATTATCCAAAATAAGGAATAGTATGACGAGACTTCAAGAGGACTCAGCCACACTCTAGTTATGTGACACTATTGAGCGACATGATTGATGCAAAGCCTTCTAGCTATGAAGAAGTAGCCAAGAAGAAAGGGAAGGAGAGTACCAGTTCAAGAAGAATGATGTCTACGATGTGGTATTGAGACCTTAAGGGAATTCCGTACTATCTTTCATATGGATCTAAAATATACAGCATGCAGTAGATGGAAACATCGTGGGATACAAGGAAAGATTCACAGCACAAGGCTTCTCATAGAAAGAAGGCATACACTATGAAGAGACATTTGCAACCTTTGGGAGTTGAAACACATGACAGGTAGACTCATGAGTGCAAATTAAAGAAAGCCTTGTACGAGCTTAGAAGGAACCTATGGGATAACACATACATGAGGAGCTTGAAGATCACCTAGAGTGATGAATATCTTAACCTTTGCTACAAGGTTGAAGATGAAATCCTATAAAGGATGACAATCTCAAAAATGGTTGCGAAAAGAACTTTTGAAAAGGTTCAAGATAGAGGATCTTGGTATCTAGTGACCCTAGATGGATACATAGAATATTAGTAGTAGAAGAAGCTACTTGTCACTCAAGTATAGAATGTTTCAATACATAGAGTACGAAAGGCAGAGCGCGAATGATGCTTCACTTCAGAGGGAGTGACTACAGAAGATCTTGAGGTTCGACATGATACGACAGGATGGACAGATTACTAATGGCTCTAGGATTTACTGGGAGTAAAGTATATTCCAACCTTTACTTCAAGGTTGAAGGTGGAAGACCAGTGATGCTCCTGTTAAATGTCGATGACCTGTTCCTGACAGGAAAAGAGTAACTCATTAGAGATGCAAGAAGGAGAGTTGCTATCGAGTTCGAGATAAAGGACTTGGGTATGATGCACTACTTTTTAGGCATGGAGGTGTGGCAGAGTGCAGATGGAATATTCCTTGGACAAAGGAAGTATGTTGTGGAGATCCTAAAAAGGTTCAGGATGATGGACTGCAAGGCCATAGCCACACTTGTGGCACCAAACCTGAAGCTATTGAGTGACGCTTCATTAGAGATAGTTGATCCCATGATGTATCATCGGATGATTTGTTCCTTGATGTACCTGACGGATACGAGACCAGATATTTGCTTTGCCATGAACACATTAAGCCAGTTCCTCACAGATCCGAGACATGTTCACCTGATGGTTGCAAAGCATGCAGTGAGGTACCTGAAGGGTATGGTTGAGTATGGGATCAAGTATGATACAAATCAGAAGATTTATAACCTGGAGGGTTATGTGGATTTAGATTGGGAAGACAATGCCATTGATAGGAAGAGCACTTCGAGGTGTTGCTTCAGTATGAGATCAGGTGTGATCTCTTGGTTTAGCAGGAAGGAGTCCTGCATGGCACTGAGAAAAGCCAAGAGAGGAGCATTGAAGCTCCAGTATGTGATCCATATCGATATCTCTTGAAAGAGGGAGTTCTAGCATAGCCGGTGAGATAGGTTGTATGAGCATAAAATCCTAGTAAAGCTCATAGGTTTCTCAGATGTAAACGGTCATGTAGGTTTTCCTTGGATGTAATCATTCACGACGAAGCTCGCAGGTTATCCTTGGACGTAATCAACCTTGATGTGATTCTATGCTAGAAATGGTCAGAGTGAAGTTTGAGTACTTCAGGGAGAATCTTGGTGTTCTCCAGATCGAGGTTCCTTCCAAGGGGAAGTGATGAGTCCTTGTACCTTCTGACATGGTGGTAGGATTGGTTCCTCCCATGGTCATATGTAAGTGCAGAGCCCTTTTGACATGGTGGTAAGATTGGTTCCTCCCATTGTTAGATGTAAGTGCAGAGCCTCTCTAACATGATGGTAGGATTGGTTCCTCCCATGGTCATATATAAGTGTAGAGCCCTTCTGACATGGTGGTAGGATTAGTTCCTCCCATGGTCAAATGTAAATGCAGAGCCTTTCTGACATGGTGGTAGGATTGGTTCCTCCCATGGTTAGATGTAACTACAGAGCCTTTCTAACATGGTTGCGCGATGTGTTCCTCCCATGGTCAGATGTAAGTGCAGAGCCTTTTCGACATGGTGGCAGGTCGGGCCTCCCATGGTCTGATGTAAGTGTTGAGCCTTTCCAACATGGTGGCAGGCCAGGACTCCCATGGTCGGATGTAAGTGCTGAGCCTTTTCGAAATGGTGGAAGGCTGGTCCTCCCATGGTCAGATGTACGTGTTGAGCCTTTCTGACATGGTAGTAGGTCGGGCCTCCCATTGTCAGATGTAAGAGAAGAGCCTTTCCCCGGATGGTATATGGTGTGTCCTACCATGCCAATGGATGTAAGTGTAGAGCCTTTCCCCGGATGGTAGATGGCGTGTCCTACCATGCCGATGGATGTAAGTGCGGAGCTTTTCCTTGGATGGTAGATGGTGTTCCCTACCATGCTAGTGGATGTAAGTGTTGGGTCTTTCCTCAGATGGTAGATGGTGTGTCCTACCATGCCGATGGATGTAAGTGATGGGCCTTTCTAACATGGTGACAGGCTGGGTGTCCCATGGTTAGATGTGAGTGTTGGGCATGCCTTTTTGACATGGATGTTCGATGTGTTCCTCCCATGGTCATATATAAGTGCTAAAGAAGACGAAGACCTACATGGAGGCTAGGCCTACAACCAACATGAAAAAGGGTTGGCTCTGTAGAACTTCCTATGACTAGTAGAATTGAGAGATAGTACCATTTGATCGAGATAATAGAAGCAGTGATGATGATGATCCAGTAATGATCCAGCTTTGATGATGATCCAATGATGATCCATTGAAGAAGACTTGTGCTGATGAATTGTGTCTAGAGAATGCCTTCTTAGTTAAGAGGGAATGTTGATGTATTTGTAACTTCGGAATGTATTCACTTGTATATTTCATATATTGTATTTCATTGGTCCCCGATGTTCCTATCAGGAGAATCATTAATGTAATAAAGTCATGTAAAGTCATAGAGGTTAACCATCCTTGTTGATCAGGGTGCAAAGTCCCCGCAGTTGTGGGGCACTAGGGTTATTAGACTCTCCTAGAGAAATTGGCCCTAGTAAGTGTTTTCCTAGTCAGAAACTAGTATAAATAGAGAGTGAGACTCTCTATTTGAGACACACACTCACCCAACTATAACGCATAGGTAAGAGAGGAGAAGCTCGCTCAAGTGAGAGAGAGAACAATTGTTGGAGATCATATTTTTGTCTTTGGGTTTTACTGCAGCCATTGGTGGTCATTCTATCTCTGAGGAAGTTGTGGGGTTTTCTCCTTTATGGTTTCCCTAAGGAAAATCTTTGTGTCTATTGTCTCTTGTGATTGATTGATGTGCATGTTATTCTCTCAGATAAGATCCTAAGATCATATTTCTTAAATGATAAAATTCTAACACCTGATGCCATGCTATCTTGGGTCTATAGTTATATCTCCTAAGAATTCATTCAGTAAGTGGTATATGAAACCAAGTCAATAGTATGGTAAGTGGGTAGAAAGGTGTGGTTCGGAGGGAATAAAATGAAAGGGGCTACTAGGGCTCTTACTAGGAACACGATTTTTTTTGTTGATAATTCCTCAATCATTGTATCATGGGAAACACTCGGTTGGGACAACAATAAAGAATAGTGGTACCCATAATAATTCTTAAAGGTTCTATGTAAGGCTGGTGAATGTTGTATCAGAAGCTAAGGCATGTAAGGGTGAATCAATGTATCCAACGCTGTTGAGTAGTGTGTGGTGAGGTTAGACCCATCTCAGAAGAGAAGCAAGTAAATAACAATACCCACTAAGCATGAATTTGGAAAGTGAATTTTCAAGTGTGTGTCATTGAACACGACTTTAGTGCCCCATTTTGTTTGACTCTTTTATTACTAAACTATATTATTGTTTGAGGACATTTTACCACAAATGACCCGGTTAAATTTTATAATCTGAAAGTGTGTGTGTGTGTGTGTGAGTGAGTGATGATGCATTTGGTTACTCATGTATAAATGGAATTTTATAAATATATTCATATGATGCACCATTGTAGTTCCTTGTTGTGTCAGACTATTTCAGTGTTAAAAATATGTTATTATTTGAGGGCATTTCAGTGCAAATGACTCGGTTTAATACTATGAATTAAAACGACTTATATATATATATATATATATATACATTGATTGTTCTGTCCCATTGGTTACTCATGAATGAATGAATTTTTGTACTAGATAGATTTATTTGATGCGATATTATTGATTTTGTAATGCATGAATGAAAGATATAATTAATTTTCATTACTTATAATATATTGGTAGATGATTTGACAATTTTCCAATGTGATAGGGGCCCAAATGCCCAATGATACAAGGTGGTGTTAATGCTGCATCAATTCCAGATTGAGTATAGATATGATATTAGGTGATATAATTTATTTAATTGATATTTTGATTAATTGTATAGTGCAATTAATGCACATGGATTTCATGCTTGTAGGCACATGATCATGATTTCCAATCGATCCACAAAAATGATGATGGGGTTGTATGGAAGAAAGTACCAACATGATTATCACCTATTTTCCATGTGGTGGGTTGAAAAGCGAGAGAGGCTTTTACTTGCAAGTGGCATGTTGTCATGAGGGTAAGACACAGACTCGGTCACTCATGAGGATTAACTGAGAGGCGCTCAATGAGTTGTTGGTCTTATTCCTCAGTAACCATGAGTCTCTCCACAACGTAGATCAAGCTGAGTTAACATGGTATCAACCATCGTACTAACTCCCCACCACGGAAAACTGGATATTTGAAGGGATGATGATGATCATGGCACACTTGATATCACCATGATAAACAAATGTAATTATTAAACTATAAAGTTGTAAATATTCAATAACTAAATAATAAATTCATGAATTAGAAATAAATTAAAGGAAAGTGTATCATTATGACAAAAATCATATACAAAAAAAAAAAGTAATTTCTAATTTGAAACACAAATGCACACACACAAAACTAGGAGACAAAACCAAAAATCAAGGAAACATGTAAATGAAAATTAGGAACAATTAAAGAAAGAAATTCTAAATCAGCATTTAGAAAGGTTAATAAAAGAAAAAGGGAATTAGAAGAATTAAGGAAAGAAATGCTAAAATCAACATCAGAAAGGTTAAGAAAGAAAAAAGGGAAATTGCATATATGCATATGAAAGGAAAACCATTGAAATGGAATAAATATGAATTCAAAATAGAAATAAATAAATCTGATTTTATATTATAAAGAAAAACAAAAGGAATATAAAAAATGATATAAATAAATGAACAAGGTTTGGGCACACACACAATGCTAGCCTTAATATTGGATGAATGAAATAATTTCGAAGTGAATTTGAAGGTGACTGTGAAGAGTTTGGTTAATCAGTGTGTGAACAGGGTTGAGAGGCTCCTTAGTGAATCTACACACCATGATCGTGCTAAGGGTATTCTTCCTGCAACCCCATTTCAGCTCGGGGGTCTTTGGGGAAGGAGAGTACCGATTGTAATGGTAGAGAGGTCAACCGGTGGATCTGTTGTGATTGGGAATTGATCAACGTTCGTGGGAATCTGGTGGAGATCGTGGTGAAGCATACTCGGAAAGAACTTGGCACGAATCTGCACAAAGAAACTGAGGTTTTTATGCATTGTCAATTTGTTATTATAAATTCGTTGTTGAAGTGCATTTAGTAAAGATCGATGAATTGGTATCTGCATTTTATTATAGATCAATATTGTTTATATTATGGCTCAATGAAATCGGCACTGATTGATCCCTTCAAGGTAGCCTCGCAAGGTCCATCTCTCTGGTTCAGCGTTGGGTAGTTTTGTAATATTTTAATAAAGACATACAAAAGGTTTTAAATATGTGTTTCCCGATATGGAGAATTATCTTGCTTGTTTAGTGTGAAATTTTATTAATGAGTAGAGTGTGTTTGCAAAGCTGTTGAATGAATTGATGGTAGTTTGCAAAGCACTGCCTTAAAAATGTAACCAATCTCAAGCTAAATTGACAATCTATCATTACAAGAATGAGAACTCCAGAATTCATGCGAACGCTAGTGATCGTTCGTATTCGATTGTGAAGAAACTGTGTAACAATCCAACGTTGTTCAATGTTAGTCTTTCTTTCACAGTTCATTGATGAACTGAACTCTGTGGGCTGATGAAAAATAAAATGAAGAACATGTATGACACACAAGCTGGATTAACGAAAAGTCTGAAGCGTTTTGATCCATAGTTTTTGTGACTATAACATTCATATTGGCTTAAATAAATGATGCACTTATTTTGTCCTTTCTGTGGAAAAGTAAGTTGCAGATGTCACAACTCGATCCACTCGATCCCTTCATTAGCGTGGTTAAGTTACAATACTTTCTTCAATAGAAAGAGAATGCGCCAATCCTTCTAGGTGCCATTCAGATTTACCAAATATCAAGTTGGTTGCTACCAACGCTACATGTAAATAGCATTTTAATTTCTGTTGCAAAAATCTGAAATTGATGAAGTTATTTCCTCCTCTATCGAATCTGGAATTGATTCGATTAATGCTTATGTCGTGCTTGGGATTAGTTCAATTACTTACTTAAAAATATAGGAACTTCTGCACTTACATCTCAATAAATTCCTTAAAATAAACACCGATATCTTTTAATTATTTGTTTCACCCAAAAATAAGGAATTTTAATACCCATAATTGTTATGCCTCCTTAAATGACATCATATTTTTCTTGATATTCTTCGGATAATGGTAAATAAAATAATTATTTTCTCAATCCATGAAACCAAAAACCATTTTTACGTTTGGTAGTAGTTTTGAAAAATGATTTCATATCGTCATCTATTTGAAATTTCCACCAAAACTATGCTTGGTTTCGTGCACATGGTTTTCATAATAAAAGTGTATGGATAAATAATATTATCCAAAGCCAAACTATGTATAAACGATTTTTATTTTCCAAATCCATTTTCAGTGCATTTCTTCTTCACCTTAATTAATAAAAATTCTTAATCCATTTTCTTCACCTTAATTAATAGAAATTCTTTGCGTAATGCTTCATAGCCTCCTCAAATTAAATATGCCTTTTAAATTAAAAATCCTAACTTGATTTACTCCTTTGCGGTCGGCCCATAAGTAATAATAAAACATTTTAATATAATCATCCCCTTGGTTTCGACTAATTGATTGCTTGCAAAACCATTTTGATTTCTCTGTAAATGGTTTTATTTCTCCTCAAAACCACATGCTTTGATGCTTAGCGTACTTGGTTTAATTTGGTCATTACTATAGTGAGAGTTGATTATGACCTGAAGTTTGGGTTTAGGCTTAGAGGTTGGGTTCAAATTTAACACCGGTCAATTTTTTTTTCTTTTACATAATAAAACCCATTTTAATAAAATCATAAAATTATTTTAAACAAATTTGTTTTTTAAAACCTTTGGGTTATACTTTCAGGAGGAATTTGACATATTTAAATAAGAAGTTAGATTGTGACCAATGAAATATTTGGATCACGAAAGGAAAGGACAAATCAAAATGCTTCCTCAAGTTAAAGGTTACCTAAATTCTTGTCGAGGTCACCTAAATGCTCACCAATGCACTTAAATTCCCATCAATGCATATCTGGATAGAGGGGTGAGAAAATATTCTATATGTAATTGTATTGTGCTCAAGAACATCGTAAATGTGCATTGTTGTCAAGAAAAAAGAAAAAAAAAATCGAACACCATGTACTTAATGCTGTGTTATCTAATGTTGTGTTATCTAGTTGAGAATATACAATGTTATGGTTGTGTGTATACTATTTATACCTTGATTTTTTTTTATCACTAGTCACCAAGATAATGCACATAGTCCATGGTCATTAGATTCTAGCAATATGTTGTGCCAATGTGTGTGCATTGCCAAGTATGGGCCACTGCAAAGAAAACACCTTATAGTAGAGGTTATAGCAGATGCTTTTAGTGTTACAAGATTGAAAAAAAAAGTCCAAAAAACCTTCGCTACAACATTCATTTTTGGTATCAGTGTTTTTTATGGAGGTTATAACATATATTCACTATAACTAAGAAAAAATGGGCAAGCAGGGGTTTTAGTGAATGCCTTATATTTCTATAAACCACATTGATGCACCTTCTATTGCAAAACCACACTGGTGCGTACAAATAACATAAACACACCAGTTCATATATTATAAATGAAACCCACCGGTGGTTATACATGACAGTGACAACACTGGTGCGTACATTCATTTGAAATGCATCGATCAGTATGTTTTATTGCACACACATCGATGCATATTGTACATTTTAATAGCACTGATGCAATGCCTGGAACACAACAATGCTCCATATATTTTAATAAACATTGGTGTTTCTGTATATATATGTATATAGGTCGATGCATATGTTGTATTGTGTACTATTGTAACCGAAGCATTTATTTTACCAATACACACATATGCATTTATATATAAATGGGCATTGATGCATATATTATAACAATGAGCGCCAATGAGTATAATATGTAACATGCACTAGTATGTTTATTATGTGAAAGAGCATTGGTGGCTAAAATTTGAATAAGTATAAGTTCATGGAAATGAATAAAAGGCATTGGTTAGTTGAAATAAATAGATTTTGTATGTTGTTGTGGTGAATATAGTTTTTTATTTATTTTATTGAATGTGTATGGTGTTGTGGTGAATTTTTTATGTTGGTGATATGTAGATATCATTTTTTCTTTCTTATTTTTACAATTTTTCAGTTAATTATTTGAGAAACAAATACTAGTACAAAAAGAGAAATTTATGACTAAAAAACTACTAAAATTTTCATATAAATAACTAATTTTGATCACACGACTATTAGTAATTTGTTGTCAATCACTTATATCAAGACTAAATTTATGACAAAAAATTAATTCATTTATTATTTGTTCTAATTTATCATCTTGTAGTGCATTTTGTCATTTAATTAGTAACTTGTTAAATGTCATTAACTAGTAGTTTATTTAGTCGTTGTAGTCATTGATTGTCATTAATTAGGAGTTCATTTATTCACTGTAGTCATTGATTTCCATTAACTAGTAGTTTATTTAGTTGTTGTAGTCATTGATTGTCATTATCTCATAGTATATTTAGTCATTTTAATTATTAGTTGTCGTCAACTAGTAGTATATTTAATTTTTTTTATTCACTAATTTTTTACAATCGGTAATACATTTAGAAAATACATTGCAATATCATTTGTTAATTTATGATAGGGCATGGAGGAACTGAACCACCAAACTCCTTCCCATAAAGCATGTGCTCTTCCATTGAGATAACAGTCTATAAAAACTTGAGAGATGAGTAATATTAACACCTAGATTTCATCATTAATTTGTAATTTTCGCTTATAATGATTCATCATTTGTGAGGTAAGCCAATGAATGATGAAATCATCGTTTATCTACAACTGGAAAGCGATTCTTCCTCGAGAAAAAATAATGAACACAAAAAAATGTCTCCTCATTTTACAAAGTCAAAACGATGGAATAATTACTAGATTACATAATATGCTAACACATGATATTCCAACATGAGAATCAAGATATGACCAGATTACATAATTCACTCATTTATTACAAAGAAAGTCAGCAAATATCTCCACTTTATACTTTCACTTTATAAATAGACTAATACTCTCTTCTTATTATTTATTATTTTAATTTCTAAAAAGATTAACAATCCAACCCACTTCCCCGCTACATGTGTTTTATATTATTATGTATATATATTTTCCATAAAAGTTTACATATGCTTATATATCCATGTTTGAGTGTCTCAAGCAAAATGGTGGTGACATATTAGATAAAAAGAAGGTTTAGAAAGTGTTATAGTGTTAATAATTATAATTCTAAACATTAAAAGTAATAGAGTTTTTTTTTCACGAGAAAAAAAGACAGTTTTAACTTTTATACAATCGTGTCTTAAAAAGAGACACCACTTTGTTACAAAATACATAAGTCTGTAGAATCATAACAACTGTCCATTGCAGGTATACTGTTTTCAAAATTAAATTGATATCTTAACTTAGAAAAAACATGATCACTAGGCTCCACTAATTGCCCAAATGACTTTTAACAAAACCGCAATATAATCAAAATGAGTAGTAAAAACATAAATATGCAGGATCCAAGGCTGAGATCAATAGAGTTTCAGAGAACCAAAATCCATCAGACATTCCTCCTTGTATTCTTCCCAGAAGATCATACATGTCCCAGTACCCATTTCCTTTTTGGATAAATCATTTGCAACCATATTGTATTCTCTATAAATATGTTGAAAGGTCAGTACTCTGAATTGCGACATAATAGCTTTGAACCGAACAATCTAGTGCTCCAGATACACAATGTGGATATTTTTTTTGTTAAGGGCCCAATCAAATATCACTTTAGAATCCCCTAAGACCTGAAGTTCTAAGATCTTTTTCTGTAAAGCAAAATAGAGTAATCCCCAAAGAGCTAGAAGTTTTGATTTTGTATTTGTTCCTCTGCCCGCGTCCATGCGTAGTTTGTAGGAGAAAGTATTTTCCATCTGAATAACCATTCCTTTCGTGCAAACTCCATCTTCAATAGCCCCATCGAAAAATCCCACTGTACCACCCTGAATGACAGAAGGAGGGTGCACAGGTCTGCTAACTGACTTGGAAACAAGGTCTAGGAAAATATGCGGATGTGAAAACCTTTGACAGAGTTGTGGATAGTGAAACTGGTAAATTCTAGAAGATGTATGCATTCCTTGACCACCATACTTCCCATATCAAGAGACATGGTATCTCGAGAGGAAAACTGAGACTCTTTACCCATAATTCAAGGTTTTTAGCCAGAGAGTTAGAGTCCCATCGCCAGGAGATATTGAGAAGAGAGAAAATATTTGTACCTATCTCTTGAAAGAATATACAACTACCAAAAATATGGTCAGAGGATTCATTAGACAAGTGACAGAGAATACATGCACCAGGACCATAAAAACCTCGCGCTTGGACTGAGTCCCAAGTAAGTATCTTATGGTTGGTAGAAAACCAACAAAATATTTTATTATTAATAGGTAAATGTGAATTCCATAGAGCACGGTGCCACCAAAGAACAATAGGTTCCTCGATGGATTTTAGAAATTGAAGATATTCCAAATTGGAATTCACAACCCCTGATTTCACGTTTACCTCCCAGAAAATTTCGTCCTGATCATAATTTAAAGATATACCAGCATCGTAAAGGTAGTCCACATAGGCATTCCACTCAATATCACGTTCCCCCAAAAGTCTCAAATCTGAGAAGGAGATCCAGCGTGGGACAAGTAGCTCATTGTGCACATAAATATCTCTAAGAAGCACAAAGTTATTACCATGAAACTAGTCTCGAAGAGTATTGGATAATAAGGGATAAACAATACCAACCATAGGATCTATGCCAATATAGAAACAGTTACCTCTTCCCACACGCTAGTTGATATCGGGAGTGATGTATGACAGGCCAATGAGGAGACTGCGCCAAATACACGATGAAGTAGAACCATTGAAATTTTCTCTACACAGCCAAAGTTCCAAGGGAAGCCTGTGCATATATTTGGACTTGATAATATTCCCCCAGAAACCCGAGATAGTCAGGACCTCTCGCATACTTTTTGCAACGATGGATATGTTGAAATACCTCAAATTCTTAATGCCCCATCCACCCCACAACTTGGGTCTTGAGAGAGAGGACCAACTGGCCAAATGGAATTTATTACAGTCTATAACTCTCATCCAGAGGAAATGGAACATGATCTTCTGCAGATTCTTAATAACACACATCGGCTTAATAAATAATGAAAACCAATAAACAGGGATGGATTGGAGGACATAGGTTACCAAGGTAACTCAGCCACTGATAGAAATCCATCTAGGATTCCAACAATTAACTTTTGCCTATAATTTTGTAATGAGCCAATTCAAGTCACCAACCCGATAGTTGTTGGGTTTGAGATGAAAACCAAGGTAAGAAAGGCCCTCCTCCAGTGGCTTACTTAGCTAGGAAAATAATAGAGATATATGTCGCAGAGAATCTTGAAGTGTATTTTGGAAACCAAAAACTGACTTACGGGGGTTAATGGTCATCCCTAACGCCCCGCAGAAAAGATCAATCAGTGATTTATAATGCATCCATTCCAGAATACTGCCATCTCCAAAGAGAATAACATCATCAACAAATAGCGTATAAGTGAGAGTCAAAGTGCCAAAAACTTTGATACCAATGATTTTCTTGGAGCTCTTTTCCTGATTGATAATGAGACTCAGACCCTTTATAATTAGCAGGAATAAATAGGGTGAGAGTGGGAAACCTTAACGTATACCCCGAGAGCCCTGAAAGAAATAAGTAGGTGCTCCATTAACCAATACAACATAGTTAGCATTGGAAACAAAAGACATTACCCATATGACAACTTCGAAGGGAATCATGATCTGCAATAGAGTTATCTGAAGCATGGTCCAATTTACCTTATCATAGGAATTTTCCAAGTCCAAATTCAAGATAATAACTGGAGATCGTTTAGAGTTTATAGCATGGAGTACTTCCTGTACAATACCCATTGCATCCAAGATCTGTTTGTTTGCAAGAATCCAAACTATTCAGGAGAAATAAACTTCCCAAGAAAGGGCTTCAATCGTTCAACAATAATATTAGTCATTAATTTATAGAGTAAGTTACAAAGTGCAATCGATCGATAGTCAGCAAAAGATGCAGGTCGGTCTACCTTGGGAATCAAAGTAAGAAACATCATGTTCAATTCCTCTGGAATCACACAAGGCACACGATAATATTCAATGGCACAAACCAACTCCCACACCAGAAGATCAAAGAAATGAAGGTAAAAATCTACTGTCCAGCCATCAGGCCCGGGACTTTTGTCCTTGGAAAATCATATAAGTGTCACTTCAACTTATTTAAGAGACATGGGCCTATTAATATCCAAACCATCCTCAGCAGAAAAACAGGAGGGGAAGAGTTTGCCAATTTTCAACTGATCATCAATATGACAACTTACATGATCCTTGTATAAGTTAGAAAAATGATCACAGACCACCCACTTGATAGAAATTTGATCATATACCTTGGTGTTTTCCTAATCAACAACTTCCCAAATAGAGTTGCAGAGATGCCTTTTATTTGCAGAATTATGAAAATAACGAGTATTTTCATCACCTTCCAACAACCAAATGGCTCTGCTCTTCTGGAAAAGGGTTTCTATTCTTATGAGAAAGTAACCAAAGTCGGGAGACATGACATTCCTTAAGCACTTCCTGTATCTACTCCGAACAAGGGTCTAGGAGAAAATGGTTTTCAAGTTTCAGAATGTCCAGTTTGAGGAAACATACTTCAGATTCCAAAGATTTCTTCATAGCTTTATCCCACTTAAGAACTCAGGGTTGGAGTATATTAAGTTTGAACATAACATATTTTAAAGGATTCAAATGGGCCAGGGTTTCTTCAGGAATATGCTCCCACATATTCTTCACAAAAGCATAGAATTGCTCCTTAACAAGCCAGGTGGGATTGAACTTAAAGGGGTATAACATAGTCTCTCTGTCAAATTCAACTTGAAGAATAATGGCTTGGTGGTCCAATACTCTAGTGGATAGATGCCAAGTTCTAAATTTACCAACAGTGTCACATAAAGCCTCAGACAAGAAGAATTTGTTGATTATTTTGGCTATAGACGAAGCACCAACTCTCTCATTATACCAAGTGGGAGAGAGGAAAAATGGGGATATGTCCTGGAAATTAGAGTTCTCAGAAAGGGAAATGAAATAATCCGCAAGAGATTCACAAGGCCTACCCATCCCCACACTTCATCCGCTGACCAGGTAAAATTCAAGTTCCCCCCCAGGATCAAATTAGGGAGATTTAGAAGTACGCTGTTGGAAGGCGTCTCCCAAAAATCCTGTCGATTGTCATAAGGACCGTAAATATTTAGCAGGTGTATCAGCTCCTTGAAGCCAATGATAGTCCTAGAAAGTAAGATACCTGCAACGGAATTGTAAGCTTGAAGGTCAGCCACTAATGGGTTCCACACAACTAGGGATCCACCAGAGTGGCCAATGGAATCTATAGCACAAACCCACTAAGACGAACGCAAGTACAAAAAACAATCACATGCACAATCCCTCATAGACATAGTTTCTTGGAGGAAAACTACCGTCGGGGAAGAATTATCCAACAAACGCTTAAGAGCGGTGCATTTAGGGCCCCCGCCTAGACCACAGATGTTTAGGCTGACAAAATCATCGGTTCACCTGCGAGTGGGCTACTCTTTCTCTAAGAGCTCGGAGAGAATAATTTGAAATAGTAACAACAACGGGTGGAAGACCCCTACTGGTTAGAGTACTTACCCTAGGGTTTGTGAAGGATTGATCTCAGATCATATCCTTCGTACCCTTCATGTTCCCCTTTCCCACCTTCTTGGGTTTACAAATGGACACATTGGCAGAGCGAATAGCAGACATAGGAAACACATTTTCATTTGAGTCATTATTTCCATAGACCATGAGGGGTAGGAAGGATGCAAGAGAAGGAGAAGGCTCGGGAGCCCAACCGCTAGGAGAGGAGCCAGGGTCATCCAGAGAGGTGATCGGTGAGACCAAGTCTTCAATAGGATTATCCAAAATATGGGAAGGGTTTCATGTAATATGAAAACTGTCACCAAAGGATGGTGAGGAGGGGTATGATCGAGATATTAGGAAGTCGATAAGAGCCTCGAGCAAAAGTAGTGGAGGCAGGCTCAACTCTGGATGGCATATCCTCCCTAGAAACCAAGCTAGGGTCGCAAAGAGGAGATATGAGGGGATCCTGATGTTATATTTTTAATGGTTATAGAATATATAAAAAACATTTACCATAATAACATCATAACCATAAGCAAAGGATCACTGAAAGAAAGACAAATGAAACAACACAAGAGAACACAAATATTTTCCTTGAGAAAACCCCACAAAAATTCCTTAGTATAGAATTCGATCAAGACAGTGTAAAACCCCAGCAACAAGAATGGTTTCTCATCTTCCATAGTAGTCTCTCTTTCTCTCTCTCTCTCTCTCTGATCTCTCTCTCTTCAACGCAATACTTGAGTGTAGGATGTGTATTCTTGAGAGAGGCACCTCACCTATTTATATTCATTAGATGAGTGTCTCAAATAAATAACTAGGTCATCCAGGTTCCCTAATTAGGGTTGGCCTACCTTGGGAGACTCAAAATACATTTTATATATTACTTCTGTGGGTACTATTTCCCCAACTTACAATGGAGGGTTTACCTCTTGACTTTTACATGACCAATTACATCAAGGACATCTTCAAATGGAGGAATTACATCTCCAAAGGAGAATACAACAAAAGTACAATAGAATATCTTCCAAAGTTACAATATTTTAACACTCTCTCTTAATTAGGAAGGTATTCTAGATCAACAACAACCACCATCACAACTGTACAACTGACTGGTGAATCTCTATATGTCATAGGATTTTTTGGAACATCATCATACATCTTCATCATTCGATCTCAGCTGGATCATCTTCTGCAATATTAGTATGTAAATATTAAATCATCTTTTGTATGTGCTAAATCATCTACTATCAGTATCATCTTCTAGATCTTCTGTAGTATCAGTATGTGGATACCGAATCATGTGAATCATTTTCTACACCATCAATATGTAAATACTGAATCATCTTCTAAATACTAAACCTTTTTTTGTAACATCAGTACATGAATATTGAATAATCTTCTGCCATATTAGTATGTGAATATTGAATCATCTTGTGAACCTTCTTCTGTAACATCAGTACGTGAATACTGAATCTTCTTCTATCACATCAGTATGTGAATACTGAATCTTCTTTTTCCACATCAGTATGTGAATACTGGATCTTCTTTTGAATCATCTACTTGCAAACATCATTGTGTAAACACTGGACCATCATCTATAACATCAACATCTTCTAAATCATCTACTTTCCAACATCAGTGTGTAATCACTGAATCATAATCGTAACCACTAATGCGTGAATTCCTCAATGACACGAGTATTTGAGTTGTCTGACAAGCAAAGAATCGAAACCTATTTAGGAGGTATTAAACCATACCTCCAAAAAGAGTTAAAGTTGCATGACATACCTAACGTAGAAGTGGCAAGAAATAAATCAAAAGCCGTAGAACACAAATTGGAAGGAATTAAAACAAGAGGCGATAACCATTGTCGGCAAGAAAAAGAGACACAATGTAGGTACTGTGCAGATACTTGGTTATCGCCTCTTGTTTTAATTCCTTCCAATTTGCGTTCTAAATCTAAATAATATTTTATCTTATAGTTGTTACAGAATACTGAAACTATCTCAGCAATCATATTAACAATCATCAGTGTGACAACACTGAGAACATATTAACAATCACCAATCATTAGTGTAGAAACATTGAAACTATCTCAGTCAAACATGTCAACAATCAACCATCATCAGTGTGATAACACTGAAACAATCATATCAACAATGAAACTATCATCTCAACTATCAGTATAATAATACTGAAGCACACATATCGTCAATCATCAGTATAACAATACTGGAGCAACCATATCAACAATCATCAATTTAACAATACTGAAGCATACATCTCAATCATCAATATAACAATATTGGAGCAACCATCTCAATAATCATAAGTATAACAATACTAAAGCATACATCTCAATCAATAATCAGTACAACAATACTGAATCAACTATCTCAACAATCAGCATATCAATGCTGAACCAATCATCTCAGGAGCCATCAGTATAACAATACTGAACTACACATCTCAACATATCAATGTTGAACAAATAATCTCAGCAGCCATCAATATAAAAATACTGAACTACAGATCTCAGTAGTATAGCAATACTGTAACAACCATCCTGCCCTCTAACTATCTCAGAGCAGCATCACAATGAGTTCTCTGGTAGATCCACCTGGGAATTTTGTCTAAATTACTAACCCTTTCGAGCCAACAAGCCTAGTTAGATAGATGGATATTCCTGGGGACCAACAAGCCTTGTCCTGGAGTACAAACCCTCTACCACTTGTTCCTTTGTAGGAACATACTTGAGCTTTTACAAATCCTTTCTGCAACTTGTTCTTCAACATTCTATTTATGTACATTTGCAACTACATCATTCTTCTCTTATACATCCACAATGGTATCACACATTCACAACTTGCATCATTCTTCTTTTGCATACAATCCTTCCTACAAATCAAATACAATTGTATGATTAGAAACATTTCGTAACATGTGACATACATAAATATATATGGCATATAGTCATGCAACTATTTTTGCTAATGCAACAAATATCTACATACAGTAGGTTTCTATACGTCTTCCATCTTTCCAAGACATTATTTCATAAGTAGCAATCGAATGTTGTACAACAACATAAGCCACTTACCCATCACCTGCATATTAGTAGTATATTACAAATATTCTAATATGCATAGTACATTTCCTGAATCTAGAAAATATCTATGTACACATCTTGAACAACTAGATATATAGGAAATGACAATTCAAATACTTATCTTTGTTTGTTTAGTAGACTCCATATTTATCTTTTTCTTCTTGAATTACTGGAGTCTCTGCCAAATGTGTTCAAATTCATCGTCTGATTCCGAGGACCTGTTCCTATCTTTCTCATGATCGAAAATATTGAACAAGTCTTCTTACACCACAGATTAGATAGAACTGTGTCTGTTTGTCCTACCAGTGAGCCCCTTCTTATCCAATGATGGAATGTATAAGAATATAATCTTCATCTTTATCTGTATAATTATTATGGATCATATTCCTCATTACTTGAAGAATCTTTACTTTCTTTCTTTTTAGCTGCAATATATTCATCCTTGGTTGCATTGAGAGAAATGCTCTGCTTTCTGCAGTATGTTGGAGTACATAGTACTATCAACTCAATCAAAGTTAGCATACCTTTGCAGTATCCTTTAGGTACCACACCATTTTCTCTGAATATTTTACTTGGATAAGTAAAATGTCTTTTGGATTTCATCATGCTTCTAATCTCAAGAATCATGTCAAGATTCTGGAACTTTGAGATCTACCATAGTCACTCCCTCTTAGGTGGAGCACCATCCTTCCTCTGCATCTGTATTAGGACATTGGGGTGACATGTAGTCTTCTCTGTTGTTAGTATTCTTTGTATCCATCTATGTCACTAGATATCAGGATCTTTCATCTCGAACTTTGTTGCAAGTTTTATCTTGTCCTTTATAGGATTCTATCTTCAACCTTGTAGTAAAGGTTGGGATCTCCATCACTCTAGTTGATCCTCGAGTTTCTCATGTGACTGCATGTTCTATCCCATGGGTTCCTATTGAGCAAGTTGTACAAATCCTTCTGTGCATAGTTGATTCTCTATAGAGAGTCTCAAACCATATAGGTTGTTTGATTTGTTCTTCTACTTTGATTACACCAATTGTCTAATGTAATATCTACTACTGAAGAGGTGTGTCTAGTTCCTAGATCACGTTTTTCCATAATTGACTCTCTTTGTTGATAGAAACCATGAAACTTACTTCGTATATTTTGATACTTTGATCGGCAGTATACTCGATCTTGTAGATCTTCTTGGAATACTTTATACAACTTCCCTTCATGTCTTGAGCTCATATCCAAACATCATTCTGTATGATCGACTGGTACTTCTAGAACATATCAGCCTTCCTTTCTTCCTTCTTGGGATATTCTTTCACAAAGTGTCCTTTCACATCACAACTGAATTGTTGAGTTGTGAGATGTCCTTCTACTCTTGGCGGGAATGTTCTTCATTATTGTTCTTTCTCTTCTTGACCTGAGTTGTTAGGACTTGATTTTCATCTCTTCTTCAATCAATCGTGCATTTCTCCATATGTGATCTTCCTACTAGAACAACTCTTTTGACTGAATTTGGAAGACCATTAAGAGTTGTAAATTATGCTTATGATTCTTTGACATCGTCTTCGATAGATTCTAATTGCTCCTTGAGATGAGATATTCTTATGAACTAATCATGAACATTTTCTGACATTTCACCTTAACATTCTTGAGTTGAGTTCTCAAGTTCATCTTCGTACATGTTGATCATTGCATTAGACATATCCTTAGGAGTCTTCAAGGATGACACATGTGATATCTAATGGAGACAGAAATACTCATCTTTGTTTTGATTAGGTATTTATTTTGCTTTGCTTTGACTTCATCTCTGTCTGGATCTGCAGCTCTTTCTTTGAAATATTTCTTCATGCTTCTTCAAGTACGGTAAGCACTCTATAATTCCATGCTTAGAAGTTATTGACTCTTTCAATATTGTCCTCAAGCTTGGTACTATTTTTCATTATGATAAAAATGAAACTTACCAGTGAGAATGCTTCAACTTGATGCTTTCTTTTTGAAAGACTTCTTCTGGTGGACCTAGGGTTTGATAGAGAAACCCTAAATTTTCAACTTATGTATCTTTCAGATATAATTGTATAGAAAGATGCACCTCCTCAAGGCAAGCTGAGTAGCATACTTATTTTCCCAAAACTGTGGACAAAACTGCAAAATATCTGATGCCCTAGTTTTCTTTAGCAGTAGTGTTAGGTCAAAAAATGAAAGTGCACAGAATGAGAAAATTCTTACATATATATATGCACCTTCCTAGGGAGAATTTGATGGTCCTCCATTTTCAACTGATTGGTGGAGGGAAGTGCTCGGAACAGGAAGCCCTAGTTTTTCTCTAGTTTCTTCTGTAGAAATGGTTGTTCTTGTTTCTATGATATCTCCTAAATTAATAATCCTATGTGCTTGATATTTGTCACTGAGGTAGACTCTCATGTCCTATTTCCATCACCTCAGGTTAGAGCAGAATTTATTTAACCAATTGGGACTTATGCAAACTTTCCCAAGTTGACTTATTTCAGGACTTTTCCTCATAACAAACTTGTACGGACATCCACACATCACTCGGTCACCTTCAGGGTATGAAACTTTTACCATAAAAACTACATCTCGTTCCCTTTTTGGAACATCTTACACAATTTGATTTGGACCTTCCTAGCCCGAGATATAGGAATTCTCCCTAGGTCACTTGTAGTAAGGTTGAAATATGGGAGAAGCTGGAACCCTGAGTTGGAGGAATCATATCTCCTATATTATAGAGAATCTGAGGCTGAAACTTTGACACAGGGTATATAAGGAATTTATCTTCACCGTGGTAAATTTTGGGATCCTAAGGATTCTCCAATATTGATATATAGCGAAATTCCCAAAATTACTAGTTTTGGTCTTTTAGGGTTTTCAAGCATGAAACACTAATCTTCAATAGCTATAGCTATAGCAATGTTTCAGCTGCACAAAGACTTATTTCAGGGTATCTATGATACCATGTTATATTTTTAATGGTTATACAATATCTAAAAACATTTAGCATAATAACATCATAACCATAAGAAATGTCAATCGGCGATTTTTTATGCTGGGCGTTCTGAGTGGCTGGGCGCGCGCGAGATAGGGTTTCAGGCGCAGCTATGGCCGCCCCTGGGGGTGAGGATCCCCCTCCTTCCCCCCCTCTTTCTAAGATGGAATAATTTAGGATACTGGTCACCGGCGGTGGGAATAGGAAAGCTCCTCCCTTGGTTCTGAAATTCATCAAAAAACTTGCAGATATTCCTGAAATCGCCTTACCAGAGACAACATCGGTAAAAATTGCTCTTGCTCTGTCAGAAAGAGGTCTGGTAGGCCAATTTATGGGGCTTTGGCCTTCAGCAAAGACCATCGATGACTGGATTCAAATAAATCGAAAGCCGCATCTAAAACAAGGAGTCACCTGCTATCCCCTGAGCAGTGGCTACTTTCTCTTCGAATTCATAAACAAGGAGGATAAAGACCTCATCTTCAGAAACAACCCATATTTTATGGGTACCTAGGGGCTGTATTTGAACCGCTGGACTCCAGACTTTGATCCCTCGGTGGATCTTCCCAAGGAGGTGCCGGTCTGGGTCAGGCTCCCCAATCTACCGGTCCACTGTTGGAACTATGAAGTGTTGCAGATGATCATAAATGGAATAGGAAAGTTCGTTGATAAGGCAGACAACAAGACAATCTATAACTGCGCCAGGATTTGTGTTGAAGTGGACCTCGAGGCTGGGCTCCCAGAGGCAGTGAAGCTGAAGGTGGGCACTTGGACTCATTACCAGAAAGTGGATTACGAACACCTCCCTTTTAAATGCAGACTCTGCCAAGAGCACGGGCATTTTCAAAGGAACTGCCCAAAAAATCAAGCCCTGGATAAGGAAGAAAATGAAGGATGGAAAAAGGTTAAGAGAAACAAACCAGCCTCAAAAGCCAAAGAGCCAAGACCTTATCATTCGCAGGATCAGCCTCTGGCGAACGCGAATCCTTTGAAGGAGCCCTTGGTAAAAGATACAGTACCACCAAAGGAACCAGAGAAGGAAGTTATAGAAATAGCATCTCACTCAGCGACCCCTACAAAAATCCCAGTTAAGAACAAGAATGTCCCGCTAGCAAAATAAGCCTTGAAATCGGATGATGAAAATATCACTATAGGCTCTGAAACAGGAGTTGAATCCGACGGGGGGGCCACAGAGACAAGCAGCTCGGTTGGAATGCCTGAAAGGACTCCAAGAGGAAGGAAGCCAGACCGAAAAAAAAGGGAGGAGAAATCGTACAGGGATGTAACAGCAGGAGTCCAGCAAACCATCCCAGATATGATGGAAACCAGATCCACTAAGAAAGGAAAGGCTTCGAAAGGAGCCACCTCCCCCCTCCTCCTAACCCTAATGCAATTCGTTTCCTGGAATTGCAGAGGGATGGGAAGCAAGTCCAAAGAAGAAGCAATCAAAGATCTAGTCAGAATGACTTCCCCGGAGATTCTACTGATCCAGGAGACGAAGATGGAGGAGCCTGAGACCATCCAGGCCAGTAAAAAGTTTTGGAAAAAAGGAGAAGGAAGAGCAGCCAGCTCCAAGGGAGCCTCAGGAGGGATAGCCACCTTCTGGAACTCCTCCACGCTATATCTACTCAAGGACTATAGCACCACCCATTGGCTATTCACGAAATTGCAGCACCGAGACTCGGGACAGCAGATCAGCTTGTTCAACATCTATGCGTCGGTTCTTCTGTCAGAAAAAAGAGAATGCTGGGACTCTCTGAACTTGTTCCTGACAGCAAACCAGCATGACAACCTGGTGCTCGCTGGCGATATGAACGTCACCCTTTCCCTCTCGGAAAAGAAAGGAGGCTCACCCATAATAGATCCGGCATGGGAGTGGGTTGAAGATATCATATCAGACTGGGACCTGGAAGATATCAAACCCAGCAAAGGAAAATTCACGTGGACAAATAAAAGAGTTGGACCGGGACATATTGCTGCCCGTCTGGATCGTTTTCTTGTTCAATCGACCTTCCTAACGCTTGGTCTTTTTGCAAATTCTGAAATCCTCCAGGCATGCACCTTGGACCACAAGCCTATCTCTCTTTCGCTGACCACTGGAGAAAATCTGGGGCCTATCCCCTTCCACTTCAGCCCCCTCTGGGTCTCCATGGAAGGCTTCTTTGATCTGGTCTCAGAATCATGGCAAAGGGCAGCCTCTGGATCGCCTTTCTTCATTTGGGAAGAGAAGTTAAGAAGGCTCAAAGCTGCTTTGAAATTCTGGGCGAAGACCCAGCCCTCCCCTATCTCTGAAAGAATGCAAGCCCAACGAGCTCTAGGCAGCCATCAGCTGCTCATGGAGGAAGCCACGATCACCCCGGAGCTGCTAAATATGGAGATCGATCTTCAAAAGGCACTTCACTCAGCACTGAGAAGGGAATAGCATTACTGGCGAATTAAGGCTCGCTATATTTGGCTCAAAGAGGGAGATAAAAATACCTCTTTCTTCCACAAGCAGGCAGAAGCTTGGAAGAATCACAACAACATCAGAGAAATCCACTTCCAGGACCACTCGATCAACAATTTTGAAGAGATTAAGATTGCGGCCCACTCTTTCTTCAAGTATCTGTGCACTGAAGAAAGGGATACGCTCCCTATATTGGATCGCTATCCTCTTTCTGAGATCCCCTTGCTTATCAAAGAAGAAGACAATCGCAGGTTGACGGCCCCAATCTCGGCTGAGGAGATAAGAAAAGCTCTTCACGGAATGAATCCTGACAAAGCTCTAGGGCCTGATGGTTTCACGACAAGATTCTACACAGCCTGTTGGGACATCATTCAGAAGGATCTGGTCAAAATGGTGAGGAAATCCCAGAATTGCAGCAAAATCGGAGGGAGCACAAACTCCTCCTTTCTGGCGTTAATTCCTAAAGAAAAAGGTGCCCAAAATTTCTCCAGATTCCGGCCCATCTCGCTCTGCAACACGGGTTATAAAATCATCACCAAAGTTATTGCTAACAGATTAAAAAAAATCCTCCCTATGATCATTCCGGAGAATCAGGGGGGCTTCATCCAGGGCAGACAAATCCAGGACAACATCATCCTGGTCCAAGAGGCAATCCATTCAAGCTGTCAACTGAAAGAAAAAGGTATGATAGTCAAGCTAGACCTTGCCAATGCTTTTGATAGAGTTAGATTAAATTTTCTCTTCACTGTTATGCAAAGGCTGGGATTCCATCCCCAGCTAGTCAACTGGATCAAAGCTTGCATTTCGGGGCCCTAGATAGCCCCTTTGGTGAACGGGAGACCGGCCAACTTCTTCCAAGCCTCTAGGGGCCTAAGGCAGGGTTGCCCCTTATCCCTTTTTCTCTATGTAATTCAAGCTTCGGTCCTTAGCTTTCAGCTGGATAAGAGAACCCAACAGCACTCTTTAATGGGGCTCTCAATCTCTCCAAGAGTGAAGAGAATGAACCATGCCCAGTTCGCTGACGATACCCTCCTCATGGGCCAGGCAAATCTCTCCACAGCCAGATCCTTTAAGAATGAGTTGGATGCTTACACAGAGGCCTCAGGAAGCGAAATCAGTTTGAGGAAAAGAAAAATTTATAACTGGAACTGCCCCCCCATCGAAATGACAGAGATATCAAGAATGTTGAATATGGAAGGTACTTCCAGGTGGGACTCCATAAAATACCTTGGAATTCCTCTTGTGAAAGTTGCCCCCAGAAAGAGTCTATGGATGCCCCTATTGCAAAAACTCAAGAGCAAAATTATGTTGTGGGGGGCTTCCTGGCTGAATAAAGCAGGTAAAATTGTTCTCATAAACTCTGTCCTTTCCTCCCTTCTAGTCTACCAAGCCTCGCTCATGTTAGCCCCAAAAGGAAGAGTGCAAGAAATAGACAAGCTTTTGAAAAAAATCCTTTGGGAAGGGGGAAGGAATGATGGAAGAAAAATGCACTTAGTAAGCTGGAATAAAATCAAAGCCCCAAAATGGGAAGGAGGGCTGCAAATCAGAGATGTGGCCACTCAGAACTTAGCCATGGGAGGAAATATTCTTTGGAAAATGATCAGGGGAAAAACCACCTGGAGCTCCAAAGCGTTAAGAACAAAGTACTTCAGAGGTCACAAAGAAAGGTGCCTGGACCACCCTCCAAGGACTAGGAAAGGCTCCCCAATCCTCTCTCTCTGTCTTAAGTCCTTGAACTTGATCTCTTCCAACCTCACTTGGATTCTGGGAAATGGCTTCAAAATCAAGTTCTGGGAAGACTCTATTCTAGGACAGCCTTCTTTAAATACCTTGGAGGGAATGGAGAACATCAAAAACTAGCTTCACTCGAATAGCAAGTTCACCCTTTGGGATCTCTCTAGCTGGGGCCCGGATGACTCTTGGATCAAGTGGGATCTGGGGGCTGTCCCTCAACCTCTTGAGCTTGAAGCCCGCTCTCTGTTAGTTGCTCTTCAAGGGCTCTCCCCCTCATCTTCTAAGTTGAAGGATAAAAGAGGATGGGGCTCCTCCTTTGGTCTATACACTGCTGCTGCTGGTTATGAAGCCCTTAAAGAAATCCCTTGGGCTGCTCCGGATCCCATGGTTTGGAGGAACCTTTGGCTCCACCCCTCTCTTCCCAAAATCGATCTGTTTTGCTGGTCTCTTTTGCATGATAGCATTTTAACCTGGGATAATCTTCTAAAAAGAGGCTGGGAAGGGCCCTCTCGATGCCCTCTTTGTGCCAGCCATGAGGAAAACTCGTTCCATCTATTTTTACAGTGCCCCTTTGCTATAGATCTCTGGAACATCCTTCTTTCTCAGCTGAACCTGACTCTCACCCCTTCCATCTTCTCCCTGTTTGTTTTGTGGTTCGATCTAGCTCCTTTTCCCCTCACTAAAATGAAGCTGTTAAAGATGTGCTGGATGTGGGTTCCTAAAATCTTCTGCTGGAAAGTGTGGTTGGAACGCAATAACAGAATTTTTAGGGAAAAAGCTGGTACTTCGGCCCAAGTTGCAACCAAAGTGAAGGCCTTGATCAGGGAGCTGGTCGCCTCAAATCCAAATATAACTAATGAATTCACTCCTGACTATAAAGAGCACAGCTTGTTCCAAGAGCTAGACCCCTCTATTCTCACCAGAATCAAGATCTCTACGAAGCAGCAGGAACCATGGGAAATCAGGATAGCAGAGCAGGAGTTTATTAAATGGAGATCCTCTCTGAATGAGCACATTCTGCAGGTTGATGGGGCTTCGAAAGGCAATCCTGGGCCTGCGGGAAGTGGTGGAGTTCTGATAGACAAATCCGGGAAAATCATTCTCAACTTCTCCTGGGGACTGGGCAAAAAAACTAACAATGCTGCTGAAATCCTTGCTATTTGGCAGGGTCTAAATCAGGCTAGAAGGCTGTCCATTAAGAAGCTCACTATAATGGGTGACTCCCGAATTATCATTCAAGCTCTCATCCTGAAGAAGGCCCTTGCTAACATGGAGCTGGCCCACTATTACAGGAAAGTCACTATCCAGATGAAAGCATTCGAAGAGCTGAAGTTCTTTCACGTCCTTCAGCATCTCAACCAAATCACAGACCATGAAGCGAATATGGGAGTCTCTTTGAGCAAGGGAGCTCTTAGTCTAAATGGAACCATTAATCACGTGACCATTCCTTAGTGCAAGTGGTGCTGTCCTTTTCAGAGTTGACTAGGAAGGACATATGAGAAACTCGTTTTCAAATAGCAAAGAATCCTCTTCGCCGGTAGGTAGCCTGAGGAAATCGAGGAGTAGAAAGTTGAGGAGTAAGACAAATATTGATCAGAGATTGTATCATGATCATTGCTCTCCTTGTATAGAAGAAAAATATGTGCCCATCCCCTAGCGACACTGAAGAGGTGACTGCAGGCTCTGTCCATGATTGAAATAAGTGTGTCTCGAATTCAGGCAGTGAAGACTCCCAATTGGACTGGTGTGTAGACTGAGAATTCTGAGGAGCTGTGTGTAGAGGTAATTGTGACCCACGATCTCTATAATCAAATACTGCAGTCACAGAAAACGGTCTCCTTTTGCTGTCCATCAAAGAAAAACGTTTCCAGCTTGGAGGATCGAAGTAGAATCTTTCCAAGTCTCTGTAGATGTTAAAAATCGGGCCTTTCCAGGTGAACTTTCCAGTTCTTATGTGCAATCATCTCTGTCAATTGCTGATAGAAATTGCTGGCAGCATTCAGAAATCATGAAAGGGAGTTAGCAGTAGTAATCTAAGACTAGCTATGGTAGCAATCTCTTTGTTTGGCTTATCTCTGCATCACTAGATGCTCTTCTAGTCTTTTGTTTTCTTGATGTTATTTGCCTGTTCAGAAAATTTCCAGAACATTTGTAATGGGGGACAATGAGATTAGCCATGCCCTGCACTTTGTTTTCTAGGCAGCTGTTAGAATAGAAGATCTTTGTGTAATGCAACTGGTAGTTTCTCAGCCAAAAGATCAATATAAAAAGCCTATAACCGTTTTAGTAAAAAAAAAAAAAAAACATCATAACCATAAGAAAAGGATCACTGAAAGAAAGACAAATGCAACAACACAAGAGAACGCAATAGAACACAAAGATTTTCCTCGGGGAAACCACAAGGGAGAAAACCCCGCAAAAATTTATCAATATAGAATTCGACCAAGATAGTGTAAAACCCTAGCAACAAGAATAGTTTCTCGTCTTCCATAATATACTCTTTCTCTCTCTCTCTCTCCAATGCAATACTTGAGTGTAGGATGTGTATTGATGAGAGAGGCCCCTCACCTATATATTCATTAGGTGAGTATCTCAAATAACTAACTAGGTTGTCCAGGTTCCCTAATTAGGGTTGAACTATCTTGGGAGACTCAAAATACATTTTATATATTACTTATGTGGGTACTATTTCCCCAACTTACAATGGAGGGTTTACCTCATGACTTTTACATGACCAATTACATCAAGGACATCTCCGAATGGAGGAATAACATCTCCAAAGGAGAATATAACAAAAGTACAATAGAATGTCTTCCGAAGTTACAATATTTTAACACCTGAGCAAAACAACCAGCAGGGGGAGATGATGCTACAATGACCTCTGAGACTGCCAGAGAGTTTAGAATATCATCCGCAGAAATGAATTTTAAAAGTAAGGGAATGGACTAAGTGAACTTACCAATAAAGGATAGAGCTGAGGCTGTATCCAACAGAATTGGAAAGGGAGCATCTTGAATCCCTGAAGGTGAAGCCGACAGAGAAGAGTCCCCAACAGTCCTAGAGCCTGTCCAAGAATAAGCCCACGAAGGACATGCCTCCTTTGAGTTCCCTGTCAAACGAAAAAGGTGACACCTAAAGGAAATCTTCCAATAATCCAAACGTTAGATGAAGGTACCCTCGTCCCATAGTACCTCAAGTTCATCCAGAAGTCCATCAGTTAGGTCCATGTCTACCATCACCCTTGGAGAAGATCTCTCGAAACCCAGAGGATGATCCTCTTCAATAAGCATGAACGAACCGATGGAATTAGAAATATCCATAAAACCCTTCAGACTCCAACATTGGATGGGAAAATCTGGAAGAATAACCCATAGGTGTCTTCAGAGAAATTTCTCAGTTCTCGGATCGAATCCTGCATACCAACGATTAAGTACCAATGATCCTTCACCCAGAATCCAGTATCTACTCTCTATGATGTCCCTATCCTCGGTCGAAAGAAATTGGAAGAGCGTTCAGCGACTGAAAAGGGTAAGAACCTTCGGCACTGAATTAAATATAGGTTTCCAAAGTTCCTGCACCCATGCCAGAAAAAATAAGGGAGAGTGTTTGAGGTATTCAAACCGTTCGACCAGAGCCCGTAATGAGAGGGCATATACCATATCAACTGTGACATCCTGACCAAGGATGCAAATATTGCGTATGCTCTTCACCCGTTCGAAAGATAAATGACGTGGTCAGGAAGGATGAGTATGGTGTGGAGCCCCCCCAGACGCATTACTGACAGAGGACCGAGGGGTTGGAAGAGAGACCGGGTTACTGGAGTCTACCGAAGAAAAGGATGAAGAAGGTCCACTATCCAAGACCGAAACAAGATGAGATATGTGAAACCTGGCATGAGGATTAGTGTGTAACCCCGACGAGAAAGGTGGGGTGGCCATCGAAGAAAAATGAGAGAGGATGAGAGGAGCCCGAGAAACCCTATCAAACCGACTAGCAATAGAGTAAAAAATACCTAACCCTAGAACAAATATATCGTTCCCACTTTTTTTTAACTCTAGTTGGTATTGAATCTGTCCTAAGGGACAGATTTGACTCCAGAGTCTCCTAAACCACCATGCCTCAAAACCTATGAAAACATGCGGCCTTCGAGGAGAAGAGAATGTTAAGCACGGAAAATAAACATAAAAGCCACCAAAGGCTGGTATCCTGTAGAGATGGAAAATGGTGACGCAAAAAAACTAACAGACCCAAACGTAGGAAAAATGCCCCCCCGCGTAAATAATAACAATCCCTAGTCCGAAACAGAACCTAAGAGAAGCAAATATCAGAGAAGACCGGCTAATAATCAAAGCCCAAATATATACTTGTGAGGTCAGATAAAGATCTGGCTCAGAAGTTGGTAAGAAACGCCAGAGGAAGGATACCACAACATAGTTAAACCCGATAAAAGAGGAATCAAACCGCCACCCCCATCATTGGCCAGAGTGTAATAAGAGTGGTCCAAATATCAAAGAAGCCCGACTAAAATAAACAAAACCCATATAAAATACTTTTGAGGTCAGATAAAGATCTGGCTCAGAAGTCAATAAGAAACGCCGAAGAGGGGTTACCACAGAAAGTTTAGGAACTATAACGCCACCCCTGTCATCGACCATAACATAATCAATGAATACATCAGGCAAGGTGATAGAAACACATAACTCAGACAATATGCAAACTGACAAAGGTAAGATAAAAAATAAACTAACAAGTTAACACACCATCACCCCAGACAAGGAAGCATCTCAGAAGGAAAGGGTTCAGACCGCCAAGAATGCACAGAAAAGCATCAAGGTCCATCAGTTAAGTTAACGAAGGAAATAAAAACAAGCAAAGGAAACAATGGCTACAGAAAAACTGTCCATCACCCACAAATAGAGACCATACATACCTAGGCAAGGATGCCATTAATAGAGAAAACCCTCGTCACAGTGCTTCCTCCAAAACCCTCATCGCCCAAGCCCGATTAGAGATTTATATATCAAATATCATGATACATGTTGACATCGTGATATAGGTAGAAAGTATATATATAATATATTTAAATATATCATAGTTGGATGAAGAATGATTTGATAATAGAAAACTTGGTGAATAGAAAGGTTTAGAGTTATTATGTTAAAAGTAGGTAGAAAGTATATATATAATATATTTAAATATATCATAGTTGGATGAAGAACTATTTGATAATGGAAAATTAGGTGAATATAAGGTTTATTAATATTAGTGTTTATGGAACATTTTAAGATAGATTATAGGGAAGATTAATGTTAATATTTAAAATGATGATTAAAGGTTGAGTATGGAAATGGGTCTTAATTTATATTTGTATAAGTAGCATTTTTAAAATCAGAAAATGGTATATTTTGTATAAATTGTACTTTTAACCTTAAAAAGTGGTATATTTGATTATGATTGGTTTAGTTATTGAGTTAAGAAATTATAATTAAGTTTAGTCATTAACTTTAAATTGATAAAAAGATTAATAAAGATTGCATTAAACTATTGGATATAGTCAAACTCATAAAAAATAGATTTTTAATAAACATCATTAAATAAGTGGAAAAAAAGTTGTGTCAATTAATATCTCCTTACTTGTAATAAATTTGTGTAAATGAAGTGTGTTATATATTATTTATGAAATGTGGTTTGTTATTCTTACATCGCGGATTTAAACAAGTTATACAATGTGATGAGAACCACACATTGTTTTTTGTATCATCTAATTTCATTTTAAGCCATTTTTTTGCGATTTTGAAATTTCTTAGTCATAAAAAACTATATTTTTTATTTACAAATGTTTTTTTTTCAAATTTTCAAATTTTATAGAAAATATATACATTCATTAGGTAGATATAATGGAAAAAAATACATATTTTCAATTTTTTTAACATTTAGAAGCTACTTAGAATGAAAAATATATACATTTTGGAAGTTTTTTCTTCAACTTTTTTTTTGGGGTAAGTTTGTTAAAAATTTGAGAAAATAAAGATATTTAAAACCTATTTTCATCTATTTTATGTATAAAAATAATACTAATTAACACCATTCTCCATAAAGTGATGATTCACATAAATTCAACAAAAAGTACACCATATATTTGTAAAACACAGATTAAAAACATAATATTTATTCTCAAAATAAAATCTTAATGTGAAAACATTACCAAAATATCTTATCAAAAATTTGTGAAGTTTGATGGTTTCTCATTAACATAAAAGTAATAAAAAAATTAAAAATGTCCTTTAAAAAAAAATATACATAAAAAAAAACATAAAAAATTTACGCTAAACTATAAAACCTATATCACACAAATACAAGCCTATATTATAAAATTAAATTTAAAACATAAATGAAACAAATATAATAGATATAACATAGATTAAATTTCAAAACAATATTATAGAAAACATATAATATATAATAAAATTTCAAAACAATATATCAAAAACAATATAATAAAAAAATGTTTAAGTTTTATGAAGTGTTAAGGGTGTGTTTTGTAGTTTAAGTTTGTGTATAAGTGGAGGCTTTTAAGGATGGTGAGATTTTGGGAATCACGCCACCCCTTAAACACCACTCTAAGTGGTGGTTGAGTGGTGCTTAAGGGGTGGCGCGATTCTCGAAATGGTCCCACCTTAAAACCTTCCTTCTTAACCCATTCAACTTACAATTAGATTTTGTGTTTTGAATTTTTTTTTTAAATATTAACATTTTTAAATGGTTATGATTTGTTTTTATATTGTTTTTTAATATTTTTCATAATTTTAACATTTATTTGTTTAGTTTCTTTATATTGTTTTTTAATACTTTGTTATAATATTAACATTTACTTATTTTTATCATTTGCTTTATTTTATTTTATATTGTTTAGGTGTTGTAACATTCCCTCTACAACTCCTATTCTTTGGTAACAAAAAACATAAGGTAAATGTGAATGTGTGATTCTCCAGCAAGAATTTCAAAGTTAATAAAGCATTGTAAGTAATGTTATTTATCTTCTTAAGTTGTGAATTACTTTGGTAGGCGTAGCAGACTGAAGGGCTTGACCTCCACTAAACGATTGGGGCATGAATCCACCAGGGAGAGGGTGATTGGCTAAGAAACTATGATTCTAATGGCTGATTGCATCTTAGTGCCTTTAGAACTGGAAGTAGAGTAAACTATGGATGTTCACTTGATAATTTATGTTGTAGGTTTCAATTAAAAGGAAAAATAATTATTCGATGTAAGTCAATAATAAACTCTTATAATGTTCTTAACCGCATAAACTCAAACATTATTAAATAAATACATAATGAAAAAGAGTATATATATAGACATATGGTTGTTGTTATAAATCAACATAATAACAATATTTTTATTATATTATACATTATAATTAACCAAAATTTCTCTTTATATAATAGGATAGATGGAGCGTCATTATAATAATCATTCTATTATTGTGAGGAATTAAAAAAAAGAGGATTAAGTATGTTATATATACTATAATGCACAAGAAATAGTGTTTCTGGTAATGGAAGTAAGGGGGGACGCATCCAATTTAAATAATAAAGGTAACTAACATATCATTTAATGAAACATTAAAGAGTGAATGGGAGGCTACACATGGGAGTGATGGTAGTTAGAAGTAGTTAGATTGTAATCAACTTTGGGGTGGTTCGCGCAAGAAGAGAGTAGCTTTGGTGCAAAAAGAGTAGCTTGGATATGAGAGACTTGTTCTCTCACACATGGGGATATAGAGAATGGTTTCCAAAATCGAGGGTTACTCATAATTTTCTTTCTATTCATAGAAAATGTAGATAGATGGAGAGAAAAAGAACAGTATTGCGGTCGAATGAAAGGAAAATTTTGAAAGCGTGATCTTCTAATTCCTTGTAGAGAGAGATTGTGTATGAATTGTAGTCATTTTGTAAAAGGGATAAATTATTCACATTTGGAATCACTCTGGATGGCCATAAATCATGCGAAATCATTCAGAATCACTCCAGATGGCCATAAAGTGGTCAAGATCAACCCAAAATCAGAAATAAAGCATTCTTGGGGTATAGATGGCATGTGTTGACTTTAAGGTGCAAGTGGATGCCAACTAATTAAGCTAGTGGGTAGATAATTAATCAAACATTGATTAATTATTTTATCCTAAGTATTGAGGGGGTTTAATATATTCCAACACTTTGTTATCAGGAATTATGCAATCGATGCGTACATCGTTTGTTCCTCTAACCTGTAAATCACAAGTGTAGAACAAAAGAGAACAACAGTATATCCTTTCCTTAAGCAATCATTTTGAACATCATGAAATAAAGCATACCTTAGACACAGATCTCTTTGTCCTTGTTTTCTAAAGCCCTTGCAATGTTAATACCTACAAAAAGATCAAGAGATAAAACACAAGGTCATAGTATCATGATAAATCAATAACTTATATCAGTGATTAAGGAATCTGATAATATTCAATTGAAATTAACAACACATCAAATATAGGAAAGGGGAACACTTTTGTATTAAATAATGAGAGAGTAAAGTTACAACCAAGCCTTGATGTTGATGGCTTCAACCTCTATAAGAAATCTACAATCCTTCACAACTATGAGCATCTCTTCACATACAAGCCAACTTTATCTTGCCTCTAACTTAGACTTCAATCCAACAACATAAGGGTGCTTTATTTTGGCCTCTTCCACTCACATCATGAAGGCTTCCTTTATAGGCTCAAAACACACGAGATTGACTCGAGGAATGGATAGGAGGTGATCCCAACAGGTGAGGGAGGTGAATGCCACCTCTCCCAAGCAAATAGGAACTGACTCCATGGAGGCTCCCACAAGGAAGTTTCCAGAACCTTCTTTTTTCCTCTCTTTGGACTATCGACGCACCTAGAAGAAAGGGTAAAGGCACTGACCTAATTTTTTCCAAAGAAAGGATGAACTGACGCTTATTGCTCCATGGTGGGAAGCACCATCGACACTTTGTGAAAACATGGAAAAGGCGCCGTCTTTCCAAAATATGGAAAAAAGTTAACCAAGATGTCTTAGGTCAGGATCTCTGAAAGGCTAACAGGAAATCTCAAAATTTCCAAATGCAATAGAATGCCCCCCAAAGTACGAAGCTAGAAGGAAGTGATAGGTGAAATAGTTTTCAAGATATCAGTATTGTATAGAGGAAACTATAGATGAGCACATAACTGATATATGACCAATAACTGACTTACCCAACTCATTCATGGCTATGGACCAATACACTGTAGATCCATAATGATGACCATGTCATGGCTACCAAGAATACACTGTAGTTCCATGAACAATTAATGTAGAAGGTAGAACATGGCTACAGAACATACAAAGTAGATCCATGTTATTTGACATTAAATACGGAACACAACCACCAAACATACAATGTGGACCCATGTCAGGACTCTGAATGATCTCCAAATGCAACCTGAGTATAGGAAACCATAGTGATGAATCCTAACCACTCAGGTTCTTCATTCCAATCCCAAACTGATACGATTCCGACCATGTGAATATATGTATTGACGTCGAACAAGGCAGAAACCACTTGATTACCAGTCATTGATGTGAAATTTTAACAAGTGCGAGGGAAATCATCATTAACGTCAATGATCCCCAAGGTATCTAAGTACATTCTACCAAGTGTGAATATGTTTTGAATTCAAACACTTGATAGAATATTTCAATCAGAGGTCATTGATGAAAACCTATTGTCGAAAGCGAGGAAACCTGCCATTGAGGCATGCAAGCTTCAAGGTACTTTTCTAGGTTTCTAGGTCTAATTCCTGGATAATGAGCTGAAGTTGACAGGAATAGACTTGTCACATGAGGGCCATGATGATTCCCACATCAGTGACACAAAACATGGAACAAAAGTTGATTTGAAGTGACGAAACTGACTTAGACATGACTGACTTTATGGATAGGTAAAGTTACTGATGAGTTATTTTTTAGAAGAGATTTGAACAATTCACGCACGACAAATGACTTGGAAACATTGACTTGACGAGACCAAAACCAGGTGTAATGCAAGGAATATGACGAAGCATTATTTGATTTGACTCAAAGGACTTAGATGACTCACAAAAGTGGATTGAATCAGAGACAAGCTGAATAGCCAACCGTTCAGATATGAAAATGCATACAGGTGCCATGTTCAAAGGTGGACTGTAGACTGCCATAAATACAAATGAAAAACATTCCCCTTTCCCTTAATTTACCCATCTTTAATAGATGAGTGCCTCTTTTCATTTTTATGAGTTCAAAGAGGGTAACAAACACTCATTATAACTCATCAAGTGATGAGTCCATTCTCACATGTTTTACGAACCTGAGAAAGGAGGGGTTTCTTCCTAGATAGGGTCTTCCATGGTTTTGTTTTATGACTCCAATGAAAGAAAAATCATTTGTCGTTTCATGTTTAGAGAGTCTGAAATGAAAAATAAGACTCCAAAAGGTCCTTTTTCATAAATAAGGCAAGTCGGTCCGAAAAAGAGATAACCTACCACCGACTAGTCGACCGTTCTGATACTTTTACAAGCGTGAACATAACAAGTTCGCTTGGAAATATTTTTGTGTTCTTAAGGAAACTGAAAATATCTTAAATATAACTCCGTAACGGGTTTCCTTTTTCATAATCCACTTTTAATGAGTTTGAAAAAGAGAAAAAAGTAGACTCGACACTCTTTTACTGGTGCTTTAACGAGCATGTGAAAAGTGTACAAAGACGCTTGGTACTTTTTCATTTTCACTCTAAGCTCGAAAAAGACAAAAAGAGCTTGTTTCATAGCCATGAACCAAACTTTGATCTGAAAGCCCCAAAAAACAATAAAATCCAACTCTATTAGAACTATATAAAACAAACAGGAAAAACCCACTTTTATAAAATAATTTTGGATTCCAAAAAATAATTAAATTACAATGAAATAGTAAAAAGTTCCAAAATTACTATAAATAGAGAGGAATAGTAAAAGTTTTACCATTGTCATTTACCATTTGGAGAGTGTAGGAGTTGGAGTGGAAAAAGAGGAGCTTCCTTTGGTGATTTGCAAGTGTGTCCATCCATTGTTTCTCAATCTTCTTGGAAGAGGTAAACATTCTAACCATTTCCATTTCATGCCCATAATGATTTTTTATTAGTTTTTAATGAATATAGAAGGTTTTAAATTGAAAATAGGAGATTCTTGACAGTTTTTTAGGGTTCTTGGCATTTTGATTGGTTAAAACGCGGACTATGGTAGCTTTTTATTTTCTGGGTCATGGGCACGATGATGCTCTGTCATACTGGGATAGTTGCGCTGTAGGTGCTCCGTCCACAACCGACAGAGGCGTCGACCATCAATGCTCTGTGCAAATAGAGGCGGATACGTCGTAGGTGCTCTGTTTGCAAAATAGAGAGGTACTGCAGTCCACAAAAATTGAAAAAAATAACCCCGTGAATTTCGAGTGCATGCAATCCACCGAAATTCAGAATTTTGAAGAAGAAGAAAGTTGTGCATCCACCGTCTCGGTTGACCATTTCTTTGGATCTGATATGAACCTTATTGGATATGATATGATATTATTTGGATCTGATCTGATATTTCTTGGTTCAATATTTCAAATTCATAATCTTTCAGTACTGCTTGTAGCTGTTCTCATCAACGGTGTGAAGAAACAAGTACCACAAGTCTCCTACAAAATTGCTGGGGATTTGATTTGATTTCATAGTTTTGGATCTGTTGTGAACCTATTTATATATTATTTACTTTATGATTTGATATTATTTGTTTCAAATTTTGAAATCCAAGATCTTTCAGTCATGCTTGTAGCTACTCTCACCAATTCCGATGTGAAAAATCAAGTACCACAATTTCTCTTCAAAACTGTTGCAAGGGATTTGGTGTTAGTTTCCTCTTATGAGGTTGCTGATATTTTATTTTGTGAATCATTAGATATTTTTGAAGCTATATCAGACTATGGATCTCAATAATTCTCTCTCCACAATCCCAGTGCTTCTCTACCATTGATCACATGCTCATCTCCTCACATAAATAGTAAAGAGGAAGACATTCTGCATTTTCCTGAACACTTGCTCCTAACACTTGGGGATGTTTTACCACTCATAGTTTTCTATTCATGGATACAATATCTCAGTTTCTTGAGTGTTCCTCACATGTTCTGAATCCTAAAGAACCTTTTCTCACTTATCAGTTGATTTCAGTTGCTCTACATGGGTCCATTCTTCATCTGACAGCTGTCTATATTTCTGATTTAGTTGAGCATATCATTGTTCTTCCAAAGAAGAAGATTTCTCTAGACATAATGATGGAGAGGTTCACACGCCATGCCCTAGGATACCTCTGCACAAAAGAACCAGATTGATCCTAATTCTACCTGCTTAGTTAGAGGGGAGGAATTTTTCCCATGTGGTTTTTTTCCCAGCTCCTTGTATTGAGCAGTTACTTTACTTTACTTGATGTACTGGGTGACCTATGGTCTTAGTTACTGGGGCCCAATGATTGTCCAAGTTAGCATTCAGGGGGGGTGTTAGGATTATTAATCCTCCCTTGTCCAATTTGGTCATATGTCTAAATCATGATTCATGTCTAAATCGGGAGTCCATCCAGTCTATTTTTAGTCACTAGCACCATTGGGTCCACTTGACCTAATTGGGACACATATTCCAGTTACTAAGTGTGGGGAACACTAATTGAGGCCTCTACCACTGATTGCACTTGCATGCATCAGTTTGGTAACCTCCTAGATCAATTCCTACAATTTAGGATCCACTGGGAGTGCCGATACCAACCTTCATAAGTTGAGTTCAGTTAATGACTAGTCAAGCTGAGTTAGGAGTCAATTACATTCGGTTCTAGTCCTCTACATTCAGTTAGCGCTAGGTTTGCATGGTTGCATGTAGGAGAGGCACATTTCTCACCTACCACAGTCAGTTAGCCTCAGTTAACACTGAATTAGACACTTGAGTTGTGTTTTAGAACTCCGTTGAACTCCAGTAATGGTTTAGACAAGGTCAGTTAACTATTGAGTCCTCCAATAATGATCTAGACAAGGTCTTGGTTACCTACAGTCAAGTAGAGTCTAATCAATTCAAATTTCCTCATGTGGATTCGAATTGCTTGTGGCTATTTAAGCCATTTTAATTCATTGTAATTATTATCTAATTACTTTTTGATTAATGAAAGCATTCACAGCTGCAAACCATTTTTGCACTGTTTCATTCTTTAATTGTTGAGTAAACTAGGTGATCTCTCTTGTGAGTTGTGTGTTTGTCCACAGATCTATGTGCTCAATTTAATACTGACCATAGATATTGAGGATATCTACTTCTTAATTGGTTTGTCATGGAGAGAAAGACCAGTAGTCTTATCCGGTGCATAAGGAGGAGAGTCCTCGTTAGATTATTTGATTGACCAATATTGTGCACTGGGTACGTAGTCTCAATCTAGGAAACTACGCATCTAGAAGATAGTGGATCTTCCTATGAGGACGGTGGTATACACCATTGGTAAGGTGGATGGGACTAGGTCTTCTCACCTGACTACTAGGTTACACATGTTGTATTCCCTAGAGTGCATGGAGCCCACAGTATTCAACTAGTGTGAAGGCATGTTGGTAAGTCTAAAGGATTAACTGAACAAATGCAAGAGGGGGAATCTTAAGAAGTTTGGCTATGGATCTGTGGTGGTATCTTTCATTTTGCAGAGGGTACCCCATATGAGGCCTCAGGTGACTATGAGCAGACTGGATCCTGAGGATCCTAGGATGCTCAGGTGGGTTTATATCATGGCTCGCCATGGAGGCAGAGGGCCCAAGGCTGTCTACGGAACAGCCTTCTTTTGCTGGTTGAGGGGTTAGCTACTAATTATTGAAGACCATGCCTATGAGGGGGAAGAATTCTAGGACAACCCAAAGCTCATACTACCTGAGGGGAAGGAGTGGGATGACGTAGGTAAGAAAGATACTATCCACTCTGTTTTTAATTTTTCAAGTTTATTTTATTTTTATTTTGTAATACTAAGATAAGTAAAAACAATAGTTTTTATACAGATATTGGACCAGTATGCCCAACTGGTATGCCACCTATTTTGAGGCAGGAAGGGACCAAGGAGACAGTGGCTTATCGCTCCGAGGCAGACGAGGATCTTGGAGATTTGGAGGAGAACCTATAGCATCTGACTGTAGGGATTCTATATGTGACCACCGATGACCTACCCAGGTGTTACCAAATCCATACTGCAGGGGTCTCTGGATGGTTTTCTAGGCTACTCCGTAGAGTAGCTCAAGCTATCATGTTCTATCATGAGCATCGCCAGGAGGATGGATAGTCTACAAGGATTTTCCCTTTTTTGTATATGTATACTGAAAGCTTTGAAGGTTCATATTTTTGCCCATATATGTATATTTTTAACTTGTTACAGTCCTAAACTTTGAGGGAACTGAAAGCTTGATGCTTCAGCCCAATTTTGTATCTTAGTTTTACAGTTATATATATATATATATATATATGACAAACTTTTATTTACAGTTGTGTGTGCAAGAAATGTGATGTGTGAAATAAATAATTAATTATGAATTTACATTTATGTCATTTATGTTACAAAATGGACTTTTTAATTATGAGCAATGTACCAATCTAAGACATAATTAGTAAGGGAATCCACCACAATGTTCAGATGTCTTGGAACATGTCGATATGTAATTTGCTTAAAAGATATTTCTAATAGTCTAACCCTTCATAATGTTCGAAGAAGTAGAGGGTTTTAGATAGTGTAGACTCGATTAATCTGTTGAACCACTAATTCAGAGTCTAGGTAAACCCTAATCTCTCTTACATCGCTAGCTAGGGATTATGTCAACAATCCAATCATTACATGATATTTGGCTAGATTGTTGGTGGAGGGACCTAAACAAACACCCCCTGAATTCACCAGATCACATATAGGAGAGTACGATACCCAAGCTGCTGATGCAAGATTTAATGTATAACGATTAGCACCATCAGTGAAACTAGTCAAAGTAGTCATCTGTCCATTTGTACATAACGTATACATAAGCAGGGTTTGAAAAAACACATCTTAGATCACACAAAAAACACACTTTCAAAATAAACACAAAACAATCTATAAACAGTATTTACAAAGAGTTTATTCTAGATGACCTAGGCATGGTATCTTTTAAGGTAGATCCCGTTACAGGGGTCACCCAAGGATTTCCCATCATAATTTACTATCTCATATGCACCCTTATCCAAGACGCGACTGATAACGTAAGGCCCGTGCCACATAGATTCGAATTTTCCTGCCCCCAGCTTATCATGCTTCTGGTCATAAGTCAAGACCAAATATCCTTCATCAAAAGAGTAGGGTTGGGCAGTTTTGTCATATTGAGATTTCATCCACCGTTTGTTTGCCTCATTTTCTAAGGCAGCATCATGGTGACTTTCATCAAGTTTATTTAGATACAGGAATCGTTCTTCTTCCATAGTGGTGTTGGGTACAAGTTCCATGGCGAGCTTCGGAGAAGGGATTTCACATTCTATTGAGAGAGTTGCTTCCAATCCATATACCAATTGAAAAGGCATGAAACTGGTGGCAGTCTTTACGGTGGTCCTATAGGCCCAAAGTGCAGAAAATAGTTGCAAGTGCCAGTTTGACTTGGCCTGCCCTACCATTCGCTGAAGCATAGTTTTTAAAACTTTATTTTTTGCTTCAACATGGCCATTGGTCCGAGGGTAGTAAGGTGTAGAGTTGTCATGAATAAACCCTAACTTTGCACTAAGTTCTGCCATCATGCATTTTGTTATGAAAGTGTGACCCGTGATCGGTCACAATAACCCTAGGAATCCTGAACCTAGAGATGATATGGTTAAACAAGAATAACACATATGTTTTCTTGTATTTGGTGAATTTGGGCATATCCTCAGCCCATTTTGTAAAATAGTCCACAACCACTATAATGTATCCATGCCCCTCGACTGAGGTAGGTCTCTAATGCACTAATTCTATGCCCCATTTTGCAAAAGGGCCAATTGCTATGATAGGATGGAGCGGAGCTGGATGGGTACGCTTCTTGGTAGTAAACATTTGACATGGACAATATTTTTTGATTTTTTTAATGCAATCTTTGAAAATTGAGGGCCAAAAATATCCTGCATGCAATATTTTCTAGGTAGTATCCAACCCAAAGAGATGACCGCCACAAGCTCCAACATGGCAATCATTTAGGACGATTTCAACTTCCTCATGTGTGAGGAAACGTCGTAATATAGAATCAACACCATGGCGATATAAGGTATCATTCAGGATGAGATAGTATTTATCCTGGCAGTGGATGCGACGATGCTCATTGCGAGTAGCGGCGAGCTGATATCATAAGGTTTGGAGATACAAAATAATGTCTCCATACCAAGGGTCAGTCATACTAATGAGAAATAATGATTCATCTAGTAATGAATAAACGGGATCTATATTCTTGGTAGTACATGGAATGTCACATATAATCTCTGCGAATACAAGAGAATTCTTCGAAGTAGTTTTAGCAAACTCCAACTCAAATTCTTGGAGGATACCGATCCATCGTGAGTATTTTCCCCTGAGTACTTAACGTGTCAAGATGTAGTACATGGGGTTAGAGTTAGCATAAACAATAGTAGTGTGGAGCAAGATATAGTGAGAGAACTTCTGGACCGTGATGACTGTGGCCAGAGCAAGTTTCTCCACATGTGAATATCGGGTTTTGGATTCTAGAAGACTCTTACTGGCATAGTAGATCACATGTTCTTGGTCATGTTCATCTGTTTGAACAAGTACCATGCCTATCGTTGACAAGGATGCAGCCACGTACAAGGAATAGTCCTTGGTGTAATCAGGTGGTCGCAACACAGGTGCATGGGTAAGTTCATGTTTGAGATTATCAAACATGCATTGCACAAAATCATCCCAGACAAAAGGTGTATCCTTTTTAAGCAACCTCATGAAACCGTGTGTCCTTTTTGTGTAATTGCAGACAAAACGATGTAAAATTTTTTCCTTCCCTTGAAAACTTTAGAGTTAGGTTACATTCATTGGTGTAGGTAGGGATAGAATAGCTTCGATCTTCAAAGGATCAATATAGATGCCATCTTTAGAGACAATGAAACCAAGCAATCTTCCAGTTTAGACACAAAAAACACATTTGTGGGGGTTCAAATAGATATTGAAATGATGACATCTGAGAAAAATAGCTCTCAAATGATTGACATGGATATCCCGCTGCTTGGAATGAGCGGGTAGGTCGTTAAGATAAGGTTCCATAATGTGTTTGATATCATGGAAGGCATATGACATGGCACATTGAAATGTAGGGCCAACATTTTTCAAGCCAAAAGGTAGCTTGTGATAGGAAAAGGTACCCCATGGGAAAATAAAATTCGTCTTGTGTTGATCTGACGGAGAATCTCTATCTGATTATAGCTGGAAAATCCATCCATGAATGAAAATATGATTCTACCGGCATAGCTATTGATTATTTGATCGATATAGTGAGTGGGGAAATTGTCTTTTGGAAAAGCCCTATTAAAGTCCCTAAAGTCGATACAAATCATAATAGTACCTTGATTTTTGTTCACAAGGACTATATTGGACACCCATTCAGTTAAAAGCACGGGGTAAATAAAACAAGCCTTCAGAAGTTTTTCAACTTCTTCCTTAATGGATACTTCTTTTTGCGGATGTACTTGTCATAATTTTTGGCAGACTGGTTTGGCACTGGCATAGGTTTTGATCTCATGAACCACAATAGAGGGATCAATCCCTAGAATTTCTTCGTATGTCTATGAGAAGACATCTCGAAATTCTTTAAATAAGGTTGTATATGATTGAACCTCAGAGGACAAAGAAATCCGGCCTATAAAAATGTTCTCTGAAATACCTTGTTTCACTGATATGTCTACGAGCATGGTTTTAGTAATATTGCACAAATTTCCTTCAGACTCAACACTACGAGTGACGATCAGAGACTGAGGATCCATGACTATATCATATGAAACATCTGTTGCGAAGTTCTCTTCTACCATATGGCAAGGGGGGAGGACAGAAGATCGATGATGATGGTCTTCCCAAGGCATATCCTCAAGCGACATTACTTCCATAATAGATTCATATGTAGGAAGTGTATGTGAAAGGTAATCTAAATATGGCGTGGGGGGGTGTCTAGCCAATATGGTAGGTGATAGTGATCTAAGGCCATCAACAAATGGTCATTGATTGTAGGGTCACTGGTGGATTGTATTGAATTGTAAACTTCTTCAAAAGGGGTAAGGGCTGTTGATTCTTCAACAATGTATTTTCCTTTGTCTAAAATAGTGTTATAAATCATATTAATAGATGTAGTTTGCGAAGTAGAAGGAGGATTTGGTAATGGAAAGACTCCCATGAGTGAAGAATATTTGATCATACCTACTCCTATGTCTTGATACTGAGGGGTATTCAGAAGTGGGATGTTTTTTGTATCGTTGGAAATAGCACTAGGTGTAATGAAATATAACCAATCTATGGTGACAATCCTTCCTTGGAATGGGAACTATGTGATCCGAAAAATGATCAATGCTACAGCTTGCATAGCATAAAACTAGTTATGACCTAGGAATAGGTTGTAATCCAAAGGGGCATCAATGAACTTAATATGAATGGAGGCTGATTTTCCCCCCGATTCAACTTGGATAGTAGGCAGTAATCCATAGGGTTGAAAGTTGCGACCATCGAAAGCCTTGAGAGTGGTAGGTGAACGATTGAATTTAGGAGAACCAATGGCTCTCCAACAAGACAAAGACATGACTGAAGTGGAGGCTCCCTCATAAAAAATGGTATGATAGATACTCTTCCCATACATTTTAGTAGTTATCTGGAAAGCCAGCTGATGTGAGAGCCTAGTCTTAAAATCATCCAGTTTGAAAGCAATGATATTACTGTTTTCAGGATCCATGGCTCCAAGTGCCGTGAGAAAAAAAATTCACTGGGTGGGACAAGTTTGGAGTACTTCCAGGGCCAACATAGCACAGGGTTATTGGGCCAAATATTCTACAATGTTATAGTATTGGGCAGCACGTGCGTTAGGATTGATGATGGACTTACGAAGAGTACTATTGGGTGGGTGAAATATTACTTCGGGAATAGGTTTTTCAATATGAAGACCATTATTAGGAGGAGGTGTGGAAGCTGAAGGTTTTTCAGATGAAACTTCATCGGGTTTATTTTCTGGAGGAGGGTTATAACTATGTGATCTTCTGTTCAAGTTAATTGTTTCACTAGACATCATTCTAACTTCATTAGTAGATGAAGAATTCTCATGCAAGGATTGATGACCAATCAATTGTTGTTGGGAAGGGAAAGGGTATTTGAGAACTGCTGGAGTGGGTGAATTTTTCAAAAATTTGTTAATTTCCTCACGACAAGGACATTCTTTGGTGAAATGATCACCTCCACAGATTAAACAAGGATATTTTACCTTCCTCTTACCTTTTGAATCTGCATCAGGATGTTGTGGTTTATTTCCTTCCTGTTGATTGTCAGTTTTTTTCGATTTATTCTTTCCTTTATTTTTCCTCCTGAAGTCTCACTAGATTGAACTGTGTTGACTTCAAAGGAAGAAATAGGAGAGGAAGCAGTTTTGGAGGGTGGTGCAGGTTGACTTGTCGCTGTGGCGGTTTTAGTTTTCTTCTTGGAATACTTTGTCGTCGTTAGTGTTTGAACTTAACCAAGTATACCATTAGCAGGTGGTTCAATTATGGGTATAGAAGGATCAGTTGTGGGTCAAGGAGCATGGGGAATTAAATCATACAATGCACCTGACTGGGAATAAACCAATTCTAGGTACTGAGCGCACCTAATAGCTTGTTCCTCGGTAATGGCACCTCCCATGGAAACATCTCTAGCAATAGGTGGAAGTAAAGACTTTGTAAACCAATCAGCCAGTAACTGATCAGGAATGGGGGCCTTTATTAACCCGTGTCTTCTTCTCCATTCATGGATATGATTGGAGATATGGGTTGATGTGGTTTGATGAAGTGAGGTCAACATGTTTGTAACTGTTTCATACCAAATTGGTAACTGAAAGTGCATTAAGAATTCCATTTCTAGGGAATTGAAATCCCACAAAGAGTGATGTGTTAGCTCTATATACCATTTTTCAACAATTCTTGTGAGGGTTCTTTGAAATAATCATAGACGGATCGATCCAGCCATCAAAGAATTGGATGAACACCATATATGAAAGGTTATCACATGGTTCTTAGGATCCTTTCCAGGTTTACCATCAAACTTTGGTATATCGGAAGGTAACTTGACCAGAATGGCTGGCCAAGAGGGGTCATGATGAATTGGGACATTTATCAATATGGACAGATCTAGCAGATCTAATGTAGCTAGAAAGGCAATTGTTGATTGGGTTGTAGGTACTGGTAGTACTAATATGGAATTTGCTGACTAGTAGGATTGTATGCAGATTGATAAATGTGCATGGATGATTCCCCCTAGGCTTGTTGATTAGGTTGTTGGTTACCAAAAGGTCCATTAGGAGGTGGACCACCTAAGGCAGGTTTACCTCTAGGGGGTGTTCCTCCAGGTGGTGGTCCTCCGAAAGGTGGTGGTGGTGGTGTTCCTCTAGATGGTGGTCCTCTGGGTGGGGGTCCTTTGGGTGGTGGTCCTCCTGATGGTGGTCCTCCTTGAGGGGGGCCTCCAGGTGGTGGTCCTCCATATGGAAATCCTCCAGGTGGGAGTCCTCTAGATGGTGGTCCTCTAGATGGTCCACTAGGTCCTCCAGGTCCTCCAAATCCTCTCGGGGGTACTAAATACCCTGCAACAGTATTGAAAAAATATCCTCCATAAGATGGAATATTAGACCAATTTGGTTATCCCCAAGGTACAAATGCATATCCAAGGTAGGGAATTCCAGGATAGACTCCCACTGATGGTATTGGTTGATAATTTGGTTAAACCATAGGTGGTTTATTACTAGGATAAGTATATCCCCAAGAAAGTAGAGAAACGACAAGTTGGACCCAAGAGAATCCACCTTGACCAGAAGGAAGTGCAACAGTATTGTTATTGGGAGGAGGAAGGTTCACTGCTGGTGGTCCAGTAGATAAGTTTTTCCCCATACTAGAAATAGTCCCTCCAGTAGGTAACAAAATTTGTGCTAGGGGTAGAAACTATTGGAGAGTTTGAAACAAATGGGAAATTTTGACTGGGAGAGGGTGTTTGGACTGGATTGTAACTAGGGGCGGGGGTGGAAACTGGATTCTGAGTAACCAAATTTTGAGTTGGTGATTCCAAAAGTTTAGCTACATATGGTGACGAAAGGGCATGATACCCAAGTGGGGTGGTTCTTGAAGGATTAGGACGAGGAGAAATACTTCTCTTCCTTGCATTTTCTACATTTTTTAATTCTTCTGCACGTTCACGCAACCTGCTCAAATACTAGATAGATTCAGAGAAAAATTCTTCATTTGACGGAGCATTTTGAAGCCTTGTCCTTAAAGGAGCAAGTATATCTATCTCTATTGTGTTAGTTCCATACTTAGCAATGGTCTCTCCTAGAGATGTTCTCCAAACAGGAGATTTTGGGCCATACTCTGCCTCTATAGTTTCATCGGGTGGATGATTAACAGTCCAGTCAGATGAGCCAGGTTGACCCTCCATTGGAGAGTGAAAGGTGGTGTCCGTTGTAGGAGGCAGTTGGATCAAAGGATTGTTATAGATAGAGAAATATTCTCTAGTTTCGGTAGATGAATTAGTTTCTATACGAGCATCATTAGGAGCTGGTCGTTCCATGGTTACACCTTGTTGTCTTTCCATGGCTGGAGGAGAGTAAGGTGGTAAACCCTGCAATTTTGCTAAGCCAAGGTGGTGGCTGAAGTTTTCTACTCTAGGTTAAAATGAGGAAAAACACACACAAACACACCTACGTAAGCTAAGGGTCGCAAGTAGTCTTAAATGATAGGATCGGCTTAAGATAGCTGGTCTCTCACTAGGATAGTCAAGTAGGTTCAACTCGTGATATACCGCAGGGTCCAATAGTAAAACAGGATGAGGAGGAATAACCATCCCTCACCTGAATACTCGATTATCTGGATGATACGTGCGTATTAATCTCCCTGAATGTTGTTTTCGGTGTATTCCTCCAAACAATATGGCCAAAGGGTTTTTCTCAGATGGAAAAGGAATCCTAGTAGGGTCTCCCAATATACGCAAGGTATGTGGGAGCTCAAATCCGTAGTAGTGTTTTCTAAAGCACAACCATTCACAAGGGACCTTCTGATATACAATCGAGTATGTGAAGCACTTTTCTATATACCTCAAGGGTACGTGGAATGTTGTTCGATATATTGGTAGTACGTGGAAGAACCGGGAAGGTATCGGGTTGTAGTGCAGACAAAGAATGACAGCTCCATGTTTTATGATGCCAGAACACATCACTAACCTATCACTCAACTTTTTGTACAATTTTAACCTAAACCTACCATTTATTTTATCTGAATGATTAGCGAATGTTTGTGAGGTGTTGTCTCCAATAATGAAAAAGTTAATCTATATGTAATGCACTTTTTGACTTCGATGAGAACTAACTAGGGAAATGAAGAGGCTAATTTTTTCTTTTTCCTTTCAAGAAAACAAACTAAATCTAATGCCACTTTCAACAACTGAAAATCAAGACGCAACAAAAAAAATTGCAAAGGAAATTCTTTCGAACACAAATTTTCTTCAATAAGCACTCAAAATCTTTGAATTTAAGAAAGAAAACAAAGCCTCTAATGCACATGCAAACCTAACTTTTTTTATGATGCCAAAAATATCTATTCATCCCAATTCTTCATGCAAACGAAAATGAAACTTCCCTAATCATAAAAAAGGCGAAACAACAAATATCTTTTTGTATTTTCTAGAAAATAAAAGACATGCAAGCTCAAAGAAAACTAACTTAGAAATAGGCTATATGTTTCTTTTTCAAAAATACAATTTTCAGAGCATGAACCACATAATAAAAAATCCAAAATTGAAATTTTTCCACTATCCTTTTCATACTAATGAAGAAGACAAAGGATTTGGAGTTGAGCTTGGCAAGTCATAATCAGACTCACAAAAACCACCAGACTTAGAACATACAAACTCAAGAAAATCACCCAAAAATATCCAGAGAAGAAAATAATTACAAAGAAAATTGCAAAAAACTTTTTAAAAGGTGGTATAAAGGTCGGCCTTGGCGCACTGAAATAGGTTGCACCAGAGCGCTATAACTGGGATCGGTGCAATTTTTCTACTGCAGTAAGGCACTGTTGATGCTCTACTTGATCTACAAAAAAGCGTTGTCGGTGCTTTGTGTCAAGTGAGAAAAGGCGCCTTGGATTGATCGACGCTCTGTCAACCAAAGGTAAGTGCGACGGTGGATCAGTAAGTTAAAAAAATAAGGATTTGTAGGAGAAAACAAAAAATGAACCGAGTTGGACTACAAAGAGTGAACACCACTCCTGAAACATAGGCAATAATTCAAACAACAAGATAGATTACTTACCTTATCAACTGAAATGACTGAAAGAAGAGAAGATGAACTTGATAGTGAGATAGTTACCAAAGCTTGTATATTTGACTGGATCTACACCATATCTTATTGTATCTTCCCCAGATATGACCGGATTAGACTTCCCTAATGGAGTTGCAAATTTTGTTATTAGGAATTATGCAATCGATGCGGACACCATTTGTTCCTCTACCCTGTAAATCACAAGTGTAGAACAAAAGCGCACAATAGTATATCCTTTCCTTAAGCAATCAATTTGAACAACATGAAATAAACCATACCTTAGACTTAGATCTCTTTGTCCTTGTTCCTAAAGCCGTTGCAATGTTCAATACTTGCAAAAAGATCAAGAGACAAAACACAAGGTCATAGTCTCATGATAAATCAATTACTTATATCAGTGATCAAGGAATCTTATAATATTCAATTGGAATTAACAACACATCAAATATAGGAAATGGGAACACTTTTGTATTAAATAATGAGAGAGTAAAGTTACAACCAAGCCTTGATTTTGATGGCTTCAACCTCTACAAGAAATCTACAATCCTTCACAACTATGAGCATCTCTTCACATACAAGCCAACTCTATCTTTCCTCTAAATCAGACTTTAATCCAACAGCATAAGGGTACTTTAATTTGGCCTCTTCCACTCACATCATGAAAGATTCATTTATAGGCTCAAAACACATGAGATTGACTTGGGGAATGGATAGGAGGTGATCCCAACAGGTGAGGGAGGAAAATGCCACCTCTCCCAAGAAAATAGGAACTGAATTCACGGAGGCTCCCGCAAGGAAGTTTCCAGGACCTTCTTTTTTCCTCTCTTTGGACTATCGACGCACCTGGTAGAAAGGGTAAAGGCACCGACCTAATATTTTTCCAAAGAAAGGACAGACCGATGCTTATTTATCCACGGTGGGAAGCAGCGTTGGTGCTTTGTGCAAACAAGAAAAAGGCGTCGTCCTTCCAAAATATGGAAAAAAGTTAACCAAGATGTCTCAAGTCAAGATCTCTGAAAGGCTAACAAGCAATGTGGAATTTCCAGATGCAACACACCTCCCTTTAAGTCTGAATTTATGATGGTATGTCAAAAACATACGTGTATATAGGGCCCAAAAAAAAGGCTATGGTCACCCTTTAAGGATTACTATGTCCAAACAAGCAGAGGAAAGAGAAAAATCTACATGGGGCAAATCCTCCCTCATGATAGGACATGAGAGGAAAACCAAAAAAATTCTACTGATTTTGCTCCAAACTAAATGCAGATGTCTGGAGGAATATTCTTCTTAGGGAGAAGAGAAATCTGCTCACCTAGATCAAAGACAATTGCAGGATGGAAACTAGGACCATGGAGAACAACTGAGATCCAATGATGTGAAATATCTTGAGAGCTGTAATCAGCTCCAAGATGATATGATGACTTGAAATTCGAACCAATAGAGATGAAATCATCTCCATATAGGTGAAGTAACTGTCCAAGCAAATCTATAATGCCTCCCACTTCATTTACACAGAGAGGATATATGCAAGTAGTCATGTAGGGATAGAGAGAATCCATAGGATCAAAGAGTGCAAATGCATGGGATCCATGGGTTGATATAGCTTCTAAAAAATCCAAAAGATCACATATAAGCATATCAGTATACTCATGGGAATAAACTGATAATGAATCCTCTGTAGTATAAGTATGAAAAGAGGAAGGAAGGAGATGTTCAAAATATTCAAAGAGGCTCTGAGTATTGATGCCAAGAACAAAGGAGGTGATGTAAAATCACATGTGATCAAGTATGGTAAGTGGAAAGACACTAATAGGACTTGATATGGCTAAGAAAACATCTTGAAATTCACTAGGTTGCGCACCATAAATGAGAGAGTTATGCACAAAGTGTGAAGGATCTAGCACATAGATCTCATAATCTAAGATAGAAGACATAGAGAATAGTGAATGTGTGAGTGAATCATCAATAAAAATAGCAGTTCCATATGTCACTTCTTTTTCATCATCATTATATTCAAGAGACATAGAAAAATATTTCTCTTCAATATTAGCTTCTTCATTGAAGGAGGAAGCATTTGAATCAAAGAGGGTAGTAGCAACATGGATTGTATGAGAAACTTCTTCATCATAAATAACTTCATCAGAGAATGTAGAGGCCAAGACATCTTGAGAGAGAGTGCATGAGGATATGTTGGGTTCGCTCCATGCTTAATATTCTACTTCTTGCACACCAAAATATTTTTCCAAAATTTTCCAAAGCTCAAATGGATATTCACCAGAATCTATGAGATGATGTATATTTGGAGACATTGCCAAGCACATGATTCCATAAGCTATATCGAAATTATTCATCCAGTCAATATTCTCTTCATAATACTGAGGTTCTCTTAAAGCACCAATGGAGACATCAAAGATACATTTCCTCTTCAAGTATGTGCTCATCTTTGTCTTCAAATCAACATAATTGAAAGGAGATAGTAGAGAAACTTTTGAATCCATATTGAAGTCGTTGCACCTGCAAATCTAAAAAGTAATTAATTGATGAGCTCCCAAAGATATAATACCATGTTGGAATTCTGAATCCTTGATGGTAGCAATAATTCCATAAACAAGCTAATAATATAAGCACACAATTAACCTCACTAGGAATTGCATAGAATTAGCATAAGGAGAGAAGAAGAGGAATTAATGAACACACATTAATGAATGATCAATAAATGATAATTGATATTATTACAATGGTAATACATCCTTATAAAGGAAAATATATTTGTAGGGAGACAACTCATAAATCTCAAAAAGGCCGACTTACCAAAATATGTTAAACCCCCATAAGTGGCTAAAGCACTTCTCAAATCAGTCAAGGACCTCACGAATTAGAGAAAGCATGAGTGAGTTGTCAAGAGTGATGGAAAACATGCTAATCCTGGAAAATGGAGAGAAATTCATGAAGGATGGGTTGGCAACAAAAGAACCCAGTTTCCTAGTTAATTAGCTTTACCTTATCCACAGAAAAACATGATAAAATAGAATAAAGCAAACTATGTTGTAAAGCACTGTTACCAATTTTGGATGGCCATAAAGTGGTCAAGATCAACCCAGAATCAGAAATAAAGCATTCATAGGGTATAAATGGCATGTGTTGACTTCAAGGTGCAAGTGGATGCTAACTAATTAAGCTAGTGGGTAGATAATTAATCAAATAATGATTAATAATTTTATCCTAATTATTGAGTGGGTTTAATATATTCCAACATCACTTACTTCCATGTTGAAATTCTGAAGACATCAAAGATACATTTCCTCTTCAAGTATGCGCTCATCTTTGTCTTCAAATCAACATAATTGAAAGGAGATAGTAGAGAAACTTTGAATCCATATTGAAGTCGTTGCACCTGCAAATCTAAAAGGATAATTAATTGATGAGATCCCAAAGATATAATACCATGTTGGAATTTTGAATCCTTGATGGTAGCAATAATTCCATAAACAAGCTAATAATCTAAGCACACAATTAACCTCACTAGGAATTGCAGAGAATTAGCATAAGGAGAGAAGAAGAGGAATTAATGAACACACATTAATGAATGATCAATAAATGATAATTGACATTATTACAATGGTAATACATACTTATAAAGGAAAATATATTTGTAGGCAGACAACTCATAAATCTCAAAAAGGCCGACTTACCAAAATATGTTAAACCCCCATAGGTGGCTAAAGCACTTCTCAAATCAGTCAAGGACCTCAAAAATTAGAAAAAGCATGAGTGAGTTGTCAAGAGTGATGGAAAACATGCTAATCCTAGAAAATGGAGAGAAAGTCATGAAGGATGGGTTGGCAACAAAAGAACCCAGTTTCCTAGTTAACTAGCTTTACCTTATCCACAGAAAAACATGATAAAATAGAATAAAGCAAACTATGTTGTAAAGCGTTGTTACCAATTCTGGATGGCCTTAAAGTGGTCAATATCAACCCAGAATCAGAAATAAATCATTCCTGGGGTATAAATGGCATGTGTTGACTTCAAGGTGCAAGTGGATGCTAACTAATTAAGCTAGTGGGTAGATAATTAATCAAATAATGATTAATAATTTTATCCTAAGTATTGAGTGGTTTTAATATATTCCAACATCACTTACTTCCATGTTGGAATTCTGAAGACATCAAAGATACATTTCCTCTTCAAGTATGCGCTCATCTTTGTCTTCAAATCAGCATAATTGAAAGGAGATAGTAGAGAAACTTTTGAATCCATATTGAAGTCATTGCACCTGAAAATCTAAAAGGATAATTAATTGATGAGATCCCAAATATATAATACCATGTTGGAATTCTGAATCCTTGATGGTAGCAATAATTCCATAAACAAGCTAATAATCTAAGCACACAATTAACCTCACTAGGAATTGCAGAGAATTAGCATAAGGAGAGAAGAAGAGGAATTAATGAACACACATTAATGAATGATCAATAAATGATAATTAATATTATTACAATGGTAATACATCCTTATAAAGGAAAATATATTTGTAGGGAGACAACTCATAAATCTCAAAAAGGCCGACTTACCAAAATATGTTAAACCCCCATAGGTGTCTAAAGCACTTCTCAAATCAGTCAAGGACCTCACGAATTAGAAAAAGCATGAGTGAGTTGTCAAGAGTGATGGAAAACATGGTAATCCTAGAAAATGGAGAGAAAGTCATGAGGGATGGGTTGGCAACAAAAGAACCCAGTTTCCTAGTTAATTAGCTTTACCTTATCCACAGAAAAACAGGATAAAATAGAATAAATCAAACTATACTGTAAAGCATTGTTACCAATTCTGGATGGCCATAAAGTGGTCAATATCAACCCGGAATAAGAAATAAAGCATTGCTAGGGTATAAATGGCATGTGTTGACTTCAAGGTGCAAGTGGATGCTAACTAATTAAGCTAGTGGGTAGATAATTAATCAAATAATGATTAATAATTTTATCCTAAGTATTGAGTGGGTTTAATATATTCCAACGTCACTTACTTCCCTATATTAAGTATGTTGTAATAATGATGATATTTGTACTTAATAACTTGATGTAAGGTTCAAGTATTCTTGTAGTTACATAGTTTGTTTCATAGAGTGTATACTACGTTGATTTAGTGTATAACTATGTAAATATTTAGTCTATATGACTGATATAAGAAGTTAAAAGAAAATTATGTAAGACATGAAGGAAAGAAAACAAAAAATATATATACCCCTTATCTCTAAAATTTACTTGAGGATTTTGGGTATGCTACAAATGGTATTAGAGTAGGTTTACAACACTCAGACCTAATGGATTGCCCTGCAGAGAGATATGTGTGAAATTTGTGAATAATTGATTTTTGAAAATACACAATTTTATGATTACTTATTGGAATGCATTCTGCTTAAAGTGCACATAAGTGAAATGCATATGCAAGTGTAATTACGAATAACTTGTCATGAAAGCAATGAATTGAGATTATTGAAAATACTATTTTGTTGTATCAAGATATTATGGACATTCTAAATATCAACTGGCTATTTTGTTGTTTGATTTATGATATTATTATGCAAATAATTTTGGAAAGAAATTGTGAGTAAAGTATGCAGGTACTTAAGGTTGCAAGAAACACTGCCAAATTGGGGATCGAGAGATAATCAGAAGATAAATCATGCGATGGAAAATATTAACATCTAGAATCAATGCGATTTATTGATTATCATGAAATATTAGTAAGGTGTTATCATCGATTAATCAATTGCATTTATAATAAACCATAGTTTAGATAACTTGATATGCCAAGAGTGTGATTTGTAAAAAGTTTTGAAAAATTCTAGTAAAGTATTTGAATATGGTAATTGTATTATTATGAGAATTATCCATTTTGCAAATGATATATCTATGATAAGGTAACTGAATCATAGAATTTGTTTGAAATGGTTTGTATGTGTGTAGATACTAGAGGTATCAAGCTATGCCAAGCGATAATGTGTTGTTTAAACATAATGGAAGTATAATGTTGTTAATTAAGTCTTTAAAGACTTAGACAAACATGTTTTGTCATTGAGGAGGTAATCTATGGAAAATTAGGATTATTGAGTGACCATGTTAATATGATGATGAGATGGTGGGATCTGAAACATCAAGAATGTTTAGAATTATTAGAAGTTTGGTTTTAAGTAGAGCTGCTAGGCTCTAGAATGTTGAGTACGCTCAATGATGATTACGATATTTCATGCATTCAATATTTCTTTTGAAATAATATCAAATTGTAACTGATAGTGATTTTAAATTAATGCACATAATGAACTATGGAAGTACCAACAAACCATAACTAAAGAACTGAATATGAATATATATAAACCCTGCAATGAATGATCTCTCATGGTGTCTAACTCATGGTGTCTCAATCAATATTAGAGTCCAAAATCAACTCCCACATGTCCAACCAACTCAATCAATCAGTGACAGCTAGTTAGCTTAGTGCAATTGAGTGTGTTAGGTGGGAAAAGGCACCTACTCCACATGCATCATGCATTATCCATGCAGGGCATGGGATAGCTAACTGATTATGAACTAACTGAAAGTAACTGGGGGCTAACTGAGACTAACTAGTACTAACTCCAACTAACTGAAGTAGGTTGGTGTTGGGACTCCCAGTGGATCCTAAAATGTATGGATTTGTCTAGGAGGCTCCCAAACTGATGCATGCACATGTATTAAGTGGAATTTAACCTATAGCAGTGTTCCCCACACTCCAATGACTGGTACATGTGTCCCCATTAGGCCAAGTGGACCCAATTGTACTAGTGGACCCAAATAATTAATTAAGGTTCCTAAGTTAGGCTAATTAATCTAATAGACATTTGACCAAGGGAGGATTAATAATCCTAACAGCCCCTAACTTGGACAACTGTGGGCCCTGGTAGCAAGACCATAGGTCACCCAAATACAATCTAAAAGATAGTAAAAAAATGTTGCTTAATACAATCAAGGAAACAGGGGAAAACCTCATGGGAACCCCCCCCTCAAAATAAGCAAGAAATAGAAAAATGCAAGCTATCTTTAGAAGAAAGAAGCTTCCTCCTTAGAAAATAACTTGAGAAAAAACACGGATGCAAATTTTCAGCTCTATGCAACGGCATGGTCCATTAGTGGACCTCTCAATGTACTTATGAACTGATGACTATGTTTGTCTCTTATGGATGGTGAAGGTAGGGGATGATCAAGTTTCTGCTTTTTTGGGCCATGTAATTGATCATTCACCATCACCAAGAAGCATCGACATGGAAATTTGATGCACCATTCTGTAGAGAGTGAATCTGTGAGAGATAGTGTAGCATGCTCATTCTGATACTGGGACCTTATTCTTCTTCTGTCTTCTAGATCTCCAGCACCACTTCTAGCTGCATCAAGAATCTTTTGAGCCCATATGGGTTTAGGTTTTTGATTAGGAATAGGTACTAGATATGGATCTAGAATCTCTTGATATTCAGTCTCAATAGCAGGATCATGCTGAATGTGATGTTCTTCATCTAAATCTGAAACCTGTAGCACATTATCATCATCATCAAAAATAGGTAGATAAATAGTTATACCTTCCTTTGTTGCTGGAGGAGTATCATGCAGGTGATCTTCTTCGAACTGGACACTTCTTTCAATGAATCATCTTCTGGTTGAAACCTCCATCATTTTGTAATCTTGTGCATCTTCTACATATCCCAGCAGAATGCATTCTCTACTTTGGGCTTGGAAGGCCTTCCTCTTGTCAAGTGGTATTCTAGCCCAAGATTTGGAACCAAAAAATCTCAGATGAGAGACATTGAGATTATACCCATGCAGTGCTTCGAGTGGAGTGACCCCAACCACTAACTTATAGGGTATCCTATTCCACAAATACGAAGCACAATTTACTACTTCAACCCAAAGAGAAGGAGGTAGATTCTTGGCATGGATAAGGCATGTTTCCATCTCTTTCAATGATATTTTATTCCTCTTAGCCACACCATTCTGATTTGGTGTGTATGGAACTGAGTGCTCCATTCGAATCCCTTCTGATTCACAGAAACTCTGGAAATCTCCTTTGATGTGCTCTCCTCCTTTATCAGATCTTATTGAATTGATATTCCTATTGAAACTATTCTCAAACATAGCCTTAAAAACTTTAAAAGTATCAAAAACTTTTGATTTTTGTTTCATGAAGTAGATCTAGCAGTACCTACAACAATCATCAATAAAGGTGAGGAAGTAACTGCAACTATTAATGTATTTTGTGGGAATATGTCCCGCTACATCACTATGTATCAAATCAAGTATAGAGGTAGCTCTATGTTCCTTCCCAAAATCATACTTCTTTTTGGGATGCTTACCTACCAAGAAACCAACACATACTCAATCGGAAGTTTCAATGGAGGGAAAACCTTCAACCATTTTATCATTGTGAAGCAGCTTCATATATTTGAAGTTGAGATGGCCAAATCTATCATGCCAAAAATTGCTGGTGTTGTTAGAATGAGACAATAAAGTTGTAGGAGGAGAAACGGGTAAGAAATGTGAGAACTCATAAGCTTTGGTAGAGTGATTTGCAATACCTTTCGCTACAAGCTATCCAGTGGATTTTTTGTAATCTCAAATGTCTCTGAATCAAATGTAACTCTCTTGGGAGAGCTTGTATGAGTTATCTGATAAATGGATAACATGTCTGAAGCAAGGGAGGGCATATGTAAAACCCCAGTTTTGACCCCGACAGCATTAAATGTATATGATGTAAATATTGTAATTAATTGTGGTGTGGAGCTAAAGGCAAAATCCACACCATGGATTATGATTTTATGTTTCGGTGATTAAAATCGATGCCGATGGTATTTTGTGCTAGCCATGCATGTTATCATTATGGACACCATATACATATGCATTTTAATTAAAATACCCACAACCAGCTATGTCAATGCAACAATAATGAAGAGGGGCATGATTTCCTAAGGATAAGGGGGGGATGTTTAACCCTTGGGAGCAATTGGAGAGCATCCATGTGTCACTAGATGAAACCATCTAGCTACAACCACCTATTTTTTCTTATTCACCCTCTTCCCTTGTCTCATTCACCAATCGAATTAATTCACCAGAAGTTGGTTGGGAAGTTATGACCTTGGGAAAACGTCTACATGGGCAGCCGTCAGTGATTGGCAGGACTGTCAGGCCTTTGGCCACATGCATGTCCAGAGAGGTAGATCACTTTCAGTTCCTCACATGGGCATGGAGAACCTCATTCCACTCTCACGTAGTCATTTTTTACACTCACATAGGCAGAGAGTTGGCCACATGGAATTCATGTTCAGCAATCTCCTTTCTCGATTTTTGTTTGTGTGCGTATGAATTTCCTTCACGTCAGAATGGGTTGTGTTCTTCATCTTATGTAGGTTGGGGGATCATTTTATCGTCTCCATGAAATATGGGGATACTGTGAGTCATTTTGGCCACGTTAGGGCCATAAATGACTTTGGAAATTAACTATCACAGTCTAATCCATTTTAACCAATTGCCATACCTGAATTGGTTGATGTGTGTGTCTTCCTTCAATTCCAAAGCTGTTAATTGTTGTGTGCATACCGTTGTTGGTATTTGGAATTTTTTGGAGTGAAAATGGGGTGTGAGTCTGCTTGATAAAACCAGTGTGTTCAGGAGCCTCATAGACAGAGCTAGAGGGATGGATTTCTTCTTTGTACCCCTTGAATAGCACTGGAAGGGAAGGCATAGCTCGAGGGACTATGTAGCAGAGAAGGGGATGCTTCCTTATGTTGGGTGTGTGTGGATGTTTTAGAAGTCAGGCTAGTTCTGGTACAGGTGTCCATAGCTCTTCAGTGAGCTCACTAGATTAGCATCCAACCTTTCCAACTCCTTGTTAGCCTAATAAGCCAACTGTGTTGGCTTGGCTGAGTTGTGTATCCTTGGCTACGTGTGAACCTGCTAGTTCCCCTTATTCCTTATGGAATCATGCCCATCTTGGGGGTGGCAGTGTTTCTGAGAGATTGATGAGCACATTGGCTTATGGTTGGGTAGAACGTTGCAGTGACGTAGCTGGTTGCAGGACACGATTTTGTTAAAGATAAGTATCTTCTTGTGCACAACCCTTGCAACTGTATGGTTTTTTAAATGAACATGATGAATGCTAAAATGTGTGAATGATATGTATTTTCTTCTGCTGTATGTTAAGTAGTCATACATCTATGTATGTATTCTAATATTTCTTCTAGGCATGTTTTTATTCCACTGGATTATACATTTTATATTATGTTCATGGGGCTTAGTTTAGCCCGGATGGTTAACATGATTATGATGAGTCGCGTCCTCTCCGTCGGTAAGAGGGTTGGGGATGTGACAACACATATAAGACATTCTTGAACTCACCATGCTTCACTCTGACTAAGCCCCTTCCTTATATTGGAATATGGGAATCATCTCCCATGTGAATGTTAGGCCACTTTGATAGTGAGAGGGTAGAGAAGGATTATTTTGAAGAAACTCTGTGGTTGGAAGCTCTAGAATCTATTATGTATGCTGAGGATGGAGAGATAGTTTCTTTCAAAGCATGAAACCTTTTAGTATCTTCTGTCTGTGGTTCTTCATCAAGCTTCTTTTCTCTTGGGGAAGCAATGTTATGCTGCTTGAGAAGAGCTATCATTTTATCAATTTCCTTCCTCATACAATGATATTCAAGATGGTACCCCTTTTCACAATAGGGGCATAACTTATTTTCAAACTTCTTCTTCTTAGAGCCAAAGGCCCCTTCGAAAGTTTGTTGATTCTTTTTAGGCTTTGAATCAGTTTCCTTTGGCTCCTTCTTCTTTGATTTCCCCTTTGCTTGCACTTTGGAAGAGTCAGAAACTAGGAGAGCTTGATCTTTGGATGTCTTGATGACTCCCATTCGAATCAACTTGTCTTGCTCCTTGATTAAGGACTTGGAAAAAGAATCTAATGAAGGAACCTTCCAATCAGGAAAGCTTTCCCACTTGGAATGAAATATGGAAACAAATACATAATACTCAAGGCCTAGTTTGTTGAGTATGGAAAGGACATTCTACTCATCCTTCCACTCTATTTCGTAGTGTCTGCATTGAAGTACCAGAGACTTGAATTTAGTAAAGAATTTCTCAATGGTTTAAAAAATGCTGGGATGTAAAGATACCAACTCATTCTCCAGAATGTGTCCTCAAAGCTCATCTTGTTTGTTAAAAAATCTATCACGATTCTCCCAAGATTCTATGGGAGTCCTCAAGCCTTCTAGGTGGAAGAGGAGATCCCTGGATATATAAGTACATAAGTACCCGAATTCTTCATCACAATGGTTCATAAACGTGTTCTTTTCAACTGGATGATGAGGCTCAGGCTCCCATCCATGTATGATCCCGTGGTTTCCATGCTTGCGCAAGGCCAATTGCATATCAATCCTCCAATCAAGATAATTGGAAGTTGTGAGGATCCGTGGTCCAAGAGTTTGAGAGCTCATAATTGCTCCGACTAAAAGTACTACAAATACTTCACACATGTTACATAGCACCTGTCAATTTCATTGTAATAACACACTAAAACATATGAATTATTAGAATCATTATTTTCCTCTCGACATGAACATGTTTTTAGGGTCCATCATTCCCTCTCCACTACTCTGAATAAAACCAGAGCTAGCAAATCATCATAGGGGACTTCTGTGGAAACTTAGCTGCTTCTGATGTTCAATGGGGAGAAACAAGCATGAAACCTTCATGAGAATGCTCTGATACCATATTGGAATTTGAATTCCATTTAGATATTCAAGAAGATAGTTCTTATAATGTTTGTAGCAAATGGAGAATGAAGATACAAACTGAAAAAAACAAACCACACAGGAAATGAACAAGTATTGCTCAAGAATTTACAATATCATTCACAATAATAATCCAGTGTTACAATAGTTTACAAATAGGAAGAATTCGAATGCATTAGGGAGCAATTCAAATATTTCATGTGGATCTGACAATATCTAACTGAATCTCTAACTCATGGTGTCTCAATCATTATTGAAGTCCAAAATCAACTCCCAGATGTCTAAACAACTCAATCAATCAGTGATGGCTAGTTAACTCAATGCAACTGAGTGTGGTAGGTGGGAAAAGGTGCCTACTCCACATGCAGTATCCATGAAAGGCATGCACTAGCTAACTGATTGTGAACAAACTGAAAGTAAATGGGGGCTAACTGAGACTAACTAGTACTAACTCCAACTAAGTGAAGTAGGTTGGTGTCAGGACTCCAAGTGGCTCCTAAAATGTAGGGATTTGTCTAGGAGGAGCCCAAACTGATGCATGCACATGTAGTAAGTGGAAGTTAACCTCTAGCAATGTTCACCACACTCCAGTGACTAGTACATGTGGCCCCATTAGGCCAAGTGGACACAATTGCACTAGTGGACCCAAATAATTAATTAAGGTTCCTAAGTTAGGCTAATTAATCTAATAGACATTTGATCAAGGGAGGATTAATAATCCTAACAGTGTTAAGCTCTAAAACATCTACATTTTTTTTATAAGTTAGTATATAATTTCCAGTGAGCACCCTTGTGAGGTGTTAGACTCTGTTGAGTGCTCTATGATATTAAAGTCCTAGGAAAAGAGCTATCAGTGAGCACCTAGAGGAGGTATTAGGATCTTAAGTATAAATAATAGAGAGTACCTACGTGAGGTGTTAGGTTTTGTAGTGATATCTTTTGTGATGTTATTATTTCAGGATCTAAGATATGTGGGTTTCCAGGTTCTATGTATGAGATACGTCTGAGAGCTATAAAAAGACAATGAACAGTATCATCCTTGTATCAGATGAATACAATATATACAATTTAAGAAGGCCTGCATGAGCACTAGTCATTTTGTGAGGAGATGAATCTCATGTATATATTGCATTCTAGAATACCCAGAAGAATATTTCAACCAAGAAATGCCTAGAACGTCAATGATACATAAGAGGCATGTGTGTAATTTTTTCTATTTCAAGCACCATGATATGATAAAACATTGGATACAAAGTAATGTATGATGTAAATCCTCATGTGACCAAAGTGATAAGAATATTTTTGTTATGTGCATTAGTAATGATTTTATTTATTTATTAGCATATGTTTCACAAAATGTGAGAAAATTATGTTGCATTAGTTTAATCTGATTATCTATGATTGATACATAAATGCATGAATAACATTTCCATAAATTATATAT